>VYXD01011667.1:485338-571728 GCA_013397195.1 Hylia prasina | reverse complement strand
TTTTTTTTTAATTTGTAAATACAGTATCTTGTACCACCCTTTTACAGTTTTACAAGAGAAGTCAGTGGGTAGATGCTGAAACCCAATACAGCAGGCAGTGCTGCAGCAAGGTCCCTTGGAGAGAAGCAGAAGTGAAAAAGTCAGTGAAATGTGAAAAGGTAGTGAAAAAGTGGTTGGGGAAGGATCGAGGGTGCCTGCAGGAAGTGGTCCCATGTAAGCCGTCTCCTTGGTGTTTGTTTCTGTCCAGGCAGGCCCTGGGCTTCCATATGAGGCATTCAGATATGATCCTCTTAACACTTTCACTTCTCAAAATCTCTACACCTCTAGCACAACCTCTTTACTTGTATTTCTGAAATGGATTTCCTCTGGTGACATCCTTGTTGAATAATATGGACTTTGCAACATGTGAGATGAGAGCAGCTGAGTCATGTTTTCCCTTTGTGCTCCCCAAAGTAGGAAGATGCTCAGGCCTAGAGGCAAAAGCAAAGTTTGCTTTTAGCTGCCTGAAAAAAAGACTGTTGTCTTCACTCATCGCCCGTGGTGTTTTACTGAGTGCTCTGTGCCAGAGGAAAGAGGCCATGACCACATCAAGTGTTTCCCACCTGTGTTGTCCCGGCAGTCAGAACAGCAGGGAGAGGTGCTCACTGGAGTGCTCCAGATGTGCTCCAGATGTTCCTGCCAGGGGTCTCATGGGCATCTGGAACAGCCACCAAGACTCCCAGTCCCCAAGTGTTTCAGCCACCACATCTTGACAATGATGGGGAGCACCCCAACCCTGGAACCACTGGCCCCCAGCACAGATTGGAGGACCACTTCCACCTGCAGACAACGGGAAAATCCAGGCACAAAACCAGCTTAATTCAAGTCTGCAAAATTGTGATGTCAGGATGTCATGATGTCAGGCACTTTCTCCCTTTCTCAGTCCAGCTCAAAGCTCCTGCCCTCACATAACCCTCCTTAGCAAGATGCTCCCTTAGCCTTTAGCTGCAGTGAAGAGTTCACTCCTGAAGCCAGTATTTTTCATTCCTAGAGGCAAATACAGCTTGAACTTTTTGCATGCTTTCTGGGAAATATTGTCCTTGGTTCAGCTCAGGAGGGGTCTGTGATGCCTTGGCAGAGCACCCCAAAGTGATGGAGATCCCCATAGTGTCCAATTAGGTCTTCTGCCTTTATATATTTATTTTCTTGATTGTGATTCTAGGCTTTGACCAAAAGGAATTGGATACGTCAGGTAGAAGTCACTCTATATTTTTATTGTAATGTTTTATATTCATGGCAATAATTATGGGTTAATTATGATAGTCAGTCTGCTTTCAAGTTTTTATGCTTCTGTAACAACTTTTGTAACAAATCCCTTGCATACATGGAGCCATGTTCAAGCTCACTCTGAAAGGCTCTGCAAAACTGTACAGTTATAGGACTTTTGGTGTGCATTTTTGTACTGCTTGGGAGTCAGATCTGAACTGAGGGTGATTAGTGGAAATTCACTGTAATTGAAAATATTTTCCAGTGCTGAGCCCTTTACAAACCCTTCAGCCCACCTCTGTCTCTTCTGTCATTTCATTTGTCCCTTTGTTTTTTAATCCAGGAGTTAATATTTTCATTGGGCTTTTGCAACAGAATATTGTACAATATCATGACTGCTTTCTGTGAGAAAGCACTAAACAAATACAGTTTATGCAATTGTTGAGGCTGGAAAAGACCCTCGTAATCAGCTGTCAGCCCAACAGTGCCAAATCCACAACTAAACCATGTCCCTGAGTGCCACATCTATACATCTTTGTGTCTCCCCAGATGGTGACTCAACCACTCCCTCAGGCAGCCTGTTCCAATACTTGATGACCCTTTCTATGAAGAAAATTTTCCTAATACTCCATCTAAACTTTCTTTGGTGCAACCAAAAGCCATTTCCTCTTGTCCTAATGTCTATTACTTGGGAGAAGAGACTGATCCTCTCCTTGCTAAAACTTCCTTTTGCATAGTTCCAGAGACCCATAAAGTCTCCCCTCAGTCTCCTTTCCTCCAGGCTGAACAACCCAAACTCCCCGAGCTGCTCCCCCTATGACTTGTGCTTCAGAGCCTTCACCTTCACTCATGGAATCACAGAATACTTGAGGCTGGAAAGGGATGTCTGGAGGTCAGCTTGTAGTGCATGAAGCCTGGCTGATAGACCAGAAGTGTGATCCTCTTCATGCTTGTGGCAATATAAATCAGAAGTTAACCTTTTCTGTTAGCTTTAGGTTGCAGACCCCTGGTTAAGCCTGAGTTGATTTGTTGTGGAAATGTGTTTGGATTGCTTTGGGAGGCAAACTCCAGAATTTCCCAGGGGATCTCAGAAATAAAGCTTTGCCTATTCCCCTGTGATCTGGACTTCCAGTTAGGATAGGATTCATCTGCTCTGCAAAATATGAACTCTCATTTTGCACAGCAAGTGCAGTATTACTGACTTACAGAGCCAGAGAAGAACTCAGGCTAGGTAGGACTGCTAAAGCTCATCCCTCCAGCAACTCTCCACAAACTAGATGTGGGTGCAGTCCATCCCCTTCATCAGGCCACTGAGAGGCATCTGAGAGGATGCTTACAGAAAATGGGAAAGCATCTCCTGAGTGTGGAGGTCAGTCTGAAGTCAGGAGGTACGTCAGTGTAGGGAAGGGATAAACCTGAGCCAGGATCTGAGGCAGAGGCAGCCTGGCTGAGAGACCCACTGTTACCTGCACGCAACAGCAGCACACTCATCAGTAGCTGCCAGCAGTGCCAAATCCTATTTTCCAGGTCATCAATCTTACCAGTCACTGCAAAACATTATATAACTCTACTCTACTTGATATTCAGCTTTCATCACAACTCTGTAAGGCTTAAGCCAAAGATCTGGGCAGATTTTGCAAAATCAGATCCAGCCTGTTAATGGGTGCCTCATGTTTTTGTTGTTGTGGCTTAGTGTGTGCTGCTCCCTGCCTCTGAGACACTGTGCCTCATTCACATGGGTTGTGCAAGGGCTGTCAGGCATCCCCCCAAAAGCTTACTAAAGTGTGCTGCCAAGCTTAATGTAGTGGGCCAACCAGTGAAATGTCTGGGAGCAGCACGTATCCACACGATGAAATGAGTTACTAGGCTTTGCTGGAGTGGCTTTCTGTAGCTCTGAGCCTGTGGCAGGACCAGCACTAGCTGGCAGTACCCCAGCCTTGCCCTCCATCCTCGCTGATGGGAGAAGTACCCAGTCCACAGTGAAGAACAAACAGGGAGGGTATGCTCAAAGGAGGAGCTCATCTCTTTGAAACCTCAGTAAAAGGCTGTGTGCTGTGTCAGAGCATTTCCCAGAGCGTCCCTTAGGGCTGCCACACAGCCCAGTGGGTTGGTTTTTTGCTCTCCGCATCAGCATTGCCTAAAATATCAACTCACATTCATTTCTGTTCCTTCAACCCACAGTCCTCAGTGCAATATCACCCTACCACACAGAGGTCTATGGTTCCCCATATCTCTGCTCCATCTTATTCTATTTGAAAATTTTGCAAAAGGCAGGAGACAGTTTCAAGGTGTGACAGTCCAAGGCGTAAGAAAATGAGGACAGCCTTAGTGGGCCAGACCAGAAGTCCATCTAAGCAAGAATCGTGATGGTCTCTGGGTGGAGGAGGAAATTGATGCATGGGAAAGAGTGCAAAAACAGCATGGGAGAACCCACTGTACAGCTTTCCAGCTGGATAGCAAGCCTACTGTAGCTAATAACCATCTGAGACCACAAAAGTAGGAACAATCACAAATCTTCACACCCTCTGCATACGAGATGCATTGTTGCCTTTTTTTTCTCAACATGCCGTGTGGGTGTAACAACAAAAACCAATAAAAATGCTGAAAGTAAACTCTCCACAAAATTCACCATGAGGCTGCTAATACAATTCTCTCCTGAAGGACCAGCTGGGGGATCAGCCACACCTGAAAGATGTGAGTTCCTTTGCCAGGGCACCATTAGACAGCACTTGGATTTGGCAGAGATGAGGATCATGGCCAGCCCTGCCTGGAATTCAGATGTGGCTCCTGTTCACAAAATCTTTCCCACCTGCTCCCTGCTAACATTTAATATCTGTGCAGTTTATGCTCACAAACACTTCCAAGTTAGCTAGTCACCATAGGCTAACTCTGCATTTCAATATTTATGGAGGATAAATATCACATTATATGTTTAGGATAAGACAAATGGCTCTTTGCCTTGAGTTGGTTAGACAGATGACTGGTTGGTATGAATCACCAACACTACAGTCCAATACATAATTCCAGACTGAGCACGGTGTTATGGCACATGGTTATGTTCCCTGATTTGATGGCTTATTTAACTAATCAGCACAGCAGGAGCAGTTCATTTCAACTATTCCAATAAATGAGAGCTCTGTAATTTGCACATGCAGCTGTAATAGTTGTAATGCTTCATTCCTGCTGTGCTGCTTAGTTACATAAACCATCTAGTTGGAATCAATACTTATTTACTGTACCTAATCAACACAGTTTGAATTATAAACATTCAGAATTTGCATATAAGGTGAGCAGCTGAGATTTCTCCCAGGTACAAATATCTAAGAGTTTCTTAATCTGTTCAAAAGGTCAGGAGAAAGGGATGTAAAAAGCAGTGGAATAACTAACAGCCCAGGTGAAGGCTTTGTTGGGTCTTTCCAAGGGAAATGCAGGGGTTTGACATTCATAACTAGAGGCTGCTGGAAACCATGAAGGAAATACACAACAACAGCCTCTCCTGTGCTGCAGAAACTTTGACCAGTAATTTTCTGGCAGCTTTCAATTACCAGTGGCTGGACTGATGGGTTGGAGGCAGAAGGAGGAGATGAAGGTCCCAATCTCATCACGAAGCCTAGTGACATTTAACAGCACCTGGGGCAGGCAGGGGCTAGTGAAAACCTCCATGCACATCAGAGCTTCTGTATCCCAGCTGGTGAACAGCACTCCCAGAGGCCTGGTAACAATTGATCCTGTCCATTTCCTACCTTGTATCTAATAGATAGCAGAGATTCAATGTCCTTATCTGAGGCACACAGGGCTCATCCTGTGTAACGCTGCTTCTCTTCAGACCGCCTCAAGCCTGAGCTCTTGCAAAAATGGTATTAGCAGCAAAAGATAGTTTAGAGGATGGCTGACCACCCACTTCATAGCCCATCCTGGCATCCTCCTTGAAATGCTGGCCACAGAGTACCTCAGGTGCCATTGGGGTGAGCTGTGCAGGAGGCAGAGAGGTCTCTGCTTCCATGGGCAGAGGGGCTGCTGGGCCAGGTGGGGGCCAGGGCTCTGCTGGACCCATCAAGGTGGCAGCCAGGTTCTGCCCAACTTCCCCCCACAGTGCACACCTCGAAAGATTAAAAGAGCACTGTACCCTCTGTCCATTTGAAAAGGAACTGGACAATTTTGGTTCCCAAGACAATTTCCTCCTTGTATAAAAATAATAGAGGGAAGAGGGGGGAAGCTGAAAAGAATGTCATCCTCAAAAAGGCACAGTTTAGAACTCTCAGTTCTCAAACAGGTTTGCCTTGTCAGTTTTGTTTTGATTTCAATTTAGGATCTTTGTTTTAATAGACAATTCTCCTGGAGGAATGCACAGCCAGTTTGTCACAAACATGTTTAATCAGAGCAGATGGAAGGCAGAAGCTGGTGATTGCTGTGAGCTCATGTGCCTTCACATGGTACATCTGGGGTTGTCTTTCAGAACTGGCTCCAGGCTTCACAGCGGTCTATGCAAAACTGAGTTTTTCAGCCCAAAGTAGGCAGATGAAATGAGCTTGCCTGAGGAGACAGTTTTGCTGCCCTGGCTGCCCTGGTCTGGGAGAAGATATTGCCTCTGCTGGTGCCCCAGCACAACCCCTGGCCCCTTTGGGAACAGCAGGCTGGGGAGCCCTGCTTCTTGGGGTGCCAGTGCTTGTTTGGTGCCTCAGCTCTTCAGCTGAACACCCCTCTTAGCTCACTTGCACAGGCACCTGATTCTGTTTTCAATGCTCCAGCGTATCTGAGATGTCTGTTTGGAATAGGAGCAGTGGCACAGGTCATGGGGCAGAAGCTAGGAGCAGGTTGGTTCATTAAGGCATCTTAAATGCTCATCTATTCAGCACTATGTTTTAAAACAGAGGTAAAAAGAAGACCTTTCCTGACAGAGAAACTGCTGGGTGTTGTATTCCTGTATTTGGAAAGCACTAAAGTATATGGAAGAAGCTTGTGGATTCAAAATGTCTCCCTAAAGCAGAGTACCTGCTCCCTGTTCTTGCTTCACCATGGAAAAAATATGCCAGCACCATAGCACCAATTTGCCTTGCAAACCCACAGCCCTCTGGGCATTAGCCTGCTTTATGAGTCTCCCTCTGGCTTTTCCAGCAGTGCTAAAGGGAATTACACCAAACATGACAGACTGCTCCCCTAGGCTTAACGGGCAGCCTGTAAAGTGATAAAGGCTTTAAATGGGGGCTATCCCAGCAGACAAAGGCCAATGTCCCTGATATGAGGGTGGGTTTTGTTCCCAACCTACTGAAATGCTTCATGAGGCAAAGACATNAGGACTGCTTCCAAACACCCTGACCAACAGGGTGTCAGGTTGTGTCCCTGACTCCGTCAGGGTTTTCTGGGTTTCTTGTTTGTTTATTGTTTACTTGATTTTTTTGTACTATTACATTTGCATTTCTAACATTCCTAGTAAAAGAACTGTTATTCCTAAATCTTTGCCTGAAAGCCCTTAATTGTAAAATTATAATAATTTGGAGGGAGGGGGGTTTACATTCTCCATTCTAAGAAACTCCAGCTTTCCCTAGCGGATACCTGTCTCCTAAACCAAGACACCTCTGCATGTGCTTTCCCTGGTAAACCATGAAGAGATGTTTTCTGTAGCACAAAGTGAAGTATGTGAGCCTGAGAGATCAGAAATCTGCGCTTCTAAGGAAAATGCAGCACAGCAGTGAGCACATGTGAGTATCTTCCAGGAAAAATTTTAAGATCACCATGTACAATCCTATGTCCCAGGGTTAATTTTTGCTATTATTGGAATTCTTTTACTAATAGGCATCCTGTGATGTACCTGGAATGAGCCTTGAAGCCCCTGACCCCCACTACCTGTGACTGCAGAGTTGGATATGTGGTCTGAAATTCAACAGAAACCCCTTCAAAACCCACAACGCTGTTTGCAATATTTGCATCATGGCACTTGTTTGCAGCATGCTTTTCACACCATCCCATAACTTAAATGCATTTCCTAGCTGAGCATCATGGGATGCTGGACAAAAAAAGAATAATTTGAGCACTGCTGAGATCTCAGCTTGCCCTTGTATCCACAGGGTTCAGATCCTGTGACCAAAAGAAACAGATTTAACCTGTACAGATTTTTCACCTGTAAGTCCATGCACTCTGATGGACTCTGCCTGAATCTGAAGAAAGTCTAGTTAGGTTAAGGAAACTGAATCTCAGTATCACTTTGCTGGGGATGTTCTGCACCTGCCAGTTTTACAGCATCACAGGGCCCTGCAGGTTGGCAAGCCTTCTTTAAAACACATCACAGCTGCTTTTGCATTCTGAGTTTGTCCCAGTGCACTTCGGTTTTGGCTTTGCTGCATCATCAGGGGGTTCTGTTTGCACTGGGGTGCACGTTGCTGTGTTCAGGTTATGGGTGAAAGCCGGCAGAAAAATGCCAATGAAGGGTTTCCCCCCTCACCTTTTATTTCACTCAAAATATGTTTTCAGTCATTAGTTATTCCGTGTCCATGAGCATTTCAAATAACTGAGTGGAGGTGGATGCTCAGATATATTAGTTGGTGCTTGGGTTTACTCAACCACTTCAGATACAGACAGCTGAAATATAAGACTAGGAAAAGTCAAAGCATTTAACAATGTTTTCATTGGGGGTTTTTTGTTGCTCAACAAAGGGTGTGCTGTTTTCCTGATATGTTGATCCCAGATTGTAAATAGCTGTCTTCCCTCCTGACACAGCAGAAATTCTCTTGTATGAAAGACACTCCTTTCATTTTTATCTTGCATTTCTGCCAATAACCATATATATACCTATATTTAGTCTTATGTCTCTCTCCATGACAGGGAAGAAAGCAATTCTGGCATGAATATACTTGTTCACATGCCGAATTTTCATTTGCTTGAATAAAATTCCCTCTCCAGACATCTGTTTATCCATCCATCCAAATACTCATCCATCCACACAAGCAGAAAAACCCATTAAAATATTTGCAGAAAAACAACCTAAAGGGGGTACAGTTGCAGCTGTAACAAACTGTAGCTAATGCAGAATCTTATTTTTTAGATTTTTTGACAACCTATCCCTCTGTGCTGCCAGTATATTTATGACAGGAAAACCTGTTGAAGAAAACAACTAGTTGTTGGCTGAGTAGTTTTTAAAACTCTATTTTGATGCTGCTGTTTACCTTTTGAAATATTAGGAAAAGATCAGGAAAGATAACTTGGAGAGAAATTCTGCTGAAATCTTTCCTCTGGTGGGTTTTTTTCAGGCAGGTGCATTAAGTAATAGAAAGAGAGTTCTGCTTTCTGACAGTAGGCATGTAGGTAAGAAATGCAAATGTTTTAAGAATGAAAATTGTTTAACCTCAAGAAGCGGAGGCTCAGGGGGGACCTCATTGCTCTCTACATCTCTCTGAAAGGAGGGTGTAGTGAGGCTGATCTCTTCCACCGTTCCTGCAGTGAGAAGACCAGAGGAAATGGCCTTGAGCTGAGACAGGGGAGATTCAGATCAGATCTTGGAAAAAATCTTTCACTGTGACAGTGGTCAGGCCTTGGAAAAGGTTGCCCAGGGAGGTGGTGGAGACACCAACCCTGGAGGTGTTTAAGAGGCATTTGTGTCTGGCACTGAATGATGGGGTTTGGTGGTTACAGAGGCTGTGCTGGGTTTATGGCTGGACTGGAAGGTCTTAAAGGTCTCTTCCAACCCTAATGGTTCTATGATTCCATTGTGTCATTATGATAAATGTGGTACTGTCAAATGGTGGAGGGAAGAGCTCTGCACAGTAATGCTCAGCTGGATTATCTGCTTAAATCTTCCAGGTGCAACGTTCAGTGATCCTTCAGGAGTCAGAGGTGGAAGAGGTTACACAAAATCAAGTCTGACAAAGGAATATATCTGAGGAGAAACATTTAAATAGTTTTGCTCCTTCACATGGTTTTGGCACCACAGGCAGTAGATCTTGTTGTGGAGATATGAAAATTACATCTTTTCTTTCCCTTTGACTGATGGTAAGTTTGGGGTACAATATAAGACACCCCAAGAACACCTAAGCATCACTAAATAAATGCTCTTGGTATGAAACTGTCAATTTTTTCAGCATCCTTCACCTTCTCCCCTGTCTTCCTGCATGCCTTATGATTTCCTAGCCTCACCTCTCACAAAAGCATGACCAAAAATTAATGGCCTTACACTCACCGTCCTTCACCAGGTCTTTGTTGCTTTAGCTCCTCCTTGGGCTCGATGGATTTTGCCCAGCCACCCTCCCTGAAAAACAGCATCCCTCCAGCTCCATCATGCAATCCTCTTTTCCCTTTGGGTGGTCCCTGCTTCTCTCTTGGAATCCAACAGGAAAGGTGCAATAAACCTTTGAGCAGCTGAGGGAAGTTCCTGATGGGAATTTCTCCCTTGATCAGCTCCACTGTAGCCTCTGCAGGGAAGGGTCTTGGCCAGGGCAAACACAGAAGTGTTTGCAAGCATGGAGTGCTTCCATGGAGACAATCTGACACCTTTTTTAGGTAGACCCGACATCACAGGGACATCAAAGTCAGCATGGGACACACCTTGCCAGAATACAATCCTGAGTTTGTTCTGCTCAGAGGCTTTATTCCTTACATGCCAAAGCCATTGATTTATTGATATCTCCATCCTAAGGAAGTGTCTAGATTCCCTTGTGACTTTGATGCCATCAATAATTTAGATATTGCTTTGGCTGTGAGCATGCTTCTGCTGGTCCCCAAGGATTGTGCCCTGCCCTGGGATACTCTGACTTAGGTATCCTCATTATTTTACAGAGGATAGTTCATCTATAAAAGCTATTGACAAATCTATGTCAGAAGGAAAGCAGAAAAACCTGTAGGTGATCAGACTTCAACATATTTGGTTTTAACGTTAAGACTGTAGCACATTTCAATACCATGCACTTCATTTTACCACTAGAAAGGTGTGTTGAAGCCTGTGGACTAAATAATCTTACAGGCTACTGGAACTTAGTCTCTAAATTAGGGAAATTGGGTAGTTCAGATATAAAAATGCAGTGTGGTGAGCTAACACAAAGAAAGCCAATTTCCTGTTAGCTCCCAGCATTTCCAGGTCAATTTAGGGCATGCACATCATGGAATGTGACAGTGGGGAGAAAACAGGTGTATTTCATTCTCTGCCTTTCAGATTACAATAGCAATCATGAACTCTGGTCAAAGTACTTGTTTGGGAATTTATGCTCAATCGAGGTTACTGGGCTTTGGCCTTAGGTCCCATGGGGTCATTAATATCAATTAAATACTCTACATCCCTTTTATTGCTGTTTAAATGATGAGTAACTGTGAATTATAAGAGTGTCTGGCATGTATCAAGTGTTTCAAGGTTGCTAAATCTGAAATACATTAACAAAGGCAAACTGAGCTCTAATTAAAAGTTTGTTACTATTCACTTGTAGTTTCTGTCACAGACCTGGTGGTTGGGCTGTACTGAAAGCTGATGTGAAACAAAACTTGCAATGCTTTGCAGAAAGAAGAAAAAATTGTATTGGAATATACAATACAAAATTATCTTCTGCAATGCCATTTATTAAATGGAGTCTCGAGCCTCTTGTATCTGAGATACACTTTATATTGGCAGCATGAGTCTTGGAGGAGGCATAAAGATGGAGGAAACAATGAGAGAGGGAGTGTATTTTACGTACATCTCATTTTCAGAAANCTTAAAGACAAGACTTCTCTGCCAAGATTAACAGATTACAAAAAAAAAAAAAAAAAAAAAAAAAAAGCATTCTGAAAATCTTTATATTAAATTGACCACAACGGACAAGGTAATATTTACAATATGATTTGAAGGGCAAAAAAGAACCAATGTGAAAGAGAAGCTGCTGTGAGCCACTGGTGTTATTTTCTAAAATGAAAAGTCCAATACACCTCTCAGGAAAAAACTAAGCAATTGTGTATGGGAAGTGCTTCTGGACCTAAACTGAGAAATCCATATGAAATTTCCCAATACTGGGTGTAAATCTTTGCCTGAGGCATCCTTCTGCATGGTGGCTTTTTCTGGTGCAGGCTTGTGTGTGCATGCTGGACTGGACACAGGGAGCAATTTTGGGAGCTAAGGTACCACTGACCTCTGCTGGGAGTAATCAGACACATTTAGCTTCTGTCCTGGGTCCTGTGCTGCTCAGATGTGGTGGAGATTCTTCTGGCAGAGGCTGACATGTGTGTGTGTGTATATATATATATGTATATTTAAGATATGCACACCTATGTGTAGCTGCACGCACCTTCCATCCTTGCTGTCACTGCAGTTTCCCCAGTGGCCAAGTGGTTCAAAGAAGTAAAATCTATCCTGGACTTGAAAAATGAAATTTTCTTGGCAGTGAGGAAGATTTAGACCCGCTAAAAATAAGAATCCCTGCCAGTTTTATCTAGAATATAGCATCATACACATACAAATGTGCAAGAGTCGTGGGTCTTCGAGTTCCTAAGGGTTGAAGGTTGATGATGGGATCCTGAAGGCCTGGGCTGGAACTGATGTGACTGAAAAGCAGAGGTGTTTGTAATGATTGGCACAATTTCCAGTTTCCTTATGGATGCACTGCAAATGCACCGAGCATGAGCAATACAGTTCCAGTTAAGTAAAGGTTTGAACTGGCGCTGCACAAAACAGAGACAGATTGTGCAAATAAAAGAGCTCAAATAAAGAGGTGTTGTAGAGGAATTTTCACCTTTCCCATCAAAGTACGGCTAATACTGAATCATTTTGTAAATAAAGAGAAAAGATCTTCTTCACCACGACATCCAGTGTAGACATATTGAGTCAGTGGCTCAGAGAAGAACACAAGCTGGAAGCAGCCCACTGGACAAAGTGTTTTGACAGGAGGAGTCAGAGATTATAAACTGAATTAATTTGTTCCCTTATAATGAGTGGCATGAAGGAGTTACTGTACAGCAGAAAACAGGTCAGATGACCCAACAGTGGAGTATTAAAGGAATTTCAAAATACCACATGAAATTTTGTTCAATAATGTTGAAAAGTGGTGCTGCCTGTACAATTAACAGCACACAGAACAGGACTACATCTAAAGCCTGCTCTGTCTGTGAAGAAAAGTCAGGCTATGATAACGCAAAAAAGCAATCAGATTGAACAAAAAAAATGTCGACAAGCAGGATTCATTCCCATACTGAAACATTCTAGCAGCATTCCAGTTATCTACGTATTACAGGAATTTATTGTCATAAGGACAGAAGATGAATCAGGCGTTAAGACTGGAGATAGCAATGAAAAATGACTGATCTTGATTTTTAAAAAAAGAGAAATGACAAGATTTAATGAGACAAGATCTAGCGTGGTTGAAGAACAGAGGAGAGGCCAGATTACAGGACAGAGACAAGAAAGCAGAGTTGTCCACAGTGACAGATAATGCAGAAAAGGCCAAAGGGAAGAGATCTGGGTTTCACTGTAAGGAACTTACATTTAGATGGTGAATAGACATGCATGAATGTAGAAGGAATTAAAGGCAAAGCTGAAAAGAGAAGTTGAGTTTGGTTTGAAGCTCAGCCAGAAAAACAGTGTCTGAAACTCTGGGAGAGATTACAGTTGTCATTAGAGAATATACAAGAGAAGAAAACAGAGAAATGGGAGGACGAATCAGGAGGGGGGAAATATTTTAAATATATATAAGGAGAAGTATTTCTTTCTTTTCTAGACATTTGGATGATCTGGCAATATCTTCACTTAAGTTGTCGCTTTTAATATGGAGAGAAGCTGTCAGAAACAGAGGACTGAAAGAAAGGACTGGAATTAAAACACTGGTTGGACTGCACCTCAAACAGCAGCAGGATTTAGTTCCATTTTCAGGCAGAAAATAATGAAGGTACCAGCTGCTAAACATTACTAATCAGCCTTGGAGATCCATCCTGTGCTAACAAAAATTTCCATGTGACCTTCAAATAGCCACACAAGGCTGTTCAACATTCTCCAGCTGGGAGGTGGCAGAAAAGACAACTGTGGCAAGTCCCACATGAAAAAAGAAAACCACATCCTTTGTGCTGTGCAGTCAGAAAAGACAGAGGGCTATTTCTCCTTCCTTCAGGCTCTGTGGGTTGGTTTTTATTAAAGCAGCTCAGGCTTTGACAAACAAGAGCCATCTGTGGGCTGTCATCTTGTCCCTCCCAGTTGCAATGGCCATACAGATGCTGTCAAACTCCCACTTCCTCCTCCCGGTGGGTAACGCAGGTCCACACTCAGGTGGCACAATATGGTCTTTCACCCACCTGTCTCTTCTAAAAACAAACCACAGTTCAACATCTTTATATATTTTTAGTTAGTTTTTGCTTATCTGAGGGAAAGGACACATTTTAATCCTCCTGCTGTTTAAAATTCCTAAATATTTCTAAATAAATACTTGGGCCTATCCTTTCTGACCTTGAAGGACTTTTAGGCATGATCACAGAGGCAAGCTAGAACCAAGTCTGTCTGTCCTTTTGCAGGCCAGATGGCAGTATTTTTTCCCCATGTACATTTTTGTCATATTCCATATTAAAGACATTGTTAAAGAGCTCTGCATTAGCACTCTGGCCTGTCCCTGTGCATGTTTCTGGCAGCTCCTAAGTCCTTATGAACACCCCAAATGAGACAGAAATGGATTTGTTATGTGAGATTGTCAGAGTAATAACTTAGCCTTTCAGAAAGTCACTGGAGGAAAGAGATTTTGCCCAAACCAGGTGCACATAAAGATCTTCCACTGGGTTTTGACTGTGCTGAAATACTGAACTAACCTCAGCTGTTGGGCAGTAACTTTGGAGCAAGGTAAGTAGCATGAAGTACTGGAACCAAAATTTCAGCAAGAAGCCTACAGCTTTTAAGAGCATAAAACCTGATATTACTGTGCACTCAATGTCACGCTTATTAATAACAGATACAGAAGAGTTAGCAGGGAAGGAACACAGGACTAGTGTGGCAAAAGTTATTTTAGATTTCTTTATTTGATTACCTGAAACACAGTAGGGGTAGAGCCAGTGGGTGCCTTGTGCAGACAGAGCAGAGTAGGTTGTACTCATCAATATTACAGCAATTACCTGTACAGATGTAATACCAGTGATCTGTTACGGCACTGAAATATAAAGTGTTACTGTATTGCTATCAGGTGCTCATCTTGTCAAATGACTAGGGAAGGATCCTGGATGGGCAAATGCCAAACCCCTCTGTTCAGTCTTTGTCTAGGGAGGAAATAGCTCAATTTACCAATCTGATTTGGTGGATTTCAATTTGGGAAGGAGAAAAATAAAAGTGCTTGAGTGAGTGTTTTGTGGGTTGGTTTGAGGTTTAGCTGATATTGATCAAACTGTACTGAAAACCCAGGGGAAGAAGTTGCAGCTGCAAATTTCTCTGTGATTTAGATATTTGGGTTGGGATCCAGGTCCAGCTTGGATTCCTCCACCTGGGTGTCTATGCCACCAGCTCCAGCTGGGTGCATCTTGTCACCTGATGCCCTCTGAGATGCCCTGTGGTCCCATGACACCTTCTCAGAGCTGGCAGAGAAGACACGGTGATTAGAGTAGGTCCATGCCCTGTTACACCAGACAGGAAGAATATCCTGCACCATTGAAATCAGCATCAGGCTGACACCACAAATTGGCCATGTTGCTCAGTGGCACTACATGTGAGTGGCTGAACTGAGCCTTGAATCACCACTGTTGAAAATTTAGACTTCTCACTGGCACAGAGACTGATCTGCATCCTACCCCAGCTGTGTGCGGCAGTAGGGGAGCACTGAGTGTGTGTGTGGACCTGTGGAGAAAGGGGTTTCCCTGCATCCTGAGATCTGGCAGCTTCAAACAATAGCTCCCAAGACCAGCAAGTGATAACCATCAGGCTTGTTTGGGAATGGACTCATGCCTAAGAGACTTCCTTCCTGCCAGTGAAAAGTCTTTGATAGACCAGGTTTGTCTGAGTGGTAATTTTGAGTTTGTCAGAGTGGTAATTTTGAGATGGCTACGCAATAAGAAGCTAAATAAATGCTTGTGAGAAAACTTTTGCCTGACAACTTTTTCCAGGCTTCCCTCATCTCAGTCCATGTGGGTGGTAGGTGCCCAGGGAAATGGCTGTCTGCTGCTCCGGTGCCCAACCCTGTCCACGGTGTGGTTTGCTCTGCTCTGCTCTTTCCATCTCTTGTGACTGGCAAAGCAGTTTCCTGGTGTAAGGAGGTGGTGTGCACTTGTGTGTGGACATTTATAAGAGTTTACTCAACACCCAAATCCCAATATAAAAGCAAGGTCTGCAGCAGCTTTTCAACTCTGATGTCACTTCATCTGACAGATGAGGTATGATCTGGAGCTGCAAGATCCTCAGCATATAGCAAGTTTTCAAGCTAATGATCAAGTATATTATCAAGCATCCTGTTAATAATAGGTGGATAACTTAGCTGGCTATATTGATGAGTCTGTTCATTTAGATCACAGACAAATTGTTCCTTGGAGTTCCTGAGTTTTGGTCCGTGGTAGGTGGGCAGGTGTCTGTAAGCTGGAGCAAGCAGAGGCATGCTGAATGGGTTAGACATATGGAGATGTGTCTGACTCCAACCAGGCACCACAGCTGAGAAAAACATTTTGAACTGCCATTCATGAGATCTTAGTACTGTACATGTACAAATGTGTACATGTGTGAGCAAGGGAAGGATTTGAGACCTTACTGCACTATCCCCATGGAGAAGCCCTTCTGGGCTCCCTCCACCTAACAAATTCAGTGGCACCCCAAATAAACAGCAAAACATCCTGATTTTCCACCCATTAATTCTTTACCAGAAAATCACTTTTCCTAGTACTGTGGGAAAACAAGATGTTTTATAATAGGAAGAATCTCTAGTTTTTACCATGGCACTTACAGATTCCTGTACCCTGCTACTGTTCCCAGTGCACAAAACCTACACTCTTTTGTGTACCTTACTATAAGAGAACGTTGATGGTCTAGCTGGGAGGACAAGTGATGGCAGCCCTTTGCTCTGTGGGGCAGTGAATCTGTGTGTCTCTCATCTCCCCAACGTCATTATAAAACACACATGCCTTTAATATAAAGACCTGCATCTTAAAACCTTCACCCCTCCACTGTCAAATGGGGTCATAACTGGCTTGCACATTCAGAAGTTAGTGCAGGGAAATGACAGGCTGATGACATGGCCATTTAACTTTGTTTTTATAGTGAAGCAGGGTAAAAATACAGATGACAGCAGACACTTACTGGGCTGAGCTCCTAGGGAGAAGCACAGGTGATGGTAGTACTGCCAGGGCAGAAAAAAATACTGTCCCCACAGGACCTGCTAGGAAACACCATCAATTAATTTCCTGGGTCCTCTGCTTTTGGCAGCTCTGGAAGTTTCTGGACATAGTCACGAGCTGTAGCAGGTGTTCTGATGCCTCATTCATCCCTCTGCATCCTCCATTAGATGCTCTCATCTTTTACAAGAGGTTGCAAGAGGAGCACCCATGACTATCTTCACAATCTTCAACTGTGAGCTGGTAGCAGGAATGACTTACGACCAATGGAGGATATTTTCTTCAACTCCATTTCCTTAACATGCTCCTTCTACCCCTCCTCCCTCCAGGCTGTAGTCTGTGGGTAATGGGATTTGTCTGTGATAATCAATAACTCATTGCCTTATACATTTAATCTCTATATTTTCCCTACAGAGTTTCTTTGCATATGGCTGAAAGCACCAGAACCAAATGACCCCAGAAGTGACTGTAACAATGCATTTCTCCTCCCTGATCACTTCATTTTCTAATGAAGAGTCTTCATTCACCTGGGTGCTTTCCCAGCTAACGGGCTATTAAAAAATCTATCACTAATATAGTGAAAAATATGTTTTCTCCTTTCAGAACAATGTCAGCAGCTCTCATATTAGCTGCACCTGGTGATGCCTGATGCAGCTAACCCCAGTTTTCCCTATAGGCAAGGCCACAGGTAATAAAGCCATAAACCTTACAACTGGTTATTATTAATTGCAGCAATCTTTACAAATGGGTCTCATCTGCCTGCACAGCTCCTTTTTCTTGTACCTGCCCCCCCCACAATCAGGTCAGTTCTGCTGCTGTTTTTCCAGGAGATTGAGACAAAACCATGGCCCCAAAAAGGCAGCTGAGGGAGCTCAGCCATCAAAACATCCCAGCACATTGGGGATTTCCAAGTTTTGGGTTCTTGTTTCTGCTGTCAGTGGGGAGCTCTAGAGATTTGCGCTGCTCTTTGTGGACAGAGTCCTGTGGACCTTGCCTCTGTTGCAAACCCTGAAAATCCAGGGATAGAGCACAAAGAATCAATTTCTTTATCCACGTATGTATGTATGAAGTAAAAGAAAACCATGTCAGGCTAATGTGACCTCCTACATACACGACACCACGTCGTGTAAGTAGGTCACATTATTCATGTTTCTGGCAGCCACTTCACTGAAGGGCTGATTTTGTTCCATTTCCATGTAAGGCAAGGCTAAGGCCATACATAACTGAGACTCTCTCAGAAATGAAGCCTGAAGATAAAAATCTCCCATCTCTCAGATAGTGGTTGCTGGGAAGGCTTCTTGCCCAGCAAGGTCTCCGGTCTCACCATCTTCAGGAAGTTAATCTCTTTGGAAATGCAAGCAGGTAACAAGGAAATCTGAGATTTACACCTTTACCTCAGTATTTTGGGTCCAAAATCCATGACAGCCATTAATTAGACTGAATGTTTTTGCTGGATAATACCACACCATCTCACCTTCCTGCTCCTGCAAAGGATGATTTTTACAAGGTATGCTTGGATACAGTCACTCTTCACTGAGAATTTATATGGGATAATTTTATGAAACAAGGAGCTTATAAATCCAATCCAACGCATGTTGATTCTGTGACCCAGGACAACACAATGTTCATCCTCACTAATCATTCTGAAATATCTACATTTTCCAAATCTGTTGTGAGCTTTGAGTCTTTGCTGTGAATTTCAGTTCTTTTTATCTTTCTGGATGCATTGACATTTCCAAGCTTTGTGCTGTTCAAGGACTCTGACTGCTGGCAACCATCTCTCTTCTTGTCCTTTATCTGGAGTACTGGAGACTGGAAATGTAAGAGCTCAGCCCTACACTCGCATATGTCACAGTGCATCACCATCAGCCCATCACTGTGGAATTGCTCTACCATAGCAGGAGATAGAAAAGCCCGGCACAGCGTCTTGACAGGACTGTTGGATATTTTTAATTGTTTAAGAGCATCACTTTAACAGCCCTAAATCAGTTGGCTCTGACACAGGACTATATTTGTCCTCAAATCCAGAGAGGACTCTCTGCATTTTAATGTGTAGCTTGAGTATATGCAATTTGCTGGTATGGTGTATTTTTAGCAAGATAATAGGCTTCTTTTTGTTTGGCTCAGATAGGTGAAAGTTTATCACTTAAAGAGCTTGGTGGCGTCATCTGTACCTAGGGATTTACTTGTATGAGCTTTCTCTGTTGCTATGTGATGGCTGCATTTTAACAGATTGCATTCTTTTATTGAAAAATCATGTTTAAGAATGCTAAGCTGTATGCAGCAATATTAGCATGAAGTTGATCTAAAAGTCTATGTGTTGGGGCAGGATTGGTTTAATTTTTATTTGTTTTTATTTGTTGTTATTTGTTTTTATTTGTTTTTATTTGTTTTTATTTGTTTTTATTTGTTTTTATCCACTGCAAGGCTGCTCACATTTCGTAGTCAGTTTCACCTGCAGGAATCTGAAGCATCCTTAACCTCTGTGGCACTGCAGAGAATTTATACATTGGTGCAACAAGGCAAAATTATTCATACTGCCAGGTCCCTACTTTCAGCTGAAATTCTTCAAACACTGATAAAAACCTCCTCACTTGCAGTTTAAGAATAGGGATATTAGAATTACGGCTGCTGTTTTAAATCGTTCAGGTTTTCATACTACTTGTTGCATTTTATTTATGGGAGAATTAAAAGGCTACACTTTTAAGTGAGTGGCTCAAACTCATGTGATGGAGAAGCAACAGAGTTTGCTTGGGCCAGAAGGGCAAAGGGGATAGTACAAAGAGGGCTGCCAGTACACCAGGGCAGTTTCATCTCTCCTTATTTTAGACATCTCCACTGTAATCAGTACCTCAACCCAAACCTTCCCCCAGTTTCTCTCTCTGTACCTCTATACCACTAAAGAGAACAGTCCAGGGTCTCTTATTTCACTCTTGAGACCAAGTGGTGCAACATGGCTTGTGCCCACATGTTAAAACTCTCTTCCTCTTTGCTCCCATGGTGAGCAAACCCAAGAGGGTGTCTCAGAGCCTCTTGCCCTCTCTGCCTCTCTACCATGCAGCCTGTAAGTGCTGAGTTGTATTGGATTTATGTTGCAGCCATAGCGTGACTGATGCATATTTAGCTTTCCCATAGTACTCTAATTGCAGCAGGTATCCTCCTCTCTGTCACTGAATGGCTTTCCTTCTTCGGACTTCAGCAATAAGGTTTTCTTTCTACCTCCTTTCTCCTATCTCTTCTGTCCCTTTTCTTTTGCTCATACATTTCCATATTGCCCACTATTTCTCCTTTTTCTCCTAGTCCTCATGTCCACACCAATGTATGCTTTCTTTCCCTTTGCTTCCCTCTTCCTTTCCTTGGGTCTGTGCCCCTCTCCATTTTTCTGTGGCTACAGAAGCAACAGGTTTGCATGATGCCAAGAGCTAGCACCAAAACACAGTTATACCCATTCTCCTAGACCCAAGGAACTTCTTTCAGCATTCAGTCTGGTACAAAGATCTTACTCCCCAAGGTATTCATTTTATCAACATCATCTTTCCCTAATCCTCCTCACTGAGGCCAGGTCCTGGCCCTCTCCCAACAGTAGCAGCAAGGAACCCGGATCTGCCTGGCTGACTCCTCACACTTCCTCTCCTGGGACAAGCCATTCATTCAGATACTGACACCCATTTATCATCTGACAGAAATAAGGAAAGCCAAAGAGAACTGTCCCTGAACCCATGAGAAAGGTCCAGCTCTGGTGCCTTAAGCTGACTCATGCCATGATGAGTTATCTCTCTAAGAAGTTTCTATTTCTGTTTTTCCCATTTTCCTTTCTCTTCTCCGGTCCTTTCCCTTTCTCCTAACCACTCTTTTTTTCCTGCTTCTGTTGTCCCCTGCCTCCCTCCCTTCACATAACTTTTTTTTTGTGTGTGTGCATGCTGGTACAGTAGATGGGAAAGTCCCCACTTGACCATGTTGATCATTGTGGTCTTGCCAGCAATCTGTTCCCTGCCAAATATTTTATAGACCTATCCCTGACTGGAACCATTTCAGGCTCCTTAAGTTGGTGTGATGACATTCACAGGTTTTGATGTCACCAGGAAGAAAAACATTTCAGTATCTTGCTCAAGTTGGGGAACACTTAAAGGCCAGCAGTCAGTACTGCTACTTAAGGAGCAAAAGAGATGTAGGTAAATGAGTCCAATAAAAACTGGCAGATGTTTATCCCTCTCTTAAGAAAGGTCATCACAAGTAGTGCGGGGGAAAGGGGATTAAAGCTTGAAGGACCTTTGGACTGTGGATCCTCCAGAATCAGATATGAAACTCACCCTTTTTTACCTTATTATTGACAATCCTAGCACCAAGCTTTGGCATATGACAGAGAATTTAAAGCAAAGAACTCTTCCATCCTCTTAAAAAGCCTGTGGAAAATGGAAATCAGGAGCAACATGAAACCACTTACTCTTTGAGCGTGTCCACATCATTAGATAAAAGAGAACCAGGCCAAGCCCAGAGGCTGATTATCTCTTCTCTGCACCCTGTTATTTCGCTCCCAACTCCATTCTGGAGGATGTCACCTCATTCTATCCAGTGCACTTCTACATGACAGTGTGGGTGTGAGCTGGTCTGGGCTTCTTGGCCTCATCTTTATCCAGCAGTGTAGGAATTGCCATAAAGACTAATGAAAAAAGCAGACAAATGATTTTTCTCTGATGGAGTATAAAAAGGTTTGGTGTATAGAAGTATGCTAGGTAGCCACAGGGCAAATATGAGCCCCAAGAACATGATGTAACCATGAGGAAATCCGTTGTGGTTTGGAGATTTACCAGTCATGTACTTCCTTGACAGGGCAAGAAAACAGGCTGTTGGTGATTTGATTTTTTTTTTTTTTTTTTTTGCTTGAGTTGAAACACCATGTACAGTTCTATAGATGCACTCAGCCTCAAGTGGAGGATGATCAGGATGATCAAAGAAAATGGAGACACTGGGCCAAGAGTTAGTGACACGTTTAACCTAGCAAAACTAAACCAAAAATATATCCCCTCAACAGTATACCTGGCAGACAACCTCTAGATGGAGAAAAACAGCTTTGCACAGCACAGGGGAGAGTGGGAGCTGGAAAGTTATTTCTTGCCATCAAAGCACTGTCACTTGGAAAAGCAGTGTCAAAGAAATCTTTTCTTAAGTAGTGCAACCCTTTTCAGGCAACTGTGATAAGTTTGAGTAGATGGACATATGGTGATGTTGCTGCCAGCAAAAGGCACCATTTCCCAGAAGACCTCTTCCAGTGCTGTGTCCCTGCAGTATTCACGAGTGAGAACTGGAAGATTTAAGATGGAATGTGTCTTGCCCAAGTGTAGTTATTTGTAAGATGGAAACAAGGATGGAGCTAATCACGCTGAGTTGCCATTAAAGGCAACGGGAGCAATTCCTGTCAGGATAACTCACAGAGCAGGTGGGGACACCTTGGCTGACACCCCCAGCACTGACCCAGTACCTGCCCACCAGCTGGGGATGCTTGGCTGGTAGAGCAAGTGTTGCTGTGCTGCAGGCAACCAGCTTGGGCAGAGCTCAAGGAAAAAGGAGTCAACCTTTGCAGGGAGAGGGCAAAATCCATCTGGAGGGGGAGAGCTGACCAGAAGCAGTTCTTGCAATGGGGTGCATTGGGGAAACATCAAGGAGCTGGAGCTGATTTCCTACACCAAAGATCTGGGGAAAATGATGTCTTATCTTGCACGGAATTCTGTGTTAAGAAATGACACCATGCTTAATGTGCTGGAGTGGTTTTTTTTAAACATAATGAGGTGTCCTTCGGAGCCCTCCAGCTTGGGACATGCATCCCCAGCCAAGACTATCCAAGGTGAATCTCCTGCACTGGAGTTCTATAGCTGACCATGGACAGAGGTACTTGGGGTGCTTTAAGTCCACATCCTCACTATGTGACCTCTTTACATTTCTCTGAACCTTGCACTGTTATGATTTGTATCCTAATATGGTTTGTGAAAAGGAAATCCTTGCTCTTTGGGGCACTCTCTTGCAGATTTCCACACAGTCACGTTCAAACTCTTGACACCCATTTCATATAGGTTTATTGTATACCACAGTATGACAGTTTTTGAGGTCTAAATAACCTGATTAATTTTAATTAATCTTGTTTAATTCGGTTCAGGAGGTCATCTGACCACATCAAGACACAACTACATGCTTATGAATTTGAATTTCTTAAGAGTTATGCTCTTTATACTCACTTCTCTTCCCACTCAGACTTACTTTTTTACCTATCTCATCCCATGAAAATTAAGATAATTACCAACATCCTTTTCTATGTTTCTTGGGTTTGGACACTTACTTACTAAATACTCTGCTTGGAGTTTGAAAATCTAGCAGCAGTGCAGTTTGTATCTTATTTTATATTTTTCCACAGTTGCTAGAGGCAGCTGGTCAATCCCACAGTGCCTGAGCAAAAGTCCCCAGAGCAGCAGAACAATCTGACTGTTCTGTTACCACTTCCACTTATGGTACACCTTTTCTGAAACAATAAAATTTGATTGCTTCTTATACATTTGTGAATGAGAAGAAGATGTAATACTGTCTTCTATTGGAAGATTATATTGGCCTTAAAATCAATTTCAATTTCTCATGAGTCTTCAATATAATTTTATTTCATCTTATTTTTGGATATTACATTTTCATCACGTTATTCTAATTTAAAGATTGGAATTCTCCTGATGCCTTCCACAATGATAAATTAGTTGTAATTGGGAACATTGCCTTTGATGGTAGAGAGCAGGTTTAATCCTAAATATTTTAATAGGAACCTTTTACTTTCTTTAGTGGGATGTTGAAGGGTTTGAATATTGCTAGATCTCTTTCTTTTCCTCATGCAAATGGGAATGCTCAGGACCCCAGCCAGTGTGCAGTGATCTCCCAAGAAACTTGTGCAGAATTTCTCAAAATGCAATGTCAGCCTTGCTGCTCTTACCCTCTTGTTTACGTATGCTGGTTGTGCTTGCACAGAACACAGACATTTGTATTTTGGGAAGGGACATGTCCACATTTGGGACTGATGCTTTGTGACAGCTTTCCACTTTCTCTGAAGGTGTGAACCTTCCAATAGCATATTTGATCTGACTGGCAACAGATTTGATGTTTTTTCTTACACACTGTGGTCTGAGAAGAATCTGTAGAGCCCACCAGCCTCCACACCACAGGGTAAGAAACTTTATTTTACTATACCAGCATCAGGCCAAAAACCTGTTCTTAATTTCACAGCTGTCAGTAGAGTTTTTTGAAATCTTTTCCACATGTTTTTTCCCAAGTGTGAAAAATAGACAGCTTGTCAACTTGTTAAAAAAGACAGCATGTCAAAGGTTTTACCTGTCACCTCAGGCCAAAGGAAGAGTCACAATGATACTGGAAGCAGAAATTTTATCATAATAGGGATGTCAAGCAAAATTTAGGAAGATGTAGGACAAGAGGTATTTGGGGTTGAATTTTCCCTTATTGAAGAATGCTCATCAGAGCAGGTATGAATTTTGATACATCACTTAGGGAACAAGTTTCACTCTCTTATACTTCAAATCTGCATTGCAGTTTCATAATGGAGCAGAGTTAGTCCTGAATATGTTCTTTTATTAAATCCATTACTGAGATATTAATGGAATAGGGTTATACAAGATGTTAGTTTTGAGGGGTTTGACACTGATTGCTAAATATGTATTTACCGACTTTGCCAATCTGTGGTCATGTACATAAATATAAAAACGCATTAAAAATATATATATAAAAAAGAAAGCATATATATTCCTGCACTTGTGTGTGTGTATATATATGTATATATGTATGTATGCATATATTTATATACTTAACTCTCTTACTTATTATTGCTAAAATATTTTATTTTTCTGCTGCTGTCTTTAATTACTGGATGTGAAGTATAATATCCAAGATGAATAAACCACAGAATCACAGAATGGATGAGGTTGGAAGGCGCCTCTGGAGATCATCCCATCCAACACCCCTGCTAAAGCAGGCTCACCTGGAGCATGTTAATCAGGATTGCATCCAGATGGTTTTTGAATATTTTCAATGAGAAGATTTGTCCAGACAGTCTGTTCCAGTGCAAGGTCACTTTCACACTAAAGTTCTTCCTCATGATCACAGGGAACTTCCTGTGCATCGGTTTGTGCCCACTGCCTCTTGTCCTATTGCTTGGCACCACTGAGAAGAGCCTGGATCCATCCTCTGGCATCTCCAGGGCACTAATACCATCTAGCAGCAATTCCAAATTTTTGCTGTTCTTCCCTTTGTTACTTGATTACTTGAAGAAATAAGGAATCAGGATGGCACTCTGAAGGCAATTATATTATAGTACTGTGTGATGGTGGTGATAATCCCTGTTATAAGCCAGAAATTAAATATCTTGAAATGTACTGTTTTGTGAAACACAAAGAAAGTTCTTGGCTGCGACACACAGTCTAAGCAGCAGAGGCATAGTTCTTTGTGACTTCTGAGGCTCCTTCCTGGTACAGCAGTTCAAAGCAGATGAATTTCTGAAATTGAGATCTGGCCATGACTTTGCATTCACAGAACACAGAATCACAGAATACCTTGAGTTGAAAGGGACCCACAGCACAACCCAGAGAACATGTTCCTCCCCTCATTGCCAGACTGCCTGTGTCACGTCCTCCTGTGTTGCTGAGCTTTGCTGATTTTGAATCAGGTCTCCAGGTTCCCTCCAGAAAGACAGACCATGCAAGCTCTAGATCAGATGATCAGAAAACAGCAAGAGAGACCACAGACCATGTTCGGTAGTCCTTGAGCTCATCTTGCTCTTTGCAAGCAGGAAGATAGATTCTCCCTGTGAGAGCACGGGCTGCTACTCGCTCTGGGATGGCCCTGACAGCAAATGTCACAGTGAGAGATGGTTCTGCAGGTAGAACCATCAGCTCCTCTGTCTTTGGGTGTTGGCTTGAGGGCCCCATTCCTCTGCAGGCAATGTGTTCTCCTATGCCATTCCAACTGGACCATATGCCCATCCACTCTTGCATTTCCCAGGGCAACCTTCACCTACATAGCTCAGCCAGCTCAGGTGTAACCAGGTGCCATTAGGAATTTGAAGGGAAAGGAAATGGAAGCGGCCAATCTGCAATTGTACCTGGCACTAACAAGTCAGTGGAGGTGGTATGGCCAGACACATCACTTGGGTGTGTCATGCATGCTGGTGATCTGCTGGAGCATGTCCTTCCCATCTGGTCTCTGCACCTGGTTTTCCTCTCCATGGCAACCAGGACACACAGGTGTGGGAAGGGCTGGGTTTGTGCTGGTGTGGAGTCAGGTGTTATCTGGACTGTTCCTAGGCAATAGGAAGGTTCACAAACCTGGCTGGCCACAGGACATCCTTCTGCCCAGCTCCACAGACTGCCCCAGTGACTGTGTACCTGTGAAAAGCTGGGGCAGCAGCACTGAGCCGGGGACTCCACACACCACCTCCACTTCTGGAGGATCCAGGTGCACCAGTGCTGCTGGGAGCAGCTTTACCAGGGAAATTCTACAAGCTTCCACGTCTTTAGTGGTTACTCAGTGAGATTCAAAATTAAGAAAAGAAAAATAAAAGAAGCCTTCCTGAGAGCACTGGTTTTTAGAGCATATTCTCATTCAATTTCTGCATTTATATTTTCTTTTCTTAATGGTGAGGGACCACCAGAAGAGATTGCTCCAGCTGCAGTAATAAAGATAGAGAATGTATCATGGCTGGTTCTTGAGCTGGATTATTTTTCTCATTCATTCTGGATTGTTTGTCCTTGTAGTTGCCAAAAAAACCCTAACTTTCAGCATGTAAGGAGTATCTCACCAACGAGCAAAACATCCTTAAACATCCTGAAACTCTGGTGAGAGACTGTTTGCAAGGAGAAACTAAACACAAGAAGGTATTTATCTGTTATGGAGGGCTTTTTGGGCTGGACATCAGAAGGGTCCTGCAGCTGGCCCTGCGAGAGACAGTCAGGCTCCTTGCCTCCAGAACTGAAAGCTGGTGATAATGTGAGAAAAAATCTGCAGAGAAAAAAGATCCCCTCTTCAGGGTTTCTTTTGCCAAAATTTTTGCAATGAAACACAACCCCATGCTGAGTGAATCATCCCCAGTTGCATCTACTGTGCCTGCTCAGAAGACATAATATCATCCAACAGTTAACATGCTCAGCATCTCAGCATCTGGAAATGCAGACAGCAAACATGACCAGCAAACCTGCCAGCCACCACTCTGAGCATTCAAGCTTTGACTGACACAATATGAGAGGTGGATCAAGGTCCAGAGCTTTATTTCTCAGCTTCAGAAGTAAAGGCTCACATTTTGCTCCTGTGAACAGGAATGTGACTTGTGTGACCAGGTGCCTGGGTTAGGCAGCTTCATCCTTTCAGCTGTAAAATCAAAAAGAGAAGCAGTGGTGGAGTTTTGGCCAGTGTTTCTGAAAGGAGGAAAAGGAAATCGGGACAAAGAAAGTTACTTAAGTTCTTTGGCCTCCTTAAGCTGTAGACTGGTGGATAAACAGATGTAGCTACATAACATCAGCTGAATGCAATTAAATATATTGCTTGTCTTTGCAGATATCCAGGAAGGCTCCTGTATACACGCAGCACATTGTGAGAGGGACAGGACTGCACAGCATATTGGGACAGTCATAGTGCCTGGCAGGTCGTGCTCTGTGCTGGCCAGGAAGCTGGAGCACCTCAAACAATACTGGACTCTCTCAGGAAATCTGTGCTTGCACATAATTTACACTGTCTTTTAAACAGACCATCTTTTAAACTGCCTCAGGTACAATGTAGGAATTCAAAACACTATCCCAGGGATGGTATCACTGTTGAAACAGCATCTGACTCCTCTTGACTGTGATTACACCTGGTTGTTCTGGATAGATCTTATTTCCACTCCTATCAGCAGCAGATCATTTCTATGTTGCCCACCCCAAAGGACCAAGAGAAGCGTCAGCACCTCTAAGATGGGGAAAAAGTCTGCCTGCTCTGCTGCCACCACAGCGTGCTGCTGTAGCATAAAGGAATAGGCACCTCAGAAGGAGATGCTGATCAGCAAAATCTGCATTGCCTTTCTCCCAACATACTTAGGGGCCAAAGCAAAATATAAGGTATGGTGACAGGATGTATATTGAGAAAGGCAAAGGATGTATCATGAAAATTAGTGGGATCATGCATTGATTAAAATAAAAATAATAAAATCATAGAATGATAGAATGGTTTGGGACCTTAGAGATCATCAAGTTTCAATCTCCCTACTGTGGTCAGGGATACATTTCATTAGACCAGTGTGCTCAAAGCTCCATCCAGCCTGGCCTTGAACACTTGCAAGGGTGGAGCATACACAGCTTCTTTGGGCAACCTGTTCCAGTGCCTCACCACCCTCACAGTAAAGATTTTCTTCTTAATTTCTAATCTAAACCTGCTCTCTTTCAGTTTCAAGCCTTTTCCCCTTGTCCTATCACTGCATCATCAAAAGTCCCTTTCCAGCTCTTCTGCATCCTCCTTAAGGTAATGAAAGGCACAATAAGATCTCACTGGAGCCTTTTTTTCTCCAGACTGAAAATACCCCCAACTCTCTCAGCCTCAGTCCTCATGGGAGAGATGCTCCAGCCCTCTGCCCATCCTCATGGTCCTTCTCTGGACTCAATCCAACAGGTCCAAGTCTTTCTCATGTTGGAGGCCCCAGAGCTGGACAGAGGTCTTTTGGTGGGATCTCATGAGAGTGGAGTAGAGGGGGAGGATCACAGTCATGCAATGCTCCCCTGCTCGCTGCAGCACAACTCCATTGGGCAATCACAGCCACACCTGACCCCCTCAAAATGGGGCTTAAAAGCTGATACGGAGTGGCATTTCCTTCTGCTGTCTCTCTATGACTCTAGCATAGCTTTGAACTGAAAAACTAACTTTGTCTAGAAGTACCAGGGGTTCCCTGAATGATAGGAAAACGTGCATATGAAGGTAGATAATTTGCTGCTGTTTAAGGGTCCCAGTCACTTAAGACTTAATTTCCTCTTCTTATGTCTCTTTCAAGCTCACAAGTTTACTGTTGCTTTAACTTTCTATGCACATAGCTCTTCTTAGATTTTGCCTCCTGGAAATTTGAGAAAACATATCAAAGTACTTTTTAAGGGGAATGTGGTCCCTTGAGGGATCTAGAGGCATTGCTAGCAATTTAACTGTCAAGAGCTTTATTTTTTTAGAATAGATATGTTGGTGTTTTTTTAACTACATTTTTCACTATGATACTTCCATGGTGAAGAACCCTAATATTCAGCTCTGTAGCTAGAGATGTGCAAGAGCAGTAAATGGAGAAAAGGCTGTAAATGGGAATGTGGCATGTTATACAAATGTTGTTGAAACTTCATGGGAAGATCCCTAGCAAGGATGGTCTTGAATCCTTTTGTAAGTAAATCATAATTTAAAAGTTCTATTACTTTATCTGCACCTCAGATTTTGACTTGTGTTCCCCACTATTTTGTCAGTGAAGTGAATAAGGCAGCAGGATGTTCTCACACCTCCAAGGATATTTCAGTCTTGTGAAATGATGGCCCACTTAGAGAAACTCAGTATCTGTTTCTTGTTCCTTCTCCCCTGCACCCAGAGGAGATCCCTTGTTAGACATGTGATCAATAAAAACCATATCTTCAGCCACAAGTAAATCTAGTTTATTAAAACACAGGTCTGACACTTAATTCAATTGCCAACAAAATCATAGCATGGTCAATACAAAAAAAGTGACCTCATAAGTGAGATACATATATCCTCTAAACACAAAATTATCTGATGATCAGATGCACTGGACAGATACAGACAGAAGCATGCTGGCGAGATTAGACTGTGGCTAATTTTTTGCATTCTCTTGCAGTATTTGAAATGGTTGGTGTCTCATGAGTGGCTTCAAGCTTGTCACTTGCTGTTGCTCAGGTCTACTCCTGACAGGTGAAAACCACAGAAAAAGAGTTTGCCCCTTCCTTTCAATTATGTGCCTGCTCTATCTGCATGGTTACCATCTCAGTCATATTCCCATTGCAAACCACCGCTAATATTCCCTTTTTCATCAACAGCATGGGATCAAGGAGTTCACGTGGCATCATTAGGTCAGCTCACAGTTATGCTGCTGCATTATTGAAATAAGGATTTGGAACATGAACTTTAGTGAAGACTTCTGATAAAAATCTGTGTTTACATCAAAGGCAGCATCAAGTGACTGAAACAGATTGAACATAACCCTTAGACAGACAAGAAAAAATGTCTTTCCCAGTGACTTGCCAAGCACTTTTCTACCTGACCAGCAATGATTTGTTTTCTGCATATTTCAGACTGAACTAAAAATAGCTTGCTGCTGTTATTTTTGTTGGGGAGCAATTTAAACATTTAGTTTATGGAGTTCTTTCTCCATAAAAAGTTCAGAGCCTTGAGAACTACCTTCACAGGCAGAAACCTTCCTTTGGAGGGAAAGCTTTCAACATTTTTGTTAGTTTTCATATAAGCCCAGCTGCTTTCTTGGAAAATATGACTAAACTTCTTGTCTGTTTTTAGTAAAAGATGAGGTAATTAAACCCAAAATCTAAATATGGTCTAACTGACTTTGGAGCCTGTTTTCGCGTATGTCTGATTTTTAGAAAACATATTTTAGAAAACATTCAGAGACTTACAAATACAGACAGCCATTTGATGACATTTTTCAAAGTACACATAGGAGTAGATTCCCATTGCTTTCTAAAAAAGATCTCCTCCACCTTCTCTGTTGCCCATCTTTCCTCCTGTACCTGGGTTAGTGCTTCCCTGTTGCGTTCTTTCACGTTTCATGTAGGAAATTCAAACCAACAGGAAGTTAATCCTATGAAAAAAGGGATCAGTTTCCTCCTCAGAGGAGACTAAAGGTGAAAGATTGGGAATGTCTTTGGCAGCAGTTTGGTGTCAGACTGATTGACCTGTGCAGAGGAAGCAACTCCCCAGCTACCTTTTTGGACCGAAATAATTTTAAAAGTTTGTCTTTGGATCCCTGCACGGGAATGGAACTGCTTAGCCTCAGCTTTGTGAAAAGCACTGGCAACACTGGCATAAAAACAAGGTGTTGCAATGACCTTGAAGGAATTGTCACCACACGAAGAGCTGCAGGATGCATCCCAGTGCTCCGGGCACCCACATCCTGCCCTCAGTCATCTTACTCACAGCACTCCATGATGATGCCACTTGCTTGAAATCATCCTCTCCCTTGGCAACCCATGAAATGTTAAGCAGAATACCTTGGTGCCTGGCTCAGAGTGGAAAATTGAGAAATGTTAGTGACTTCTGAGCAGCCTGAGCCAGTGCTGGGTCCTGTTTGTCTCTCTTCCTGCTTTTCAAGTCAGCCTCAGTAGAAAGCATCAGTGATGCTTTACATTTCTTTAATGTGCAATTCTTTTGCCAGTGTTTGCAAGGGGAACTGGCAGGCTACTGTGAATGCACTGGGAATCGCAGTGTCTGAAGCCCTGCACGTGCAGGGAAATGGAGTGCTGAGAGGGTCAGGTACAGACACTGAAGTGGTCAGGTGAGCAGTTTCCCTTTCAAGTCACTCAGTAGTGGGAAATGAAATAAAGGGACTCCAGCAGCAAGGTGAATTCCTTTCAATGCCTTGTCCTGGGGAGGGTGAACAACAGAGGTATCTCTACACTGCTAAACAGAAGACAACAAGGGATCATTACCAGCCACCTGACCTCTGATGATCCTGGCTCAGTTTTGGTCACCCACAAAGAGCTCTCCCCCAGAGACTTCTGCTCCAGAGATGCCTGACAGTGAGCAGCAGAGCTGCAGGCTGGCCAGCAGCACAGCACACAGCCTCTCTCATTGAACAGCATGAGCCCAGTCTGGAGAACCCATCAAGAACTGTATATATATTGCTTTGCAGTTCTGTACCAGCTACCTGCAGCACAAACTCCTGCTTTTTGCTTTGAAATTTTCAGCAGTAAAGTAATAGAGGAAGGGATCGAGGCAGCTGTTGATGGCAGCGAGGCAGAGAGCGACCACCAGCGCCTTGTGCAGGTTGGCGCGGCTGCAGCCGCCGTACATCAGGCGGGCAGTTCGCAGGATGTGACAGGGCAGGAAGCAGACGAGGGAGAGGATGAGTGATGATAATGGTTACCAGCGCCTTCCTGCGGCACATTGCCCTCCTGCTCTGCGGAGCCCTGGCCTTGAGCAGCGCTCCGACGGCAGAGACAGAGCAGAACACAATTGTGCCCAGCGGCAGAATGAAGCCCAGGACAAGGACAAAGCTGTTCACCGTGAGGAGCCTGTGCGTGCTGGAGGGGTGGAGGTCCAAGCATTTGACTGGGTTGCTGTAGCCAGCGACTCCCTTTGTTTAACAGAGGGTTGGCAGCTGCCAGCAGGAAGATCCATATGGCCACACAGGTGATCCTGGCATACTTCATGTTGGTCACTTTTCCGCGTTTGAACGGGTGGATGATGGCTACGAAACGAACCACGCTGAGCACGGTGAGGAAATAAATGCTGCAGTACATGTTCATGTACAAGGTGTAAGTCATGATCCTGCAGAGGCTATCACCAAATATCCAACATGATCCCAAGAGGAAATACGAGGCCCGAAAGGGCAAAGTGATCACAAACATGAGGTCTGAAATAGCCACATTCTACATGTAAATGTTTACTGAGGTGCTTTGCGAAGTCTGGAAGAAAACATAAATGGAGAGGCTGTTTCCAACAGCACCCAGGAAGAAGACAAAGAGATACATGATGGGATAAATTACTTGTTTGAAGCCATCAATTGTACAATTGGAGGAGCTGTTAGTGAAGCTGCCATCTAGCACCACCTTGGAAATATTCACAGTCTGAGCCAGCATCTCTATTTTTCTGCCAAAGTGAAAAGAAGTGGTGTGAGTGCTGGGTTACAGGCTGGGCAGGGAGTTTGGCTATTTGGGACTATTTCAGTGAGAGCAGAAATTGCAAGATGCAGACGACAGTGGGAACTAAGGGTTTGTTAATGAGTAATTACTTGTGATGTCTCAGTAAATACACATCTCAAGACACAAAGCCCCGAGTAAGCTCTAATGAGTTTCAGTATTACAGCAGCTGCTGGTTGTCTCAGCCTGTAAAAGTGCTGCCTTTTAGAGGTGCTATGTGTGTGTTTTAATGACAAGTCTCTGATCTTTGCTGTGCTAAACAAGCCAACTTGCTGTCAGCCATTTTGTGGCAGGGAAGTTTTGAGTCCCCAGTCACCTACCATGGAAACATCAAAACCTGATCAGAAAAGAAATCACTGCCCACTGCTAGGCCTGCATTTCAAATTAGGAGGGAAAGCCAAAATAACTGAATTTGCCTTTTGGAACCAGGGAAATTTTTCTGGTATGTTTCTCGCAATATTTCCTGAGTAATACCAGACGTATTTTGATACATGTAAAAATTAAGGACACTTTGACCTTAAACACTATGCAAACACTCTGCTAATTTGCACGGTTTCTTTTTTAACTCCCTGCTCCTTGCAGTGTAGTTCTTTCTTGTTAACTTCTGGTGGCTTTTTATGTCTCTTTTTGTGGGGTCTTTGCTTCATGTACCACTCTCTTAACCTCTTTTGTGCTCAGCTGTTCTGTACCAGTCATCCACACACACTGCAGCTTCCAGGACAGCCCACATTTTCAGCCCTAATGAAAATGGCCTCTGAGAAAATGGGCTGTGTTCACAGAGAGAGGCATTTTTTCTCCTGTGAGGCTGTAATTCAATCAAATCAAAACCACTCACCACTAAAACACTCTAAATAATAGGGTTTTTTCTCATTAGTGTCTCTTTCTTTTCTGAACCCTTGGTTTCTTATCTCAGCTGTCCCACAGCTAATAGTATTTTCAAAGGAAGGTGTCAGTATTGTTTCTTGACAGTGGGAGCAATTCCATCATTGTATCTACCAATATATTCTAAAAATGGGGCATGAAAATTTTTAGTTTGAAAACCACAACTACATGGCATTTCCAGATGCGTGGAAAAGAAGCTTTTAATTTGCCCCAGTGAGAGTGATAATGTACCCATGTACATGAGCGCATCCTATCTCTTATTCTGAACTTCACTGGCTTCAAAATTTGAAACAATTGGCACAGGTGGAGCCTCCTTGGGTGCTTTGAACACCCAGCAACCCAGCGTGGTATTCCCAGTGAGCTGTAAATAGGAGCTAATTTGCAAACTGAAGCCATGATGTGGAAGCCTGAGCTACGTTCAGAGCAGGCCATGGTATCTCCAGGGTGGTGTCTCAGAGTCTGTCTGAGTCCCTAAATACAGAAACCAGATGTGCCCCAGCAGGCATCTTTCTATCCTGCACCACAGAGATGGAAAGCATGGGAAGCACAGCCCCAGACTGTCATGCATGTCATGGATATTGGGTCTCAGCAAAGCCCTGGACTGACTAAGCACGTGCTCCTAAAGCTCCTCCTTGTTGGAGACCCTCCCTCTTCACAGAGGAGATGGAGAAGATACTCTTTTTAAAGACAAATCTTTTGCAATCAAAGGACTTTTCATTGTTTTGGTTTTCTTTACCAAAACAACTGTCTGATATACACGTTTTCTGTATGGGATCATAGACCAGCTTTTCTCCAGATTGAATATGATCCCCCTATTTTGCAGGGAAACATTACAGCCTGAGATACAGCAAAGGGAAGAGCCCTTCTGACTCTGTTTTCCTGTGGTCCAAGCATCCTTGCCTTCAGAAACCCCAAAACACAAGAAAATATTTGTGAAGAGATCTGCCACCTGTAGAAGCATTGATGTGTGTGAAAGTTGTGAGGTAAAGGAGTCAAATGAGGCGGAACAACTTGGACTGTGGACAAATTGCAAGCCCTGCTTAGCACTACAAGTGATGGTTTGTGTCCAGTGCTATCTGAGGGAGAATGGGATTGGGGCAATGAAGATTCAGTTGATGAAAAGCCCTTGGGTGCCTGCACCCTGAGGGGAGCACTAGAGACACAGGGGCTGGGGCACTTTGCTCAGGCTCCTCATATGAGGGTATCTAGCTAACAACTACCATTTAAGCTATTCTTTTTCTCTAACAGCACAAATGCTCCTCAATTCTCTTTCCAGCCTAGACCAAGACTAAAAATAGAACAGTGCATGCGCAATTGAGAAAATTCAATATCCTCGACTCTGCGAGAAAATCAGTTCTCAGACTCCTCTCCAAGTTATTCAAACACAAGTTTCAAGCTGTTATGGGATGTCCAAGAGAAAGAAACTGGAGACCGGTCAACTGAAAGCTCTTAAAGCACCTTGGTGCCTGCACTCAGTAAAGGGCCAACAATGACCCATGGAATTTTCATATGTAGATGCCCCTGTTAGCTGTGTCTTGACGCACAGATCAATGCAGAAAGGAAGGTGAAATGAAAGATATATAAGATATATTTAACATGGGACTACCTCAACCAGCCACAGAGGATAAGGGGAGAATTTTAGCCTTCCTTGAATCCAAGAACTGTTATTAGCCAGCTAAGGTTAGGAGATGGCTCCCAGATATACAGAAATGATCGATCCAAGGAGAGGCAATAAACTTCATTTTCAGCAAAAGTATCCAGACAGTCTCCTGGGTCAGGAATGTCCAGGATGGGTTAAGGGTGAAAAACTGGACCTAGAGGAATTTTCTGTGTTACCCAAAAGAAGGGAGATTTGCAGTAAGATCTAACAGCCCTATGAAAAATAAAAGGAGAGAAAAGGACAAACTGAAATGGGATTCTCTCTTCAGTGGTACTGCAAGACTCCTCTGACAGAAATTCTCTAACAGGAGATTTTTTCTGTATCTGAGTTTCACTGATGGAAGCTATCAAATGGAAGCAGCTGACACATGTCCTGAGGCTCTGACAATCTCCCTGGCATGAGAAAGGGAAGATCAACTGAGAAAGAAAAAGAGAGCCTTTTCTGAAATAATTGCTGCATGAGTAGATTAGATGTAGAGTTTGGGTGGGTTTTTATCTTTTCTGTGAAATTTTTAAAAGATATTTATGGCTTGATTAGCATGGATTTTATAAATAAATATTTATTTTTCATTACAAGTTACATCTACATTATAAATGATACATATTTATTATGAATATATATTTTTCCTTTTATTTTAGCCTGGCTTGAGTGCAGTTTTAGGTAAGATAATAGCAGAAAGATATTCCTTGCCTAAAGTGAATTTTAACAAATGGATGCATGTGCAAGACAGGCTGATAGAGCAAAAGTAAGAGGAGATTTTTTTTAATCCAAGGAGATACTAAACTAATAAAAATGCCCCAAATCTGTCATACTTTAAGCTCAAGATCCAACTGCCCACGAATCCAATAGATGGGCACATACTATTTTGAATGTCTGATCAAAACCAAATCTTATGTGTAATTCTGCACTGATCTCAAACCTGAAAAAGAGACAGGGCCATCAGGCTTGGCATGAGACCAAAACCCTGGTGCAAAGGAAACCTCAGAGACCTGCAGGAGAAAGGATAATCAATAGGAGCCTGTGTTGCCATGCTACCAGCTTTATGGTAATGATCCTGTAGGATGCTCTGGTGGAGGAGTGGCACTGTGCAGGAGGGACTACATAACTCACAACACTGTAAAAATATTGTGGCTAAATAGAAGCACAACAGGGTTCTTGTAGGCAGACTGTAATAATAAAAATATAGCACCAGGAATACACTACCAAACTCCTTACCATGATTACAACAGTTGCCAGAAAACATTAAGTGAGGGTGGGAGGATGAAATCAGGCAGCAATGGGAGGAGGTTTTATATCTTTATAAAGAGGCAATGCTGCAGCAGGATGAGATGTTACGTCCATATACAAGAACTTTCTGACTCCTAGAATAATTAGGCCTGCAAAAAACATCTACAACACAAGATGCCATTCTACCTTGGCATTGTACCTCTACAAGATGCCATTTGATCTTTAGTGCTGCCCTGATTCAAGCAGGTTTTGGTGGAGGGAGCTCTGTGCTGTTCATCACAGTAGAGCTGGGCTCAGCAGCATTGTGGGACAGAGAAGCACTCCCAGAAGGAAGAAGCCTACATAAATTTGGGGGCTGTTTTTGAAAACAAGCCTACATTCCAAAAGAAAAAGGCATTTTAAGAAATATTGAGTCTATCAGTAAAATAGTTACCAAGACTACTATAAGGAAAAGATCTCCATTTGGAAAGCAGAAGGCTTGTCAAAATGGGGAGAACAGGAAAGTCTGTATCATGACAGATAAAATGTGGAGGGGAAACCAGGAGCATTAAAGAAAAAAAAAGTAGTGAAGAGCTTCTTGTAAAGGATGTTCTGGGTTGACAGTAAGTTTTGTAAACCTACTGAAAGATGAAAAACGATGGAACCAGTGGGGAGTTTGGTGGCAAAAGATCTCTTAGGAACAAGGTCATAGCAGGAAAACTGAGGGAATTCACTCTTCCCAACCAAAGATGCTGGGATATTTCCATGGCTGGTGCAGTAAAAAGGACAGAGCAGCCAGCTCCACTCAACAGATGTGGGCAGGAACTATTAAACCAACTAGATAAGAGAGTCCAATCAGTAATTGAGACCAGATGGCACTCGTATCAGTATCCCAAAGGATCTCAGCTGTGAGACTGCTGGCCAAGGGATGTAACCCACCATTGCAATCAGGCACTGTCCCAGGGGATTTATGTGTCATCATTGCAGCTCTCATCTACCAGAAAGGCTTGATAAAGTAGTTTAAGGCCATGAGCTGCTCGTCAGTCCAGGGAACCACTGACCGCCAGGACCAATTTCCTCCTCTGGGACATTTTGGGGGCATCTGTAATGAAGAGTGGAGGCCCTGAGCTCATTGGAATGCCAGTCTGCTGAACAAAACTCATTGTCTTCTGAAAGGGGTGATCCTATTTGGCTTACCCACTGAAGGGCTATGATGACAATGGATGAAGGGGACCAGTGGTCACATCCTGGAGAAGAAAAGACCAGAGAGACCCAGAGGGACCTTAGAGCATGTTCCAGTACCTAAAGGGGCTCTACAAGAGAGCTTGAGAGGGACTTTTAACAAGGGCATGTAGTGATAAGACAAGGGGGAATAGAAACCCTGGAAGTGTTCAAGGCCAAGTTGAATGGGGCTTTAAGCAACCTGGTCTAGTGGAAGGTGTCCCTGTCCATGGCAGGGGGCTTTGAATGAGATGATCTCTAAGGTGCCTTCCCACCCAAACTATTCTATGATTCTATGATATGTTTGCATTTATAGAGTTGCATTTGTCAAAGCCTTCAACATAGCTCTGCAGCAAAGGTTTCTTAAGTACCTAAGTTGCCAAAGAGCTGGAAGGCATGTTCTTTTGTGGGCTGAAAGCTACCTGAAGTGTAGGAAGCAAACTGGGGGCTCAATAAATAAGCAATGGAGGCCTCTGGGGTTTGGTACCCAGACTAGATTTACCCAGTGTCTCAATCAACAGTCTGGAGATGACAGCTCTCCATGCTGGCAGATGCCATGCTGGAAGGGTGGCAGATGTGAATTAGTGTATTTTAATGTAAGGTGATGCATTCTGGGGAAAAATAATCTAAATCATGCCTAATAACATGAACTTTAAATTGGCTGTTTCATTCAGGACAGGGCGCTTGGCACTGGCATCATTGACCATTTGCTGAAGTCAGTTCTGCATTGGCTACAACAGCAGAAGCAACCAAATTTGTCAGCAAAATGAGGGTCACCATGAAGTAGGGTGTAAAATCTCGATGCTTTCCAATAGTGGACAGTTCTTGTCTCTTCACTGAAAACAGAGATTATGGAGTTTGAGAATGTGGAGAGAGAGGCAAGTAAAGTACTCAGCAGCCCTGGGCTACCCCTGTTCTTACAGAGAGCAGTCAGTCAAGTCATTTGGCATCTCAGCAGAGAATGGGATGGATTTCTGTGCCATGCCTGGACAGAAGGACACAGTCCTTTTGAAGATGTGTGGTAGAGGGGTGCTGCTTCTGAAGGGCGAAATATGAAGCCTCCACTGTCTCTGAAGGTGTAAATAAACTCTCCACTTCCAAACTGCTGATCTGAGATCTGCGGCTCTGAAACATTGCATTCGCTATAACACAAAGAATGACAAAACAACAACTTCATTTTAATAAGATGTTCTCCATATGCATAGTTAAATAGGGAAATCAGGCTGTTCCATCAAAATATACAGCTTTGCTATGTAAAGTGACAAGTATATAGAACCTCTTGTATGCCAGGAAAAAAAGATGATCTTTGCATCTATCACAGTAACCTTTTTGTCTGAAGAGGACCCCAGACACCTGAGACTGTTGTTTATTACTCAGATAGGAAGACAATTATAATATCTCTGCTAGAGAGGAGATCACTTGCATTTGCTACTGCACTTCCAAGAAAAACAGTTGTTCTCATGTTTTTTTAAAGTTCTCATTGGCTTTCTTGCTAATATTCACTTTGTGTTTCAGGAGCAGCATTACCAAGAATAAATTTTTAAAATATAATATTTAGAATTAACACTAAATTCATCAAAACATGACATATTATTAACCTTTCTAAATGCATAATAATGAAAAAAAAAAAACAAGAGTCTGACATTTAACACCTTTTATTTTTAAGTTTTACCATAAGCCAAATACATGTTTTTCATCTAGTTAAAAAAACAAGGCTCACTTAATCAGATCCACAACTTCATTGTTATCTTCCATCTGGCAAACAAATCCTAGTTACATAAATCTACCCTTTTTTTCTGCCAAAAAAATTTCTCAACACCAGCTTTGACATAGAGAAGTTTGGTCAACTATCCTGTTTCTGGCAAATAATACTCTAACTGCAAATAATAAGAAAAGTAGGTTGTATTTTAATCATTGCAACCATTTTATCTAAAGCAGAGAAAGTAGACAAATCTTGTCTTAGCTCATGGGCCTTCTGGTGTGTTCAGTAGTTCCTCCTGTGTGCTGTTGCTCACAGACTTCTGGATTTCTAATGGAAAGGAAACCCACAAAAACTTGATGCAAAAACCAAGTGCTACTAATGCAGAAGCCAAAGAAAAACCATGAACAGGGTAAAGGGAATTAAATCCTGATTAAAAGTTCTTACATATTCTTAAAAGAGAAATGTTCTCAGCTCAAGGAGTGGTGCTAGCAATCACAGGGCAGTCTTTCATTATTTTCACCCAGTGAAAGAGACTCTACAGCTACATGACATGTGGAGAAGCATTCTGAATTTCTGTGTTTTGGCTCACACTTCTATATATGTGTTTTCATTAGTCAGAATTGCCCAAAATATTAGTGGGGATGCTGAAATAATCTTTGCATGAATCATGAAAGATGTTCTTGGAATTAGGGAGAGGATATTTGGTTTTGTTTACTTCCCAGAAAACACATAAATAACAAAATTGTAAACAGGCTGCTGGGATTTGGTGCATAATCTCATTCAACTTGTAATTCAAGGCTGAGCTAACAAGCTGAGGAAGTAATTTTCCTTGATTTTTTTATAGGAGATAGAGCTTTGCTAGGCCATGAGCAAATGGCTGCAGTGAATGCCTTACCCCCTCTTAAGTTTCACCACTTTTTAGTGGAGCAATGCTGACTGCACAGATGGGTCCTCTGAGTTTTCACTGCTGTTGTGAAATAGGTTTCTGTGCACACTAGAGGTGTAAAAGCTTGATTATTTCTGTTCTTGTATGTGCTGTCAGCACATGCAGGTGGACCAGACACGTCCAAGCACTTTCTGGGTGCTGTGCTGTATTTCATATTGGCAGCAGGTCCACACACGGCTGCTTAGCACAGCAGATGGAGAGTCTCCAAAAAAACCCAACCTTCTTGCCACCCACACCTGTATTTATCTACACCCCAAAGTGCTTCGGATAAAGATTGTCATCTCTATTTACCACTGGTACATGCCAACTTGAGAACAGCCAAAATAGTATTGTCCCCATGTGGGGTCTTGGTGGCAAAGTGCAGTGGCTGCAAAGACTTGAGGCAGCAGAGCTCTTGAATCCCTAGACCCACAAACAGCTCAGTGGTTCCTCTTTTCTAGCATGGAGTGGGAAAAGGACATAGAAAACCACCTTAGCTAAGAACTAGTCTAACTCTTTTGGTCTCCAAGGTGGGCACAAAAGGTGATTTTTGACACTTGCCTGCATTTGAGTTGACACTGCAAAGTCAACTTAAAAAGCTTCCCAATAGAGATCCACATCAAGTGAATTTTCAAGGTGCAGCACAACAGTGAATTAGGACCTCCTTGAAACCACTGTTTGCCAACTCCTTTGGTACCCAAAAGCCCATGGATGTGCCCACAGCCTTCCAGCTGTGGTGGTGCTGGCTGCTTTGGTAGCTGTTCCAGCTGTTTCCTTGCCTGCCAAGGTCTGCCTGCAGAGTGGCTCCTGGGTGCTCCCTAACCCCACCCAGTTGTTGAGGCAGGTACTGTAGACCCCTGAAACAGGATGAAACTTCTCATCCAGGTCACATGGACTAAAGCAGGGTGGAAATGATCCTGTGAGCATCTTTGTGGACAGAGTCCTTTGGGAAAGAGACATGACATGCATCAGGGACTGAGGTCACTTCAGCCAGTGAAACCACTGCCAAAAGGCAGCTCTGGCCTCAGTCTTCACTTGGGCAATGCCCCAGGAACTCAGACTGCATCTTATCTGCAACTGGCAGAGACTAATTTAGGCATTGCAGTAGCAGTCTGATGACATCCCCATCAAGAGGCATGTGGTGATAATCACTTTGGGACTGATAGGAAGGCTGTGCTCAGATACAGAATGAGAGACTGAAACACGCAGAAAAGTTAAGACATTGATCACATTTTATTTTCTTGAGATATTTTGAGAACATCTTTTCCACCATGTGATATGAATATCTTCATTGCCTGGGTAATTTCCCACATTCACCTTCTTAAACACCCTGCTTTCTGGAGAGTATTGCTTCCTCCCTTTTATAAAGTAATTCTGTGTTTTGCTTTTAGCCTGGCTTTGAATAAATGAGGTTGGCTGCCAACTCACCCTGCACCTGATGAGCTAGATCCGGAGTGACTGCTTGGAATTTTTTAGAAACATTCGCTGTATGACTCAGCTTCCGAGGAGAGTTTATTACATTTCTTACTAATAAAAACTTCAGTAATTCTGGAGAAGACATCTCAGAATATCATGAAGAATCAAAGACTTTCATCACAAGATGCGGCGTGCACATCACATATTTAACAGTTAAGAGCCTAGACTATTCCTGAATTTTGAGTCCCTAAAATGCATAGATATTTGAGGACACAGCAGAGTGCAAACCACCCCTCTGGGCTGCAATCTCCATCCTGCCTCTGTTTCCTTTTGCATTTCTGGCTCCACAACAGCCCAGTTTCAAGACAGAAATGCAGGAGTGGGGTTACTCATCCTATTCCTTCCCCTTGCTCATAAAACCACATGCCCTCCAGCCCTGCACAGGAGTACTGCCCACAGGGGAGGGCCCCAAATGTGTGAAGAAACCAGATTTTGGGACTGAAGGAAGTACTCCAGGCTAAGTAGAATCAAAAATTTAGATTCTCCTTCACCTTTTCAAACTTTACTGTAGGCTAGTTCAAGTGTCCTTATGGACTGAGCACTATCTGCTGGGGGTGCCAGTCAAGGAGCCTGTGTACCACACTCCCTGTACAGGAGAGCTGGGTGAGATACCAGGTCTCCCAGGCAACCCAGGTGAAGGAGCCTGCATATTTTTCCAATTGCTCAGTCAATGTTTTGCTGTCTGGAGGCACAAACTTCTAGTGCCTGAGTTTCACTTTTCTTTATGCCAAAAGATTTTTTGGTAAAAATGGATCTGTCAAAAAAGCAGAAGGGATTACCTCCATTGAAGATTTTAGCACTGCGTGACTGCAACACGGCAGCTTAGCCTACTAACACATATCTATTTCCAGAGACCAAAATTACAAGCCTACATTCATTTTCTGTGCAATCCAGAAAAAACCAGCATCCAATGTTAGTAGCTCATCTGCTGTCAGCTGTAAGGCTGGATGCATGGGAAGACAAAAGTGACAGCTGCATGAAGAAGGGGGAAGAAGCAGGGGCAATTTTAAAAGGAATTATACAGAAAGGAAAAGCACAGACGGTTTTCAAGCTGTTTCTTTTGCAGCTTTAATAATGACATCTTTTTTAATTGCCTGTGGTCCTTTCTTATTTGTTTGAAGTTCCTCATTAAAATACTGTTGAGAATAGCCTTAATATATAGCTGGAATGGAAAGAGGCATCTAATGCTGTTTTTAAGTAAAATAAACTGTTCTTTTTTAACTACGAAGCACTAAAACTGGTAATGTTTTTGCCAGCTCCTTCAAAGGTGGCTGTGGGCCTTGGGTAAAATTGATTGTCTCCAAAAGCTGTGGAGCTGATGGCAGCTGGGAGCATTAATGCTCTTCCCAAAAAATAATCAATCCAATTCTTGATTCTGAAAAGACAAAACTGGAGCAGGACAAAACACCAAACACCTTCTAAGGCCTTTATCTAAAACCCGTTGAAGTCACTGGAAAGAATAGTGTCTTTTTGGCTTAAAATCTAAGTAAGACAGAGTCCGAAACTGTGACTGTAAGAAAAAAACAGCTATTTTTTTCTTTTTTCTTCAGCTAGCTAAAAGCATTTCAGATCCAACATGTGCAAGCTTGTCAGCATGTCAGATATATTGTGTCTTCTCCATGTAATGTACCTGTCAAAACCTTTCTGCAGCCATTTCTCTACCTACCAACCACCAAGATGCTGAAGCTGCTTTCTGCTTCTGTTATTATTTCTGGTTTGTGTGTTAGACATTGCAGGATTGCAAACTGGCAGGATAATGAAAGTGTGGAATTTGAAGGATTTGGCTATGAATCTAGTTATCCCTGTCTTAAGATTTGGTCTCCCAAAGACTTGTTATTTGTGTATGTTGGCACATGTATGCATGCATGCACACTCTGCTGTGTTTTGGTCTGTGTTTACCATATATTAAATGTTCTGTAAATCCTGAGAATTCTGCTAAACTCTTCTGTCTTACAAATATAGAAACTCAAAGCAAAACAAGCTTCCTTTTTTCTCTCTTTCGTGATGCTTTCACAATATCTCTGACCCAAGAGCTGGATAAAATCCAGCCACAACATTCTAAAATCAGAATGACCAGATTTAGGGGTTCTGCTTCTTATATCCAATGGCCAAACACCACTGTAAGATGCAACCTGCAAGTCCTTCCACATAACCCATTACCACCAAGTCTGCTTTCATATCGATGTACTCATTAATTATAGTCAGCAAAAAGTTTATGAGAGACCACAACGTGCCTCTCTGCACAATGTGGGACATAAGACCCCCAGTCTTTTCATCTGAGGCTGATGGGTTCCACCTGCCAGAGGTCCCTCTCCCTAGGGCATGTGAGTTGTTCTTCCTCCAGGCATTGGCTGCAGCCAACACAAAGCAAGTTTAAATTTTTGTCCTCAGTCTGGATTTTAACGATGTTTCTTCAGATAAAGCTCAGATGGGATTAGATCTCAGTAGATGCATTTTCTACTCTGCTGACTTTGGGAAATGGTTTACTGTGTGCTGTTTGATTTTTTTGAACAGTGTTTTTTAATGCCATAAAAAGTTATCAATAGGTGTGATTTAGAAAGAGACCATAACATGACCTTTTGTTCCTTTTTTACACTTGGAATTTCAGGGCAATATCCATGTGTTTGTGGTGGGCCATAAATACAATAAAAAAGTCCATTTATAAATGAAATTTCTAGCCTTGAAAACTTCTAGGATAACATAATTCTTTTGTAATTAATTTGCAACTAGTGTCCCCCCAGATGAAAGTGAGAATTCATTTATGCTCATCTTTGTCACAGGATATGTATTTTTGTGACAAGATCTCTCACTCCTCATGGTAATAAGTCCACATTTTTTTATCCCTCTTATCATCTTTTTAGACAGGGAATCTCCAGCTCTCCAGGCTGCATCTCCTCTGTATCTTCTGGTTACTCCAACATGTCCTGGAAGAGCCATAAATTTAAGATCCCAGATATCTAATCTTTGACTCCCTCAAGCTTTGCTTATTGAAGCTTACCAGGGTAAGTTTAGCAAACTTCAGGTTTTGGTGATTTAGTGATCAAAGTAACAGTAAGACTCTGTGAAAAAGAAACGTAATTTGTGCTGGCTAGAAGTGGACACTGCTTATGAATAATAAAACAACTAATTTAAAATAAGTTGTGAAAGATCATTTCCAACATCAGCACCACTCTTTGTGGTTGGTTGTCATCAGGTGACCTTGTTCACCAGCTCAAGTAGTGTTGGAGACCAGTCTGAGCAGCTCTGAGCTGCTTGATATGGGCTGGCTACACAACCAGGTGATAGTCAGTCAGTCTTGCATAGGGTTTTACAGTGATGACTAAACCATCTCATGTTTTGCTTTCAGAATCCTCAGTGCAATGTGGAGAAGCTGGGCAGAGTCTGACTGGTCTTATGCTGGAAGAAGAACCTAAAGAGAAATACACAATTTTATTCAGTTTTGTTTGGCAGGGATGTTTCTTCCACTTTGTTGTTGCTGCTACAAGACCAGCCCTGTAATTCTCTGGAAATACAGAGCATGCCACCAGAGAAGAATTAGCACAATGGTTTTAGTTTTACGCAACTTTCTCAACACCCAGGGACTGATCATTTAGAAGAGAATAAACAAAATGAAATAAGCCGTTTGTTCAGCATGTTCCAACACCCGTCCATCTGCTTCCTTTTGTACTCACAGTCCGTCAGCCACAACTTTTCTTATCAGCCACATTCAAAAATATGACTCATTTTTCACATAATAGACTGTGTGGAAAGTAGAGAAGTTTTTATATGTACTAAAGCTTTCTCTTGCCCAGGATCTCCTGCATAAGCTCATATTCTATTTGTCATTGAAGAGAATGACACAATGAAAATGTACTCTTTGTAGCCCTAGTTAGCTGCAGCAGGACTCGCTGTCCATGCCACAATTAGCTCTTCTTGGCTCTTCACAGGACCAGGTACATGGAGCTTTGGTGTAGCTAATTCTAGGACAAGGAGGAACCACAAGGGGACTAAGTGCTAGTAGAGTTTATACAGTCTTCTCCTCTCTGCTCAGGAATCTTGTAAGCTCAGCCAACACACTTCCATGGCTGCAGAGCAGAAGCCACTCTGAAGTGTGAACATTGGCCAAAACACCTGCCCAGTCTGCTCCCTCAGGTTTTGAATCTGTGTTGCAACATGATACAGGCCACATCCCCAGGCAGATGAAATGGTTCCATGGGAAAGGCCTGTGTAGTCTGCCCTGCTGGTGACATCTTCAGTAACTGTCCCTTTTCCACGGTGTCATGCTGTACTCTGCTGGCAACAAGGCTGATCCTGGATTCCTGTGAAGGCTGCGTTTGCCTAGCACATTTATCCCTGCTCTTGCTTTCCACATGTTAGACTGGTTTTCACAACATCTGGCCTGGCTGAGAAACAAGAGGCAAAACACAGAGCAGGCTGGCAGTAGATTTCCAGCTCAGATGAAATCTCATGGCTTTCGCCACATGGATTTTGTGCTTTGTCCAATGAGACCCTCATAAGCATGAGACAACCACTGCTGCTGCAGGAACCTCTCACGAGCTCAACCCACTTCCCTAGGATCAGAACATCATTTGCCAAGCAGAATGGGGAGATATCCAGTAAACCCAGAGGCCCCCAAATCTGCTGGGACCTCTGACCCACTCGTGTGTGTGTGGCACTGTGCTGGGCTAAGAAAAGCCCTTTTCTGTGTAAATTATGTCTCTGACTGACAAACTGAGGTTTTGCATTTCTCAGTGTTGAACAATGTAATTTTTCTTTCTTTCTACCATCACAAGTACCCATCCACAGGACAAGAGTGGAACTAAGGCCCATCACATCTGGTTGAGATGGTCAAACTTTGTTATTTTGTGACACTAAGGTTAATACAGAAGGCTTATGTAAAGAAGAAACAAGATGAAGTTAATATGCTTTAAAATCAAGGCAGCAACTTACCTTTTGTATCTGATAATGACTTGATAGGACTACATGATGCAGACTCTAAAAAACATCACTGAGGAAAGCTCCAAAGAACAAGACCTTTAATATGTCTTTTGCACTTCATTTGCTCCACTCCACATTTTAATTTCCTAAGCATCGCCTAAGTGCATTCGGTAGGATAGTAAGTATAATTCCTATGAGCTAGCTAAATTACTTCTAGCAAATTTGTATCAGGAGTTATATTGTATTAGCATCATTACATTATAATTTAAACCTTTCATTTCATTACTAATCAAAGACAATTTTTGCAAATAAACCAAATCTTCTAATTTGCCTACAGTATCATGTCTTATTTCCTTTTTTAATAATTAAGCGTAGTCACTATAGCCTCGGTAGGTAATAGAGCAGTTTCTACATATCAGCAACATTGCCTTTTGTCAAGCCAGATTCCTAGGTCTAATATCCTCTGCTTGCATCTCTGCAAAGCAGCATTATGTACAATATCCACCAGATATAACCCTGGAAAATTCTGCTTCTCTTCGACAGGCAATACTGAAAACATCTGCTGGTGTAAGCAAATTGGCTGAGGAAACTGCATGCTCCCACTTTAGGAATGTTTTCTGTTCATTTTTCATCTCTCTAGTGCATAGATCCATCACTTGTATTGCTGACACATATTAGAACAGGAATTGTAACACTTAAGTGCTGGAATTATCCAAAAGACAAAAGCACAGTTTTGCTATGTCAAGAGTTTGCAAATGGGCAATAGAGGCTCTTTTCTATTCAAAATGGCAAACTGTGGTAAACCTAACACAATTTCAAATATTTTAAAATGAAAACTTCCTTTGCTTCAGCACAAGAAATCTTAGCCACAGCTAGGATTCTCATCAATAAAGATATCATCCAAATTGTGTTTGGCTCTTTCTTCAGATACAGTATACAAAATATACAATGTCTATAGAAACATAAATATTTTCCTTCCTTTTATACAACTATTCAATGGAAGGAAAAAAGAAATCAAACTGGAGATGAATAACTGATCTATATATCTGAACTCCTGGGTGACCATCAGGCCATTCTTGTGTTCACCAGCAACAGGAGAGACTGTAGCTAGAAAGCAGAGACTGCCTTTGATGGTGCTCAGTAGTAGCCTTCTTTAAACCATTCAGAATGATAAGCTATACAATAAGAATTAGCCTTGTATCTCAGCCATTCCTGTGTGCCTGGGGAAAAGCTCTTTCTGGTGTCAATGATGAAAATAAAAGAGATGATAGATCAAACATACTGTGCCAGCAGACTGTTAAAAGAAAAAAAAACCAAACTTTATCCTGAAGACCAGGTTTTGTAAGATCAAACCTATGGATGTACACACACGTTCTTCACATCATTGCAAAAGCAACTCAAATGGCAAGAAAGGCCACATAAAATCAGTCAAGATGCTCACTTTGCCTGGCACCCTGATTGTAACTGGGACAAATAAAGGGTGCCTGTGGAGCAGTTCAATAAAAAACAAGTATGAAGTGATGTTTTCCTAGAACAGTCTTTCAGCTGTCTACAATTGTTGCTTAAAGATTTGCTGCAGGAGAAAAGTCTGGAGATTTAATAACCCTTGATAAGTTTTCCTTCAATGAATGTCAGCCTTTGGCAACACAACATCTTGCACAGAAGAATTCCTTTGAATGAGTAAATACCATGGAAAAAATGCTGCAGAATTAGATTACGTACCTTAGACATATGTACATCAGAACTACCTCCATGAAAATCACATTTTTCATCTTTATTGAACCTGCTGACTGTCACCTTTTTTTGAGACTCCTTGCTTCCTCCACTGAAAAAGGAGAGGAAAATATTGTTCCTTCCTACATATGAAGAAAATATTGTCTGGTTCAGAATGAGGATGTACCTAGAGCAGCATCCAGTCTGCTGTGTGTGTGACAAAGTACAGGAACAAGGCAAACTTATATACTACTTCCCTGTAGTATTCTCCCACCTTGCAATTATTTTTAGCATGGACAGTTTTGTTTGTTTATTCTGAATTATTTTTGGCCCCTTAAGCCAGTACAGAAAATCATAGTGCATTTGAAAGAAAGCACGCATCTTTCTGGCATTTACATAGGTGAAAGATCTTCTTTGATTTCCAAACTTGGTGTGAGTACAGTCAATTTGTAATCACCCCTTCCAGACTGTAGACCTTTGACACAACTCCAGGTCATTTCTGGCAGGCTGGAGGGTCTCAGTCTACACGTTCATTCTATGCATGGAAGCCAGGTTTCTCACCTTGATCATTTTAAACTGTAAACCTTATTGGCGTTAATAACCACTGAGCAGGGGCCCTTGATGTTGCACAGAATGTTAAGAACTCTGGATTTACCCAGTAGTGCAGTAACTTGGGGTTTTTGTCTTCTCCTGAACTCCAAGGTCTTACTACAATGAACTTTTGTGTTTGAGAGGCAGACTTGAGCTCAGAGCTCCCCATCTTAGGGATAAAGGTAAAACTGCCAAACACTTTGGCTTCTGATGTGCATCATTTTGCATCCCTCTCTGCTAAATTTCATGTGTCATTTAATTGCTCTGTTATTCATCCTCACATGGTGCTTGCAGTTCTTCAACGTCAATCCTCGTCTTTGCTATTTTGCAAAATAGCAAAGTATTCTGCATATCATCTTCAAGTTTTATCTCCTCACTTTTTACCTTATGTGGAATGCCTAACTCCCAGCAAAGGCTTCTGGAACATTCCGGTAGCAACCCCTTTTTGCCCTAAAAAATATTATTTTCTTTTACCCTTCCTCCTGGTTATTAACACAAGGACCTTCCCTTCTATGCACCAGCTGCTCAACTGTTTGAAAGGTTTACATTTAAATTCTTCAATATTATTTAGACATCATCAGATATGCTGAATCCAGACCTCCTTCATTCTCATAACTTTTCATTACGAGGAACCCAACATGGTTTTTTTTGTCACAATTTACCACTGTAAAATTTCTTCCTCACGCTGTCTGGTTTATGCATGTATCCACTAATTCTCTTCAGTTCTTTAAGACCATTACTAGTAATTTGCCCAGTATACATGCCAGGTTTCCAAATTAGTGGCTTATTTTTTCACATTAACTCTCTTCCATTCCTTTGGTAGTAAGACAGCTCTAAGTGCAATGTTATACATTACAGTGAGAAATGCAGCACTTTCTGCCTGGAGCTTCTTGGGTGCACTTTGGATAAAAACCATCAAGTAATGGGGGCTCATTAATGTTAATACTGTCTGCTTGTTCCAAGACACTTTTAGTTAAAATTGAGATGTCCACTGATACATTCTCTGCAAGTAGACTCCAGAGTCTTCTTCAGTGCATAGATCCAAAAAGTATGAATACTTCTTTTCTTTTGTGTCTGTGGCTTTTTCTTCCCTGCATGTTTCACACTCCAAAATGACTGAGCTACTGACACAACTCCCTGTTAGGCTTTCTGACATCATTTTAGGATTTATTAATTGATTTTAGTAAATAATTCGCTGGATGATTTTAATTTGGAAGGGGGATTTAGGAGGAAGTTTTTTGGCCTGCCTTGCTACACTTTTGCCCTTAATTACAGCAAACAGATCTTCCCATTCACCCTATTTGGGCACAACTTCAGCTGCTCAAAGGAAGTCCTCTTGTCTGTAACAGCATTCCTTTCAGCAGTGTCTATGTATGCTGCCTTCCTTCTGTGCTTTCTCAAATCTTTTTTGATTAACAGAAAGCATTCACTTTTTTCCTCCACTGTAGAACTCTTACCTGGTACTAAAGTTGTGTGCAGAGATTCAATGCCCTTGTAAACTCTTAATAAGCACCCTCTCCTTTATGTAGCTCCCCTTTGCAAAATTTAAAAGCTGTAAGGCAGTTGTTGCTTCTTTGAGCATTCTTGCTTCTTTTGATCCTGAAAATGCTGTAAATTCATGTACATCAGGGTCACAACTACCAAATGGCTCTTCCATAGTAAGGTGCTAAATGTTAATATTGTTGTTTCATGAAGTCCCAGGTAATCTACTCCAGCTGAGGCAGAGTGACTGGACTAGCCAGTATCCAGAGGTGCCTACAACTGTTCTATTATATCATTAAGTAATGTTATTTAGTGACAATAATATACTCAGAAATAATGTAATATGGTGCTGTGAGTTAACCATGATGTTGTTGGCTAAGAACAGTACAATAATTGAAATAAAGTTAAATATAATACTACTACTAATAACAATAGTAATGAAAAGGGAGATTGCAAAAAATGAGAAAGTAATAAAACAACACACGATACATTTATTTACTGCCCATTGACCAATGCCCAGACAGTCCCTGTGCAGCCATTGGCCCCTACCTCTCCCCCCCAGAATTACATCTCTGCCTCTTCTTGGCCTTGCACAATGTGCCAGGAGCCTTTTGGACAGTGCAGCCAGAGATCCTGATCCTCAGCTTCCTGCTGAGCAGAGGCCACAAGTACCAACACCTCTCCAGTATTTCCTAGAAGCTGGTTCAGACTCACTTTGAGGGTCACATGGCAAACGAGCCACTGCTATGAGCTCAGTTATTTATTTATATGGGTAATGATCAAACTGGCCACTGCTACAGCTTTTCCTCCCTTCCATGGGTATCTCTGCCTCCAGAGGATTAACCTTATGCAAGAAGCTTAATTCTGTGTGTGTGGACTTGGGGGAAGGACGGGAGTCATGGCAGCTACTTCATTCTGATTAGTGAGGGAAATACAGCAATATCAGGGCGCCCCTGGGAAAAAATTCATCTTCTTGTGGTTTCCACTGTAAGGTAGAAATATTTCAGTATTAAGTTACTCCTGAAAGAGCTATTTAAAGACTTAATAAAGGGCTTAATTCCTCAAATTAAAGATCAGAGGATTAATATTAGCCTGAAAAGTATATAAAAGTATATAAAGCATATGCAGGAGAATCTGTTTTTATAGAAGCCAGTAGTCCAGCTACTAGGCCACACTTGGGTCATACTGGAAATGAAATGCCTTCCTAAGTGACATTAAAACTTCATGGCAAAAAAGGAGAAGGTTTTAAGGCTGAAGATTTAACTGAAAGGCTGTAAGGAGGCTTCTTGAAACACAGGAAGAGCTAAAAGGAATCAAGGGGAAAGGATGGATTTCTTTTTTCATTTTAATAGCACAAGATGACTAACTCAGACATGTTTAGTACTTGTCTGACCGTGACTGGAAGGGCTCGGAAGGTGGGCAGAGATGTCTCCATCTCTCCCAGTGGCATCACTAATCAATAGATAAAGACAGGCTGAAGTGCAAAGCACACAGATCAACACTAAGACCTGAACTGACAAAGAATTGTCTTGTGGGAATTATGGTTTGTTCATGGCAATGATGTCTGCTTGGAATACTTGGAAAAGTATTAATGAAATGTGGACAGCAAGAGAATGAGGTGGATTGTTGCTAACACAGCGATGAAAGAATATTGATATTGCAAATGCTTGTTTCTCTCCCAGGAACTGGGCTGGTAAAGCTGGGTTTGATGGAACCTTGAATACCATTGTTCAAAATAGTGCTGGGAGAGAATGAGGCCTTTGGTGACCAGATTTCTTCATTAGGAGCATGAGTCAGGTCCTTTGAAAGTTGTCTTGGGTTTGAGCATCCAGTTGCTGCATGGCTAAAGTTCAGCCCCCCAGGAGGACAAAATCCAAGGTATGCAATTTGTTAAAAGTGACTTCTTAAATCAAGAAACAAAGGAAAGAATAGTTTTGTTAACAGATTTCATCCAGCTGTAGGAAGTATATCAAAGAAACTCTGCAACAGATAGACAGGACTGGGTGCACCAGGGGAATACAGTGAGAAAAGAAATATCCTCAGCTCCTAAGGCAGGGGAAGACTGTCAACAGGATCACCAGTGTACTGTGTCCACTGAAAGCTGTCCCTGGCACCTCCTCAAACTGAGGAGTGAAGGTTCTGGCAGCAATTACCAATGACTCTCTGTATCTAAGATTTGAGATGAACAGTAAACACTAGTAGCATTTGCAGTAGAAAAAAATGCTAACCTTAGATGTTATTTCTGGAAAACCCCCAAGTGGGAAATCTCCATGGATATTCCTAGGAAGACCATGAGCCTATGAAACAGCTATTTTAAGACATGCAGGCTACAGTTAGAAGAATTAAATTATACATACTCAGAGATGTTCTCAGATGTCAGAAATGTTCCCAGATAGTCTAAATGTGCTAAATGATTAAAACAATCTGGTACTGGGAATGCCAGCCTGGGGTCTTCCAGTTTCCATGTATGTTTTGGAAATTACCAGGGCCATTATGATGGGTCATTTGAAAAACAGAGGGTCATAGAGACTGAAGCAGTCACAGTTTTGCAATGTGCATGTAGGCCATTCTGTTCAGTTCAGATGGTTCAGCACACTTACTAGTAGAGGCAGAGCCATGGGAATTGCAATAGGTCTGGGAAGTGAGCTGAAAAATAGGAATTACTAAAACCTATCAGAGTAGACTTATCTTCTCTGCTAATTCAGAGATTAAGGACAAGAGTTGAGGCATGATCTGGTTGGGAAACAGCAGATCTCTGAGTAAATAAAAAAATGAGTTTATAAGAAAACAGACAGATCTGAATTGAGGGAAGGATCCTTGGCTGCAAAACCAATTTAGAGTGGCTCCCAGAGCAGGGAAAAGACATTAAAAAATATACTAGCAATTGCCTACCAAGCAAAGGCACCAACACTGATTGCAATGAACTGAGAATTCCTACTTTTAATATAAATATCTTGTCCATGGAGTAGATTACAAGGAGATTTTACAAAACCACTGCCACTTGGCAGGTGTGAATACTGATTCAGCAGTTACAGGACTTGAAACATTTCCCATTAAAGGCAAAAGAGAGAAAAACCTACATGGAGATGTCCAGGAGAAAAGAGACTTTGCCAGAGGAGTTGCTTTTTTGGGAGACATTGCTAAATTGTACCTCAAATCCATGATGATGACTGACCTAGCCAGTGAGGTCCTATTCCCCTTTCCCTCAGCGCAGCAAACCTGTAGAGAACACCAAGGTTATGATTTTTTTTGATCTCACTGCAGCAGAGAAAACAATATTAGAATACTGATTGACAATATTTCAGTTAATTTAAAGGATGCCTGTTTTAACTTTGTTTCTGGTGATGCACAAACACTTGTCTATTGGCATAAGGTGCTCCTTGAAGTCTGGTTAAAGAATTATTTGCCTCAGCCACGGTAATCTGTGCAGCTGGGGCGAGCAAAGCCTTGCAGAAGTATGAGCAAAATGTGCACAAAGGAAAATGATGACTAGTCTTACAACCCACCCATCTGTGTCTCTTCTGTCCAAAAGACCAGGTATTCTATTAATGTAACCTTTGACTCCAGAGCTAGTCTTGAACTGACACTTTGATGTCTCGTCTTTGTGACTGTACCTCTGACAAGTGATGCAGTGATATTCCACTAAGCAGGGTATTGTGCACAAAGTTTACTAGATGCAGATGGCTTTCTTATATAACCTATAGTAAAACTCCCAAAAGGAGCTGAAGATAGAGCTCGAGTGCATCTGACGGAGGAGCTGGACTACCTAAACCAAATCTTTGTCTACTGAAATTCACTTGGATATATTTTTGTTTTAAGACTGGTTGTTCTTGGCTACTTATTAGCAAAAGCAACAAAAAGCTTTCAGAAAATGGCTTGAGGACTTCGATCTAAGCAGTCAGCAAGCTAAAACTACAGATGTCTAGTGCATGCATGGACAAATAGGAAAGGATCTTTTTTACAGCAAAATTACTTACCTATGCAGTAAGAAAGGTTCTTTGAAGAGATTCAGCATGCGTTCATTTCTGATACATATTAAAATCATGGCTTCATCAGTGAGAAAATCACGACAGTGAATAAAAGGCAAGGTTAATAATTTTGAAATAAGTTTGGGCTGTTGTCTCATTATGATTGTATGCCAGAAGAAAGGAATGTTTGAGGCGCTTTGTAGATCTTGCCTTTCCAGCACACCTGGAACTTCTACTAAGCAACCGTCTTCATAAAGGTATAGAAAATAAGTCTAGAATATACCAAGAACAGCTAAATTTTATCTGTTTAGGGAAATATCTGTGAGAGATTTCACTTAGAGCTCTTCCTTCCTACACTCTGGTATATTGGTGACTGCACTGCCAACCCAAAGTGTCCAGGAAGATGAAGATTGCAAAACACAGAAATGTTACTTAAGGTACAGCAACACTGATCCTCAAAAGTCTTTTCTGTCTTTTCTTTTCAATTGTATGTGTTTCTGGTTGCTAACTATGGGTAAATTATATGGCACCTAAAATAGTCACTCCAGTACTGCTCTATTGCAAGTAATGCTTGTTCAGTGCTCAGCACGTCAGCTCCCAAGCCAAGCCTTGAGGACAATGTCATAAAGTGCACCAAGTTCATTTTGTGCTTGATCTCTTTCCTTGCCAGGTGCTAATGAAGAGTGATGGGCTTTGCTGCGTTTATTGTGGGTGAGGGATGATATGCCAAGAATGATCTGAGAGGTGACAAATCCCTGACTGTCAGAAGGGACAGAGTCTTCAAGGATCCCAGGGGTGATGCAGCCCCTGAACTGAATACCCCTGCAGAGCTGGAGTGCTCCAGAGAAACTAGATGGTGGAAACTATATTTAAAGGGCCAAAATATGGATGGTTGCCTCCTCAATACAGTGTTCCTTGTGTTTCAGGTCTCCAGTTCAATAATACCTCCATGCAGACAGAGGAAAGAAAAATCTGAAAAACAAGCCTGAGCAAAGAGCTGAAGGCAGAGTTGTGATATCAGGAGACATATTTTAATGTATCTGCAGTTTTATGAACCACCAAAACAGGCATAGGCTGACACTGCATTAGGAAGTACTTCAACACCCTCTACAGGAACCAGAAATGAAAAAGAAAGTAATTTATACCTGTAGTTAATTCTGACAAAATTTAACAAAAATACTAAAATGACTTTAGATTACTCAGCCAAACTTGGAGCTCTCCTGTTCCTGACCAGATTAATAAGTGTGTTATATCCTAAAAGCTATTACATGTCTTGCTTACATCTCAGAAAAGATGCTGTCTTGAAGGATACAAACCTTCCTCACCTTATCACTTTGTCACTTGTCACTTTCTTCTTTCTTGGTTTTAGGAGTGGATTGTTACCACCATGCACTTTCTGAAGAACTTTATGATACTAGTGTTTGAAAGCAAATTTAGTCCAAGCAGTCTATGCTATATCTAGAAGCCAAATGTGCCCCTTGGCCAGCATCTACTAACAACATTGTAGATAGTTTCTGTGTAAAATTCTAAGCCCTAACTCATTTTGGAAGTGCTGGGAAGGATTTACTTCATTCCTATTACCTCCTATTGTGCCTCAGCATATGAAAACATAGTTTTCACCAAGGTGCCTTCCTCCTGTCACAGAACAAGGGAGAACAAGATCAGGTGGCCATGAGATAACACAGACAGACAGACGAACCACCAGCACACTGAGGCTTCTTCTGGCATGGGGTAAAGGCCTGAAGGAGAAAGAACTTACGAGCCTCAGACAAAAGCAGCACAACTCGGGAGCACCCACAGACATGACAGACCACATGCCTATGCCATGGGAGGAACCACTGCCCTTGGGAATATATACTTGGGTGTGATGAAGGAGTGGTGTGGGATATGGGAGCTTTGATGCATCAAGTCAGGATGCAAGGCACACACAGTCAAGCAATACACATTTCATTTCCACTTCCCCTGCCAGGTTTAACACATTTGTTTTCCTTCCTGACTCACAGCCACAGTGGGGCTCTCATGGGCAGTCTCCTAAGAAAAGGCCTGCAGAAGCCACACGAGCTGGGGCTGCAGCCTGATGCACTGAGTGCCCACGGGGAGCCTGCCCAGGGCACTTCAGCAGGAGACAGGCAGCATCGAGAGAACTTTCCATGGCCACAGATCTCACTGTGTCCCTAGTCCGTGGCACAGTGAGGCTCTCCAAAGATGCACATTTCCCTGTGTGCCCAAGTGGAACTTGTGGGAGAAGTCAGACACATGAACCCTCAACCCTCAATTCCAGGGGAAATCACCAAGGAAAAATCAGGGTTTTGGTTGTGTTGTTTGGGATTTCTATCTCCATCTGTTATTTAAATCTGGCCATGTGCTGCAATACTCTGTGCCCTAAGGGCCTGTCTATCTGTGCTGTCTCTCTCAAAATGTTGGGAGGGTGATGACACACGTTCAAGCCAGGACAGGCTGTGGCTGCAAATAGCAGCTACTCAAGCATAAAATCTCTTCAGGCACATACCTGTTGTGAGGTAAATTTGAGTCCCTTGGCAGTGGGGCAGCACTGGGGCAGGAGATGCCATTGAGAGGTGGTGCAAGGCCTGAGCAAGGCCAGATGTGCCAGCTGTGTCCTACTGGGAAAGTCTGCCCTTGACAGCAGAAGAGAGGAGCTCAACTACTCTGGTGTGTGACAGCACTTGGACAGCAGTGCTGGAACGGTGCAGGATTTGGTCTGGGTACTACTGACAGGGTGGTACCAGTGTAAATATAGGAAGAATGCCAGAACATGCAGCCACAGTGCCCACAGGCTTAAATACCTCACATAAAATTGGATAATTTGTTAACCACAAGCCTCTTGCCCCTTCTTTTAGCTGACTTTATTAGCTTCTCCTAACAGATTTGATGTGATTCAAGACATGGGATGGCAAAGCCTCTATTAGCCAGAGCCGTTCACTGTGAAGCTGTGAAGCTTCAGATCATCTTTGAAAAGGTCAGACTTCTCACTTGTGTGTTTGGAAAAAGGAACAATTGTACTATAGAAATACTAAAAATACCTAAAAACTGACTTGGAATTACTTCTCAAAGAGGTGTCAATCTGCTTGCTAAGTGAATTTGTCTGAATAGGGAGAATTGGTGTGAATAGGGAGAGCAGAATTTCAAGCATGCTGGTTCTTGCAGGCTCTTAATGGATGCCTATTTGTCATATAATTTTGCCATTTGCTATTTGATTAAGGGGTTTTTAACTTTTCCAGTAATCTGCTGAATTATGTGTGATCTGTGGGTGTGAGCAGTCTTTGATCTCCATTTATATCTACAGAGTTAGCAAAAGTCCCTGCCAGTTCCTGCAAAAGGAAGAAAGCAAGTTCTTACGTGTAGAGTGGTTCATATGACACTTTGCAATCATCTGGATTAAAAACAGTGCTTTTTTTTACTGAAGTGGCTTTAGGATTAAAATTCCTCAATTAAGCCTTTTTCAGTCTAAACTCAAAGCTTGCTTTTATATACACTTTTATTCTCTTTCTCTCTCCCATGTATGTCAAAAGAGAGACCAGGGAGTCTTGTTCTTTTGTATGGTTGAAGCATGTGGGCTATTTTTAGGAACACCACAGTGTTACTGCAGGATGGCAGAGGACTGCTATCTTTCTGCTTATGATGCACAAAGAATGCTCAGAGAGGTGCACATGCAGTTCTGTTTGCAGGTTCTGGAGCTGATGGCTGACATCCCCTCTAATGATGAAAGTTTGTTTTTGGAAGAAACAAAAAAAAAACCACCATGGGAGAGAGAAGGGAGAAAGGGAAAACTGTCTGAGTGAACAGTCAGACCAGGAGGAGCAGTGATGGGGACCCAGATTAGAATCCTCCTCTGGTTGCCGCTTAGGTGCAAGCATTGCTTGTAAATTACTGCACAATATTCACTGAGTATTTAAATAATTTCTATCTGCTTTACTAAAAACTATGTTTTGGGTTTCTCTGATTCAAACTAGAAAATGAGAGATAAGGTGGCAGGCTCATGCCAGTGCTGATTGTCTCCTGTGAAAATAGGTTATAACCATGTCTGGGTCTGCAGGTACAAAACTGTGAAAAGAGCAGGAAAAACAAGAGGATGAGCCCAACAGGGAAAAGGCACCACTTCAGAAGCTCTGAAATCTGCTACCACAACAGCTGTGGCAAGAGGCTGCAGAGCTGGGAGTAAAATGCAGACTGCAGTGCTGCAAATAGCAGGCCCTCAGCACCACCAAGGCTGAGGTACTGAGGTATTGAAGGCTCAGAGCAACAGCCATCCTAGAAGCTGGGCAGAAAAGCATCAGGTCCAGGCACAGACACCTGCTACAGCAAGGCTACCTCTTCTCTGTGCCACCCAGGCAGCTGCTGGCTGCTGAAACAAATCTCAGCATCAAAGCAGTGAGTCACAGACAGATGTTTTCTGTTCAAGATTTCCAGTGGGGAATGAAGTCCTGAAGGAAATCAAAATGATAAAACCTGTTATTAACCTTCAGGTACGCTGCAAAATCCTACTTCTTCTTTCAACATTCCTACTAGAAAAGCCAGAAAATCCCAGTTTCACTGAGGGCATTTGGGGTTTTGGATGATACATGCTGTAGAAAATCTTGTGACAGGTATGGATTTTATCTAGCAGAGCAATATAGTAAAAAATCTGTTAGGCAGGGTGGCTAGACACACACACACATGCACGCACGCACGCATACACACACGCCCGCACAAAAACAAAAACAAAACAAAACAAAGCAAAACAAAACAAAACAAAACAAAACAAAACAAAACAAAACAAAACAAAACAAAAAAAAAAAAAAAAGTTGTTCCAGACTTTAGAAAGTAACATCACCCTTCTAACAAAAAATATTACTTTAAGGAATAGCTCTTTATACCTAAAACCTCCTTTTCTTGGGTCTTTGTATGATTCATCTGAAAGTAAAAGGCACCAACTTTTTCACATTTCTTTGTAACCAGAGACATCCATCCTGCAGGAGGAACCAATTTACATTAGGTGGTAAAGCATTTAAAACTGCAGTGACAAGGGGAATACAAACTGAACTGCACCAGCTGCATGTGAAAGGATACCACGGACCCCCAATTTCTTCCTTACACGTGAACTGCATTGCCTCAGCACAAACAGGCTCCATTCTGCTCTTAGAGAATGTCTGTTCCTATGAGGCCACGCTTCTGAGGGCCCAGGAGCATGGAAAAACTGGACTAATATAATTAATCTTCTTTCATATTTCACATTATGTTCCATTTAACAACAATAAGGCATAAAAGAGGTGAAAAAGAAATACTAAAAACATGAACACCTTTAGAAAATACTCCATACCATAAAATCAAGACTGTGTGAAAAATAATAGCCACTGGCAAAATTTAGCAGAACAGGATGCAAACCTGGGTCTTGGCAAATACCTATTTCAGTCCTTTACATAAGCAGCCATTAAAATAAAAACATAAAAATAAGATACACGGAGAGCAAGGAGCCATCTCAGTAATGAGACACTGGCGCCATCTAGAAGAGGAAAAAAACACACCAGAAAAAGTGAAGTGGAGCATAAAAAGCAGCTCAGCCTGGTTTACAGAGTGTAAAAGGCATTTTGAATCCACAGTACTTTTATGAATTACAAGGACATATTTCAGTGAAATGTGTTCTCTGCTTTTCCAACCCTCAGTGATTCTAAAAATATTTAAAAGTGCCTTAATCCTGTTTTTACACGTATTTTTCATGTGACTTAGACCCTGGATGTTTCTGCCCCATGAAGCAGGAATTTTCAGGGAAGACTTAAGCAGCTCCTGCCCCCACTTTTCCTGTCACTGGGAGGGCCACAGCAAGGCTGACAGAAGAACTGTGAATTGCAGTGGTCTGTGTGACTGTGGCTTGCTGCTGGGGAAGCTTAGGGAGGAGTGAGGGGAGGGATGATGGCTTTTTTCTTTCTTTGTCAATTGTCTTTCAGACAGTTTAGGATAGATGAGGAACCATTTCTAGATGGGAGAGCTAAGGTGGGAAACAGAATGGATTTTGCTGGTTTAATGTCGGAAATTAACTCTTTGCGCTGTCCTCATTGCACTCTGGTACTCACAAACATTTTCGACATTATTGAACCTTGTGACACAACAGTCACCACTCAGCTATATAATGGATATGTGGAGTGTCTCCCCTCTTTTTATGAGGGAGATGTAGTGCAGCTTTCCTGCGGTGAGATACAGCAGCTGCAGCTTGTTCTCTCTGCTAATAGAGCAATAGAGGAGAAACACCAGACCAGATGAGCCATAGCACAGCTCAAGCCAGCCAGATCACCAGGAACCAGAGGATCAGCTATCTAAGACATCCCATTAACTGGGAATTCCCATCTGCAACTGTCATGTCTTGAAAGCATCTACCTGAGCTGTGTTTTTACACACACATCTCTAATTTTGCAATCCTGTCTTCTTCTTTGTGTGTCGTACTAGACAAGAATTGACTGCTCTTCTTAGCTCCCCTCTCCATTAAGAAAGTGTTCTGTCCTTATAAAAGACAAATCAAGGGCTTTAGCAGATGCCCTCATGCAGGTTTAAATTCTATCTGACATCCGCCTGGGTTCAAATTACTTTTGGTTTGGTTCTGTTTCTGCTTGAGTCAATAAATTTCATAACTGCGGTGGAAAGTCTCTAGCATGTTTCCACGAGACTAGACAGGCCATAATTTCTGAGTTCAAAACCTGGCTACACATCCATGTTGCTCAGAGAGTGTGTTCAATCCATAAATTAGCTAAAAAAAAGGAGAAAGAAAACATAAAAGTATTATGATCTGTGGTTCCAGTACAGCACATTTAGACAAGATGGTATTAAACAAGAGGAGGTGTAAATGCCTTTTTACCAGAGGGTTTATGTGTGATTTATGTGCCTCGTGCACCCATTCGCTCAGCAAAACCCAGGGCAGAAGCCTTTAACAAGGGTCATATTACAGGGTCAGGCAGGTTCACAGAGTCAGTGACCAGAAACACCAGGGAGAGATCTACCAGCAAGGCAGGAGTAGCCGAATGAGTGTGTGGGTATGATACATCTGCCTCTGTGGCTGCCAAACAACTGCCTTGACAGGGCTGTGGGTTTGAGCTGCACACTGGTGACCGTGTCAGCTGGTCACTGCTGCAGGGCACACAGGGCAGCTCGAGAGGCCAAGGTGGCTGAAACCCTGCTTGAGGTGCTGTAAGGGAAGGCTCAAACATCTGCCTCTGAAGCAGCAGCTCTCATGAGACAGGTGTAAGGTCACTGAGAGCTTCCAAAATCCTAATACAGCCATAACAACATGGACATAAATTAACTGATGCTTGACCTGTGGGGATAAAACAAAAAAAAAACAAAAAGTTAGATGATTTGGGAAATGGCTGAGGAATGCTTTTGGAAATGCCCCCTAAGCTCATTGCCCCTACATCTTCTCTTTTTCTTCTTCTGGCCTGAAAAGCAGCTTGTGAGCATGAAAAACATAAATAAGCTAATGTAAAGTTATTCTTTGTAATTTTCTTTTAATATATTCTAACAATTATAAACTTTACCTCCTGATTTCTGTTTAACTAAGCTTCTAACTTCAGTGTTACACTCTTGGAATGAGTTATCCAAATCATTCCCAGCTAGAATAAGTGTTCTGTTGGCACTATGTCCAAACTCAATCTAATCAGATGGAATTCTATGTGTTTAATTCCAAGAAAACAGCTTAAATTAAAATCCAAAAGTGGACTCCAGACTTCCTGGTCTCTGAATTTTCAGAACATTTAGACTTGGTTCAGGATGTCGGTATGGAAAACCTGAAATGTAGGAAAGTTGTCAGTCATGTTTGATTCTGCCTCTGAACTGCGAAGGCTGGCACGCTCTTTTCCCCTGTGGTAAGCATAAAGTAATAGCAGTCATGACATGACACAAAGTCCATAGGGCCAATATTTTAATCAGGTCAGGCTTTTCTTTGGATGAGAAACCTACAAGCAAAGCCAAAATGTGACAAGAAAATCTATTGCAAGTGGAAGATAATTTATCTGAACCAGAGTCTCAACTCAGTGCTGGAGCTGACCTATGCACTGCTGGATATTCTGTATTTCAGATGTAGCTTCAAACCAGAGCCAAGACGGTTACTTAATGCCAAGATAACTTTTTAAAGATGATTCCTGTAGAGAGCTATTCCTGGGAGACCCTTCCACTGTACTGAGGTAGCTGAGGAAGTTTCCTGATGTGGCTCAGGGGAATGAAAGCCCAGACTGAGGTAGCTGCAGAAATTAAAGGGGCCAAGAGATCTGGAGCAGGAGGATCTGAACCAACAGAAGTTGTAAGACAACTGATGAATGGTAAGGGAAGGAGAAGAAAGCCACACAGTTCAGCCAGCAGAAAGATGCTGTGGACAAGGAAACCCTGCCCTTTCCAGGAGACAGCATCCTGAATGATGCTGATCAGATTGTCTACTCAAGACCACTCACAGTGGCTCACAAAGTGCATTTTTCTGGGCTTGCCCTGAATCCTGTGAGGTGGTCTGGACTTCATGTATTGACACAGAGCTACAACCAAAGGCAATGAGAACTCCCTCTTAATTTATATATAATGCATAGTACGTGGAAGCCAAAATTAATGGAATTTTTTATTGTTATTCAGGATATCAGCTCTCAACAGACAAATGGGAGTTGTGCCATCCCCTCATTTTAGAGGACCTTGAAAAAATGTTAAAATTTGGAAAGCACTAATATACTAAACCAATATATATCATGGCAAATCACACAGAGAAATAAACAATTGTTTGGAGAAAAGGAACAGAACATTTTCTGTAAACAAGGCTTATGGAACAGCTTTTTTTCACCTAAATAAAGGCCGATTTAAAGTGCATGATACAAGCACTTATTCACCTTAGGCTCCCTGATGCAGAAAGGTGAGAAAGAAATACTCCCAGGAGGTAATTCAAAACCCATGCTGAACTGAAAAACTCTGAGGAAGCACTAATGTCCCTCCAGTGACTCCAGAGGGAGCTTTGGACAACTGTCCTCTAATTCCATTGCCAGTAAACCAGGCCAAAGGCTGAAGGCTAATGCAGGATAAAACAAAGGGAGGAGCAGCTCTTGAACAATCAGCACTCTTCCTCTTTGTGCAGATCAAGGCAGAAATTATTTAGAGGAAAAGTAACAGCTAAAGCCCATATTATAACATGACTGTACAAAGGGGAAAATTAAAATTTAATTTTAATTAAGGTTGCCTGTGCAATTTTTTTCCTGGCATTTCCTGACTTTTTAGAGATTGGGTCCAAAGCATTCATGCTCTTTTAGCACAGCTTGGTGTGCCAGATGTGCAGATAGCTCTCATATATTCAGCCTGTTTCTATTGCCAGCTCTAAATACATCAGTCTCAACTTATTGGCCAAAATGGTAACCAAAGACCAGTCATAATACTTGGCCTTTTTTCCTTTTGTTACCTTTTAATTTTCAGTTTTCAGTTGGATACAGGACTTCTTTAAACTTCAGAATTGCTCTGTGAATGTGTGAGCTAGGTTTTAGATCATGAAATCTCTTATTTTAAGCACAATATGGCAAGGTATATTATAATATGCAATATATTTAGGAGTAGCATGGGGTAATAAAAACATGCCTGAGTGAAGAGGATTTTTTAGAGGAAATAACAATATCTCCATGATGACTGGATTCCAGTTTTCCTTAGTTTTTGTGAGAGGAGGAAATGTGGCTTTGACAGCCTCCTCTTCTGTACCTGTGTTAAAGGCAATTGAGATATTCCCTTTGTGAGGTTACAAACCTCACAAGGTTTGTTTGTCTTGAAAAACAGGTTACAAACAAGTCCCCTAATTCAAGTACAGATGTTTCCAGAAAGGCTGTAGAGTTCATTTTTAAAAAGGAATGTTGAACAGCTTCAAAGGGAGCTTTCCCAGGAGCCACAGAAAATTTCAGCCTGTAGAAGTGCCACCGGCAAAATGCCTTTGGCCAGAACTGCTGGTGAGGTGCCACTTGTCATATTTCCTGCAGCTCTGGGTGGAAAAGCCACATCACTGCGTATCTGGAACATACAAAATTTTATATGGAAACATTATTTATAGGGCATAATTATGTAAGCATCACTGTCTTTGGGTTGAATTGCACACAATATCATTCTTCCTGTAGTTCTCCCTACTAAGGGAATTACCTGCTGCAATGATTTACACACTTGAGTAGGAAGGTTTGAGTTAAACCTTTGGTTACTAATGTTATGTTAGGAAAACAGCCATGTTACAGCAAGCTATTTTAGTGAAGCTTCACTGGAATAAAAGATATTTTAGGAAAGAGGATTTTGCTTCCATTTCCAACATCTCCCATCAGCTATAAGCAAACAGAGTGACAAGTTATAGCTGTTGACACATGACAGCACCCACAGACTGGTACAGCAAACACTGCTGTGCTTCACAAAGCAAACACAGCTGCACTGTGTCATGCAATCTACCTGTCCTGCTCTTTCTCGTGCTCTTCCAGGAACACAGTGGGAATTATCAAATTACAGACAATCTAGAATAAAATCTAGAACCAATTATGGACTTTAGTAAAATTAAGGCTGACCTCTTTCTTTACTCATTTTCTGAATCTACATCCATCTATGGTCTGTCAGAATTTTTCTCCACGGTCTAATTACTGGCTGATTTATGGCCAGCAGTCAAACTTCGAAACCATTTTGCTTCAACTCAGTAATTTCTCCCTCTGCAGTAGCTCTAAGTGTTGGCATTGCTCTCTTGTTTTCAGTTATTTCAGACTGAATATCTTGTTACATCCATGGTCTGATTCAATTCATACAGCACTGGCTAGTGTCACAGGAAATGTTTGATGTGCCTTTTAATTGAGTGGCAATTCCAATATAAACAGTATCTTACTGTAAATTCCAAGCAAGCTGGAGGACACTATCATAGTAATATGAAAAATTAAAATTTGTTTTTAAGGTGGCACCATTTCTGAAGTAGAATTCCTATTAGTGCCAAATTGTACACAAGTTACAATCTGTATAGTTTTACTTATATCCCATGCTTTCTTTATAGCAAAACAAAGTGACCAGGCATGTCTGAGGCAGTGCATCTGACCTAGTTCAGACATTTAAAAAGGAATCAGGCCCCAACATCACTGCCCCTCTCTAATGACTCACAACCAGCTCAGACACAGGTGTTAACATGATACTGTCCAATTTGTTCAGAAGGATTCTACACAAAAGCTTTAGCTTAAAAAGTCAGTATTTCAAAAGTTTCTACCTACATGAAAATAAGAGCTTGATTATGCTTATAACTTGCTGAGAGCAAAGGTAGAGTGTGGGTGCAGAACCCGAGGAACAGGAATTGCTTGCTGTTGGCAGAAATGGTCCTGACTGCAAAGACATGATGCACTCTCTCTTTTCTCCTGTGTGCCAGAGTTGCTTAGATCCCATGAGCTGTGCCTTCCCATCCCTCCCTGCCTGTTTAGAAACATAGTATCTTGGGCATAAATGCCATCAAACCCGATGTCTGCACTTATTTTTCACTGGCATGTGGCCTGTGAGACCAGAGATGATGAAACACTGTGTGTCTGATGTACTTTGCCATGAACAAATTCATACATATCATGTGGTTCTCCCTAAGAGAGAACAGCCTCACAACAAAATTGAAAGCAGCAACTTCCTGATTCTTTGGTTCGCGTCCAACACATCTAAAATTAGTCTGCAGATTGTCTTAATTTGCAGTAATCAGCAAATGTCAGCTGTACATTGCAGGAGTGGGACATAATTCTGCCACTTCTTGAAATAAAACTGCCAGCACAAAGAGGAATTGAATTAGGAAGTTTTCTCCACAATCTTCCCTCTATTTTAAACAGGCTAATCCATACTAACTCTTTCTCCGAATTTTCCTTAGACTTTCTTTTCCAATCCAGATGTAAATTTTGAGGTCAGAAACTCATTAATCACACTGTCTCCTTTGGTTCACTGCAAGTCTGGGTGTCCATCAGTCCAAACACAATGATCTGCCTTACAATTTGTGGTTCAAAGCATAAAATTCTGTAATGGGTGAAGTAATTATAATCTATGAAACTGTCAGAAAAAAAATAGCCTATTTCCATTTTTGGGAAAAAAGGCAAGATTTTACATTTTCTGTAAGTACACCTAGAAAAGAACAATAGGAAAAGGACACTTAGGCTTCAAAATCCAGCAGCACTTTACTGGAAGATTGTGTTGATCCCACCACCCCCAGTCACCATCCCTGGAGGTATTTAAAAATGTGTAGGTGTGGCACATAGGGACATGGTTTAGTGATGGACTTGGCAGTGCTGTGTTAATGGCTGGACCCAATGTTCTCACAGGTCTTTTCCAACCTAAATAATTCTATGATTCTTTGAGTCTATTCTACTCAGCAAATTATCAAATCCACCCCTATACCAGATTATGAATTTTTAAGACATAAATTTCAGGGCCTATATGTGATAAGGAGAAAAAAAATTAATTATTAATACTATTTTTCTCTTTCAATTTCCTCAAGATGTAACAAAGAAGGAATTTTAAAATCTGTTTTTCACAGCCAAGGTGGGGTAAAGTCTGTGCTTTGGTAGAGTGTTAAAAACTTTACAGTTTTAAAGTTAGCACAAAATCATTTGAGTGCCAGATGCATCATGACCTCCTCCTTACAAAGTGAAAATTCCCTCTTACAGTGAGATCCCAGTTTGAGCTACAGCTCAAGCTCCAGAGTGGTGGTGCTGGTCTGCCCATTTTAGGGCTGTGGGTAGCTCATCCCACACTTTGCCAAGGAGAAGCTCCCATGATCAAGCCCACAGGGATCCTTCCATAAGCAGGACATCCAGGCAGGGGGTCGTGATAAGAGTTCCAGGACTGAGCTTCATCACGCAGTATGTGAACTTCCAGAGAGGTTTTTCTCTTCAGACAGCAACAGGTTTCTGAACAGGGCAGACCAAGCCCGGGAGTTCTTCCTGTCACATGCAAACAACAAAACTGAAATAAATGCATTTGTACAAGAAGGAGATTTCATTTCAAGAGAACTGGCATTTTGTGTTGACAATCGCCTTGGTGAAAAGTTCTTGGCCATGTCTAGTCTATGTAGAAAACTTTATTGAATGTTTTTGCTTCTGGTTTGTGTCTCATTCTGCCTCTTGCTCTCATGCACTTGTAAAACATCAAGCTCAGAGGCCACAATCCCATTTGAGGCTTCTACAAGTAGTGAGTAAATGTAACGCTAATTGCAGTGTATCCACCGTGTGTGTCATTCTCTGGCACAGAAATAGCAGCCTTGCTTCTGAGTTCAAGGAGTTCAGGTTAAAACTTTGACATCACAGCTAATTTTTCTTGGAATTTTACATGCTTTTTCTTAAAAACACACTGAAAAGCTTATTTTGAGGCAGTGAACCAAGGTCAAATGAACTCTGTTTTCAGTCTGTTTGTGTATTTGCACAAGTTGAGAAAGTTCTTATCAGTTCATTTAAACAGGGTAAAGTAAAGAAAAACAAACCAGGGGGCAAAAAAGGCAGAGAAATCAGAGAACTTGATTCATGAAGGACACAAGTAATAGGTAAATCAGACTTCTTGATTTGGGTCCCTTCCTTTTATGTGCACTTAAGTGCTCATCCTACAGTAGCCCAAATTCCCCCCAAGTTCCCTTGGAGTCCTCCAAGAACCACAAAAATAATTGCATACTGGGGTCAAAGCAGTGTCATGACCTAGGTCTGCTTGTTTGTCCATCAGCAGAGCCCTTTGTCCAGCTCTTTCCTCTTCCTAGCTGTCATTCTTCACAGATCTAGTAGGAATGTAATTATTCTGAAAACGTCTCTCCCTCTGTTTCATTTGGTTGAAACAGGACAAGTGTAAAGGTCATTTGCTGAGAGGATCAGATGGGGAGAGGTCAGCAAATGAAGTGATCATACAGACCTTATTTTTTTAGAAAAGCTGGTTTAAAACTCCAGGAAAAATTTAGACAGTGAGGAACACCCAAAAAATAGGAAGAGAGAGGAATAGCACTAGGATTATTATTAGCATGGCCAAAAAGGAGAAAGCTAGTCAGTGACAAAAATGGATATCAAAAATTAAACCTTCGGGTTTAGGAATTTTCAGAAAGTAATTTGCATTTTAAGTAACCCAGTACATAGTGAAACTAATAATATCCAATGTATTTTTTATTTTCTATGTCAATGTTCTAAAGAGATATCAAGTTTTTTTAAATTATATTGTTTAATATCCTAACTGCAGTTAAATGCCCAGAGAAGTTATCAATTTAAAATTAAACCTGTGGGTTCAAATATTATGTTCAGCTTTTCCTGATGGAGTGAGAGAACAGATATCTTTAATTCTTTGTCCAGATCAGAGTAAAAAAAAGTGTGACTTAAAGTTACTTGTCCTGCTGAAAATCAACTGAAAGCATCAGATATCATTTGTAGTTCACTTCAGTGTTGTACACACCACCAAAGAGACAACTTCAAATTCTAATTATCAAAAGAGTTTCCAAAATCTCAGTGCATTTCAGCAGGTTGTCATGCTGTTGCCTTGTAAACAGCCACGTTCCCATGAAGCCTAGTAGCCAGTGATGGATTTACCCCATCAAACAAGGACTTCTGTGCCAGTCACCATCCCAAACTCCAACTATATTAGCAGAGAGAAAGAGCCACTGCCAGGGTTTAATTCACCTTGTCCTAAGACATCTAAAATAAAGTAAATCCCCCCTCAAAATGGGGATTGTTCTTCACTGGTTAGAAAGGATTCATGGATGATTGTACAAGTCTACCCTGCAGACACCTAAAGGTAGGAAAGATGCTCCTACCTGCGATTGCTGCTTGTGTGGGGACCGGATCTGGCCTCACTGAGGAATACAAACATTGCTCTCAGCTCATGTCACCATGAACTCCAGTCCCTGCTGAAGAGATCATGGCATTTCACAGCATGAAGAAAGGAATACTTTAGATTCATTAAAAAGGGAAGTCATCTACACTTCTGTGAGGCCTCTTATTTTTGGAGAATCGAGCCAGATTCCTTTTGATGTCCCACATTATAAGAAGACTCACTTCTAGCCTGGCATTCTTCACATAAATTAGCTTCTACCCATATTTATTTCCTTATGTATTTTTTGCCTGTGTCTGAAACATTTTCCCTTAGCGTAGATGTCAAAGCCTGCATGTGCTTTTCCAGTGCAGGTATGATTTGACCAGCACTTTTTGTTTCATATTTTAATTCTTAATTACTTTGCTTCATAGAACTCCTTCCTATCAAGATTCCTGTTGCTCAAGCAGAGCAATGAACAAACTGAATCTTCAAATACAATTTAAAGCTTCCTTAATGTAGGCTGTGATCCTGAAGTTAAGCTACATTCTTAATTTAATACTTACAAAGGCAAACCAGTACTAGTTTGGCTTTTTGCTTCACTGTAACTGATTTTTCAATTAAATTTCATTGAATGCCATCTACATTCAACGAAACAGATAGAAGTTAAAGTTTTCTTTCAGAAGATTGGGTAGAGGATAGAAGAGAACCAGTTTGGATAGGATTGTAAACATAGCTCTTTCTTAGAAATAAATTCCACTAAGGGGGAATAAAAGCCAAAGAAAGAGATTTTGAAGAACAATCCCCTATGCATGAAGCCCCTGTGGGGGACAGAACTGTGTTGAGGGAATACTTTTGGCAAACTGGAGCTGAGAGAAACTTCCCTTGAAATTTTGAATAGTTCCATCCCAGAATTCTCTCTATGAAGCCTTTCACCATAAGATTGCAAACATGAAAGAGGCAGCTTTGACACACTTGCAAGTTTCCTGGCCATCATCAGTCTGTGGGAATTCTCGCTGGGGACTCCGCACCACAGGAGCTCCTCGACTGGCTCTCTAACTGCACGCAGCAGTTAATTTCTAAGGTTCTATTTACATAAAAAAGCCCCAAACTACCAAACCCCAACCCTCCCCTCCTAGAAATAAATGCCATTATGTGCAGCTGCACAATATGAAAAAGTATCTATTTTGCACCCAGTGAAAAAGTATCTATTTTGACCAAACCCCATTTAGCCCCATTTTGCTTCTTTTTCTGCCCAGTGAACCGTGCTAATCTGTACCCTTATCCCTGCTGCATGTTCTGTCACTTGTCAGGCAATATGCTTAAAAGTCTCCAGCCTTGCTTCAGTCCCCTGGCAGCAAGTCAACCAGTCAGCTGGCAAAGCTGGATAATTACTGCTTAGCCCTAAAGAGCTTAAAGTTTGTTTGCATGGACCTGTGTCCTGGCAACACCAAAGCATTGAACCAGAGGGCAAATTTTCCTTCCCCTGAACAATTTCTGTGAGAAAAGGAACATGGGGGACTTTTAAACAGACACTAAATGGTGATTACCAGGAAGGACTACCAGGGACTGAGATATGTGGACTATCTTCTATGGTTGATTTGCTGTCATTAAAAGGTAAAAGAGACCACTGGGCTTCATTCTTCCTTGCTTCCTTTATGCTTTTATAGAAAACTGTACCTGGCACCACCGGCCTAAAGGGTTTTTTGGGAATTGCCTTTGTGGAAGTACTTAGAAGACCTGAAAAGTAGGCTGTGGTAGAGACAAGACAAACACAGACATCGTTACACATTCTAAGTAAAGCTGATGTTTTCTTTGTTTATTCAGTGCAATTTGCTCATGATAACTTCTGTCTTTCAAGTTTCTCCTGATCATTAGTGTTGTTTTCTATGGCTGAAGCAGCTTGACTGGCTCCATCTGGAGGAAATAACACAGAGGTCAGGATGATAAGGAATTTAATTAAGACTGAGCCACATTCAGCACTGTTCCTCTTGGCTGGCTGCTCCATGGTGTCTGTGTACTGTGTGTAGGATGCTACACTGGAGCACCACCAGCAGCTGCAGAACAGCTGCCCTTCATGTCACAGTCATGCCTGAAGTTAGGTGATCCTACACCCACTGAATGGAAGCCCAAAAGTACTTCCTTGCTCACTAAATCATCTTGAAAATGTTGGCAATCAGGTTATACAGTCCTGTTCATGGCCTGGACACAAAGCATTAAAATAATCTTCAGTATCCAACCTACATACCCTCCTGTTTCAGTTGGGCTGCTTGTAGCCACGTAACTCCAGTAGCACTCACGCTATTGCATTTGTACTGCAAACTGATAAGCACTGGGGTGATTCAAAGCTGTGTTAAACACGATGGATGCAGGGAGAGAAGCAGCAAGACACTCTGGAGTCCAGCGTGAGCATCACCAAAATAATGAGGGGAGTTGCATCCTACCTCATTATTCAGCTCTGCTCTGCAAAAGCAAACTTGAACTACCTTGGGACCAGATTTGCTGCTTGTTCACAAAAAACCTGAGGAAGTCTTCTGAGGCAGCCTAAACTGTATGTCCAGAGAAAAACATACTGCTTTGTCAGGGGTTTCTCAAGGAGTTTGTCAGCCCTACAGACCAGCCCTGCTGTGCCTGACCTCTCCAAACCATTTTGGATCACATGGCTGAGTGACAAACCACTCCATGGTCTTTCCTGGAGGAACACTGGCCCTGCTGTCAGCCATGGTAGATGGAAAGTATAAGCAGCCTTAAATTGGGATGAGAGAAGTGTAAGTAGGGATGAGGGGAGAGGTTTAAGAAATGCTTTAAGCTTTGGGTTTGCAGCAGAAACCTAGAGATCTTTGGAGGGTTTTAAGACTGAGAGGTGGTGGTTTGGTGTGCACCCCTGAACCTTGAGCATTAGGTACCAGAAATACACTGTGCCTAAGCCTCTTAATCCAAACTTATTCTTGAACTATATTCTACCTATGTCCCTTAAAACATTAGATGGGCCACAACTCTGAGGAGATCAGAACTTATTATCTGGCAACAAATGGTACCCAGCATCTCAGTTATCTGATTAATGATTTAGAGAGGCTTTTTACTTGAATTTTTTATGTGGTTGTAATAATACTTAATATGTGATATTCCAGTGCAAACTTCTTTTACAGCAACAACACCAATCACAGCTTGCAATGTTACTGTGTCCATTAACAGCACATTCCTTTTTTCTAATTCAGGTGGGGGTTTTTTTGGAAAGGTATGTATGGGGCAGTTGTTGAATTTTTATGTATAAGCAGTTCCAAAACAAACAAACAAAAGAATTTTGAAAATGTGCTAAGGGCATGTCTGTTCTCTAGTTACTGATGTGCTTTCTTAAATCTGTCTAGCAAAATAGATGGCATCTTAATACTTTTTTGTTTACTTAGCAAATCCTGCAGTACTGATGTAATCTTGTTTTATTCTCTTGGCTGGTTAAAATATTGTGGCAAACATAAAACTGAAGTGCTTCCATTAATAATGCATGGGAAGGAGTGACGAGCACTTCACTTGAAGAACCTCAGAGGATTTAGGTACTGAACATGGGACGTGGATGGAATGTCGGTTCCTGATTCTACGTTGCTATGAAACCTGCCAAAAACCCATTGCCCAGCCTCAGACATGAGTGTCCTGGGGAAGTGAGTCCAGCTGGATACTGGCCCTGTTGGAAGGCCTGGGTTCTCATTTGTTTTTTCATCCTGGCCAGCACTCACTGGGACAAGGAGAGATTGGTGTGCTAGGCACAGTTCCAGATGGCCATTTTAGGTTTTGTTTAAGTTTGCTTGGTCCATCTTGTCCCAAAAGGGAAGTAGCAGTGGACATGAAAGATGAATGAAACCTGGCTCCCTGACAGCAGGAAAGAGGTTTCCAGCCTGTACCACCCTACAGTGCTCACAGTCAGACCTCCTTCTCTCAGGTGCAATCACACAGGGCAGGCCTGGAATCTGCAGTGGCCCAGACGTCCATTGAGAGAAAGCCATTGGATGCACAGGGAAAGAGAAGGCTCCTCAGGGAGGAAACCAGTCTTATTAGAGAGTTTCTCTACCTGAATACACAAAGTGTCAGCCTCTCCTGGCTGGTGGTCATTGTCCAAGGGAGCCTGTCTCCTCACATCCTTCCATCTGCTACAAGGATGGTGCCCAAAAAAGCCTGGTGGCAGTGACTAGAGCAAGCAGCTAAAGCGGGGCACAGCTCTGCTGCTTATCCCCTTTCCTCCAAATGAGAACTTTACACTTCTTTTACACTTGATCATGCTTCAGCTCATCCACCCAGACCATGGGACTGGATGGGAAAGAGCAAATCAAGATGTGATCCTGATGCTCCTAGAAGGAGCTGTTTCTATCTGATGTGGTTAAGTAACTTCAAGACTAACATAAACCATAATGTTGTACCCAGCTACCTGGCAGCTGGAGTCCTACCATTCGGTTACACCTTAGCTTTTATACACATATTTTTAAAATTTAATTTAGTTTTGCTTGTTTGTTTGTTTGTTTGTTTGTTTGTTTGTTTTAATCTGCCCCCATTAAATTATTTCATGAGATGTGAGCTAAAGATTGGTTCAGTCACTGAAGTCCTCCTTCGCATGAATAGAATATCTTTAGTGATGGTAGACCTGATTTACAGATAAGAAAGGTGTGGGCATGGAGCTGTGACACAAGTCTGCCCTTTGAAAATGGAGTCAGTGGAATGCCTATGTATAAGGTGAACTTCTGAAAATGATACATGCAGGAGCTCTTAAGGATTTCAGTGCTAAGGTGATTCAATCCATTATCCAAGTCCTAGCCTTTTTACAAATTAATACGTAGAACCATCATCTACATAACAAAGCAGTGTACCAAATGCCGATAACTCTTCTCTGAAGTTAGAAAACAAAGGAGAGACTGAACAAGCTGTACCTAAGGCATTGAGCTTTTCCCCAGGAGGCCTTATTACATTTCTGGCTGCACCTGAAACCTTCTGTGATTTTGATCAGTGCATTTTCTAGTTTAGTCTCTACTGGATTTGAAAAGGAAGAGAGAGGGAATAGTTCACAGCAAGGATGTTTAACATTGTAGGATCATAGTGTTTTAGATAACATGAAACACTAATCCTCTGATGGAAGATAAGTTACTTGACTTAGGGTGAATAGACCTCTTCCAGAGAATCCCAATTCAGAGACATTTCTTGGATAGGCAGGACTGGTTGGGACCTTTCTGTCTCTATCTCAAAACAATGAAAGAGAGAACACCACTAACTACAAGTGAAGTTGTGGTGAACCCAAAACCATGTGACCTCCACTACTGAAAGAAGTGGAATTGACCATCACTTGTGTTCCTTGAACGTTGGCCTAGGAGATTTGTGTGTCTCAAACTTGACCCCAAGACTTGTTTATACCACAGAGCAGTGCTTATGTATGATGCCCAGACCCAGAGGAAGTAGAAAAGAGGAGTGACATCTGAAATGGTAATTCTATTTTGGTGCCTAATTACAGGTCTGGGCTACACACTCTACTGAAGAATTCCATTTACATATCAAAAGTGCTTCCTGGACTTCTGCATCTATTGTTTTAACAAGTGGCTTTTGTGCTGTAGTAGGGCAGCCAGAGCCCTGCTTTCGCCACTTAATGACCAGGCCCAAGGCAAGATTCAATTGAAACAATTTCACCCCATTTGTGAGATCTTCAAGAAGACTACCATACAGGAAAGGTAAGGGGTTGAGGAAAGAGAAGGGAAGGAATACTGTTGAACATGTGGTATATAAATGTGCAGAAGTAATAAAAGAGAAAAAACATAGCCCTTAAAGACAAACAAGTTAAGTGGAACAAAAAAGATATGTAATTCACTTTCCATGCAAATCAAGAACTTGAGATTATTCTGTTCCATTGCTAAACTGTAAAGCATGATTTCTACCTATGACTCCAATGAATTAATTTTACTTAGATTAAAGGTTTTTGACATTAGAATTAGGACAAAATTATCATTTTGGCAAGGCTTCTTTATTCTTCCAACTTCTCTCGCAAAAGCAAAAGCTCCCCTGAATGGCAGAGCTTCCATCACATTTTTTAGAACCATCTTCATTTTTCCATTGGAAGAGAAACTGACAGGGTGACTGATGAATTGTCACACACCATGACTTGCACTTAGAGAAACATATGAAAAAAGCTGTGAAGTGCAGTGTGAGCAATTTCCTAAGCTACAAAAAAGAACATTGAAACCTTGTGGTGATCCAAAAACTCCTGTCACTGGGAAAGATTAAGGGTTTCAGGAATATTTTAAATGAAGCTGAGAACTCAAATTGTCTGTGTCCAGTTTATAGCTCCAGCTTTTTCCCCTGAGCAACTTGTTTATTTTCCTTCCCCCATGTATTTCAAGAAGTAATGGTTACATGTCACTTTGGGGAAAAACAAAACATGATCACTTCCTCCAGTAGACCCAGATTTGTTGCTTAATTGATTAATCTTCATTTCAAATTATCAGTTAATTTTTTGATGTTGCTGCTTAATAAACATGACCATCTATTTCCCTTATATGTGGCGCTCTGTAAATCACCTTTAGAGCTGCTATATCACAGGTTAGTGTAGCATTTTTAGTGTATCAAGATCTATGTATGGAGAAGACTTCATAATGAGCATATGGTATAATACTACAATGCTGCTAATGGCAATAAAATACATTTATACAGAACATATAGTATGTTTTCTTTTTAAAGCTAATAATTTCTGTATGGTTTAGTATAGTAGTATATGAAACACCATCAATGTTAGATTCAGTGTGGGTTTGGGCATGCCTGGCTGCCCAGCTGGTCTTACATGGAATTTCTTAGACTTGTCCTGTATCTTCAGTCGCCCTGACCTTAACAGAGAATAATCCTTACATCAACAAACAGCAACAATGCTTCCATTAAAAACAAAACACAAAAAAATACTCCTATCCCAGAAATCACTGAGCATTTCCTCACAGGAAGTAAAAAGTGCATATCAGTGTTTTGCAGTGTCAAAAGCTAGACACTTAATTAAACATCCTCTACATAAGGACACAAAATGGGAAAAGTGCCATAAAGGGTCAGGCCTTCTAACAAAATCTGTTCTCTGGCAATGAGTTAGAAAAGAACAGGGCAAGTAAATATGAAACTTCCTTTAAATATTGTCCTAGGCTTTGAACATTCATAGCTCAGAGATTTCTCAGCAGGAGACCCTCGTGAGCAGCCTCAGTTGAGTGCTCTCCCTTGACTTGTTCATGCCAAGTTTTAGCACTTCCACAATCTTAAAATGGAAAGTTCCGAAAGTTGAATTGCAGGAGGAAAACTACTTTTTTTTTAACTCTTAGGATTAATGCTGTACATCAAAAAGAAAAAAAAAAAGGTCTTCTCCCAACAATTAATTTTATAAGTTCACATTTTGATAGCAATCACAAATAATATAACATTGCTCTTGAGTTCTGATAAAATGGGATGCTTCTATTAGCTGTAACATTCTTTCTAATACATATCCAAAATGCAAATGCTTTATTTTATTTAGCTTTGTTACAGCCCACAGAGTGACTTGCAAATTATTTCCAAGGAAAAAAACTGCAGACTGTTTTAAAATTGTTTGCACCAAGTAACACAAATCCCACAAAACCTGAGATAAAAGTCATTACCGCTTATAAGGTTACTGTGTAAGTTCCTTGCCAGAAAGATACCTGAGAGCAATGCTGAAGCACTTGCTTTAAATTAGCAATTACCTTGTCTTTCAATAATACAGTTACACAACTAAAGGCAATTTAGTGAAAAATGTTACACCTCATTAAATACATGCTACCATAAATTTTACATTTTTAGTACAGGAAACTGCTTTATTCATGAGGGTCAAAGGCAATGTCTGCTAAGATGTCTGCTCCACAGAAAGCAGATGATAATAATAGATACACTATCCATAAATAGCATCCATTTTACTTATTATTTATTGCTAGAGTCCAATAATAGAAAATCACTCTACTTTAGCCTCACCATTACTGGATTCAGTGCAACCAATTTTGTTTCCTTTTGGAATTATAAATCAAGGTTGTGAGTTAATTTTCCTGTTCCACAAACACCTCATATTTTTACACTAATCCTCAGTGAGTGACACATACAATTACATCAATGCCACCTTCTTTCAGATGCCTGAATAGATGGTGCAGTCAGCACCAGGTTGCATGACTGAGATCAACTCTTTGTAAGAATACTTTATTTACTCTCTTCCAGTCTAATTAAACACAAACAAATAAAGCCCCAAAAGACACCACCTTTCAGGTTCTGTTTCCTTGGATATTTTCCCAAGAATATATTCAGGATGTGCATGCAAAATACAGTTGCCCACAACACATAAATTTTTATTTCTAAATTCAAGCCTATGCATGGTGGCTTTTCTCAAAGCCTTGACCTCCAGATTCCTCTTTCCTTAGGCCTTTCCAACAGACATAAAGCTTAAGGCAAAGTGTTACTTAGACTCCATAAACTCCTCATGCCTGACCACTTGACCTCTGATCACCCAGGCTGCTGGTTAGCTGACTTCCCTGCAGACTTGGCTTGTGCCAGCTAGAACAGTTCAAAGGTAGAGCACGTTAAACACCATTTCCAGTGGGCTCTAGTGATAACCCTGCCCCAAGTCTGCTCTCTACAGACTCCCTCAGTGCTATCTCAGCAGGTGCTGCACCCTCAAATACTGCAGGCTTTCATTAAAGTGACATAATTTAGGGGGTTTTTTTGAAAAACTGTGGGAAGTAAAACTGTGAAGGGAAAACCTTTAAACAAAAGGTAATAACCAGCCACTTTCAAATGCAATGAACTGGATAAAAAAACCCGCAGAAATAAGCAAGTTATGTTTGAAGGCCACAGGATGACAAACAGCACAGGGGAGCTCCAGGGCCACTTGATATGTAGTGTTGATTGGCCAATCTGATCTTAAGGGAAATACAGCCCTAAATAATATGGACATGATCTAGGCTATGCCTCCAGGCAGGGAGAGAGGCTGTGTCCTGGCCATCTACGGTTTAGCAGAGGCATAGATAAATATGCCTCTAATCTTCGTGTGACTGAGAACCAGCCTGAGCTGTTTGCAAGTCATACTCTTGCCACTTATAAAGTAGGCAGATACAAAAATGGCAAAAGTCATTCTGCTGACTGAAAAGTTATATTGATAGCTAAAAAATGTGATTCATTTCACAATTCTTGAATGAAGTCTCCTTTTAATATTAGTTTGCAAGGACAATTCTTTGAAGCCACTCAGAAAGTGACAACTTCTTCTGGTATTCTTCAGGTCAATTTAAGTCCAAGTCTGTAATAAACAACAAGATCTTACGTGAAATCCCACCTTCTCATCCAAAGTTATTTTGGAAGTGTACTGAAACCACTGAGCTCACAGCAGACAATGCTCTCTTTGGAATATTGAGGAACCTCCACCCTTCTGGGAATTCCGCGTTCCCAGAATGCTGCGCGTGTGTTGCTCCTTCATTTATTGCTCCACACAAAGTTGAAATGAAGGGAAATGGACAATAAAATCTTGCATGACATTATAATTAAATGTGTGACTTGTCAAAACCTTTGTTTAACAGGATGAACACACTTAGCCAGATCCCATATGTGTGTTAATTATAGCAAGAAAGCAAACAAAATGTCAATAGTTAAAACAAATCCTACCAACAGGAAATGGTTATCAAGCTGTGATAAAATGTTTATCCGGAAATGTTTTTACACTATCCAAAACATTTCCTGTCTGTAACATTTTTTGTGGGAAAAAGAATATCTGTGGTGCTAGAAATAGCATCTTTGCAAGGAATTAAATGACAGTGCTTATAGAAAATGGCAATAGTCACAGATCTAGCTTCTCTGCTGTTTTCTTCTTTGTCCATAGTATGATATAACAAGAAAACTGACTCCAGAAGTTACATGGACATCACTGAAGTTTGTACATCACAGATTAAAAACTAATTCAAAGTAAATTTTTCATAGGTAATATCTAAGCAATGTAATCATGGAGGTGGTGGAGCTTCGATTCTTTGCTCATTGGGACTAGATGGTGAAATAGTATTTCTATTTAAATATCTGGGAAAAATCAAAAGAGATTAATTAGGCTGAAAAACTGTATTATTGAAGGAATCAAAAGAGAATACTCAAGGGGAAGAGGAGCCAGAGATTATGTGTTGAAGTGCTTACTCAAAATAAAAATCATGAAGAGCTGTATTTCCATAGCCATGACGTTTCAAAACTAGGAAAATTCTGATTTGTTGCAAACATTATGGATAGTATCACAAAATCACAACAGAGCTGGCATTAGAATATAAGCAAATACTTGTCAGGATCAACCTATAAGACATTACTGAATATAGAAGCATAATAGACAATTCTTCTTAGACTTCTTCTGTCAGCCACATGACGTCTAACTTGTAGTCTGTTATTCCATTCTTAAAATACTCCATCCTCCCAAAAAAGAACAGTGAACTTTAATGGCTTTTTAAAGGGAAATCAGCCACTAAAACTGCTTGAGTATTTGGAAAAATTAGGTTATTGTGAAATAATCTTTATTAATGCTGTACACATATAAAAAATTCAACACATATAAATCAAACACACTTTGATTAAAAACTGTTATTTGTTCCTATTTTAACTGCAGATTCTATACCTCTTATTGCATTTATTTTTTCCTTTACATGGAAATATAATGGAACTCATTTTTTGTACAATGGAACTAATGATAGAATCCTAAAAGTGCAAAGGTCATCCGATCAATTTTCATGACCTGAATTAGGATCAACAAAAGTTCACTGGGCAATTAATTCCTAACTTCCTTATTATCACCGTGAGAACAGTTTTCCCTATTGCCAAAGATGAATCTCCTTTGCTTCAGTATTTTTTTCTGATCATGCAGTGATCAAAAATTTTCCTTGCTCTTTGCAGTAGCATTTTCTCACAACCTGGCAATGTTTCTTTTCTGCCTTAAGATGCTATTTTTGGACACCTCAGTATAAGGTTTACCTGTTTTGCAGTGGTGTGATGCAAAATTTGATACAAGCTAAAATTGGACTGCCTTGCAGTGCACCATCAGTCCTTCCTGGTTTCATGTCAAACAGAAATGGAATGAGCATCACCCCAGTCATTAATTGAAATATTGGAAGGAACTACAAACTGCTTGTAAGATGAGACAGGCACATATTAGAATCATACAATCATAGAATAGTTTTGGGTTGGAAGGGACCTTTAAAGGTCATCTAGACTAACCCCCCTGCAATGAGCATTCCTTTCCATTCCAATTCCTTTCCATTCATTGCTGCTGAGTTCTAAATTTGGCATTACATTTAGGAAACAAGAAAAACAACCCAGGGACCGTTCAAATGAAAGGAAGAAAACAAGACAGGAGTTCAACAAATGGCATGTAAGGAAGGGCAGAAATAACTGGACCAGGTTTTTACTTGAAGGCATAAAAAACGGAGGCCACTTTCCACTTTCACTGTCAGAAATTTGCGTGCCATTTCTAGTTTGAACTCCTGAGGCTTTCATATATCTCCGCTGCTTTTTATTACGTTTTTTGCTTTTCCATTACATTAAAATACCACTCAGTACTTAATGTTTTCTCATTGTAAGGAAGCTATAAACTTTACAATTACCTTTAAACTCTTTCCAATGAGCTAAACAAATAATCCCTTTAGCTATGTCTTATTTTCAAACCACTGATCATCTTCATGAAGCCTATCCCATTTTCAGTGTCCCTATCAAAATGTATGGTAGCATTGTATGCAGCATCCTTATAGCTGGTCTAAAATACTAATTACTGGATGCAAATTACCTTTGAATTACCACTGATTCCTGTCTTGGCACATTCATGAATGAAATTAGACTTTTTCACTTCTACATCCTCTGGCATTCAGCTGTTGTTCACTGAACTCAATCCTTTAGCTAAATGTTTCAGAATGCAGTTTCTCTGCTTGTAGATCCACATCTATTGCTTCAAGATTTAGTGAGTTCACTGTGTGAAACTGCATTTTGTTTCAGATCATCAAATACACCACCTGTTCCACTGCTCCTAAGTGTGACCTTCAGCCTAACGCAGCACACAGCACCTCCATGAGTCAAATCCAGCATAACTTCTAGAAAAAATATCCAATATTGTTTTAAAATATGCACCGAAGAATCAAGACACACAATTGTTTTAGGGGACAATTATTCTTTGCTTTATTGCCAGTCTGAATATTAATAGCTTCAGCTTCCACTGGGTTTTTGCCACCACTTTCTGCTTGCATGAGATCATCAGGTATTTTATTCTACCTACACACCTATCTGAGATCCAGCAAGGCCAGGCTGGATGGGGCTCTGAGCCACTTGGTCTAGTGGAAGACAGCCCTGCCCATGGTGATGGGGTGGCAAATGGATGGTCTTTAAGGTTTCTTCCAGCCCGCACCATTCTGTGATTCTTTGATTCTGTGCATTGGGCAGCACATCAGGGAATAGATAGCACTGGCGCAGTGCTGCAGGCACTTCATGTCTGACATAGGTGAAGAATGGGATGAAGGGCATGTGTAACCCACACTCTGAGACTGCCATGCAACACAGCAAGTATGGAGAACATACACATATGGAACCTCTGCTCCTTTGGTAACTCTAAGGTCAGCGTTTTTGCAACTTTAGGTACTTACACAAACCTCATTTTTGGACAGCCAAAGGCTTGCATCTGAGTACATCAATCTTTAAAATGTCAAAACATCCTTATGAAGCTGTCATTTCCACAAGAAAAACTGAGACCTTCCCTAGGTCATAATGGAATTTAATTTTTGATGGGAGGTCAGCTCCTTAGCTCCAGAGCAAACCTCCTCGTCCTGAATAAGGTTTCCGCAGCAACAGTGTTACAATATCATTGGGTGTAGCAGCAAGGGTCTGAGCATTTCCCACAGCAAAATACAAGGCAATTGTCAGGGTGAGACACAACCAGGCGAAGCAGCCAGGTTGTTGCTTTTAGGAAAACTTATCAAGTTTATCCTCTTTGGGAGTGCTTAATTTTAAGTGTAAGCCGTAGGAGAAATACTTAATATCCCCTGGCTTCCTTCGGGAAAAAAAATAAACGATTGCAGGTTGTAACAGCACAGCAATGTTTGACCATGTGTCTCTCAGTGTGTGGTTGACAGTGTGTTGCATTTTGGCCCAGGCAGCAGCCTGGAACGGGCTGCCCAGGGGCCTGCTGGAGTCACGGTCCTTGGCGGCGCTTAAGGAAAGACTGGATGTGGCACTCAGTGCCCCGGTGCAGTTGTCATGGTGGTGCTGGGTCACAGGTTGGGCTCCGGACCTGAGAGGTNCCAGCCGCTTCCCTCCCCTTCCCCTCTCTCCCGGCCGGGCGGTGAGGAGGCGCCTGAGCGCGGCAGCATCTTCCCTTGGCTATCCGAGCGGGGGAGGAGCCGCCGCCGCCCGCGGAGAAGGAAGGTGAGGCGCGGAGCACGGGGGGGGGGNGACACACAATTGTTTTAGGGGACAATTATTCTTTGCTTTATTGCCAGTCTGAATATTAATAGCTTCAGCTTCCACTGGGTTTTTGCCACCACTTTCTGCTTGCATGAGATCATCAGGTATTTTATTCTACCTACACACCTATCTGAGATCCAGCAAGGCCAGGCTGGATGGGGCTCTGAGCCACTTGGTCTAGTGGAAGACAGCCCTGCCCATGGTGATGGGGTGGCAAATGGATGGTCTTTAAGGTTTCTTCCAGCCCGCACCATTCTGTGATTCTTTGATTCTGTGCATTGGGCAGCACATCAGGGAATAGATAGCACTGGCGCAGTGCTGCAGGCACTTCATGTCTGACATAGGTGAAGAATGGGATGAAGGGCACGTGTAACCCACACTCTGAGACTGCCATGCAACACAGCAAGTATGGAGAACATACACATATGGAACCTCTGCTCCTTTGGTAACTCTAAGGTCAGCGTTTTTGCAACTTTAGGTACTTACACAAACCTCATTTTTGGACAGCCAAAGGCTTGCATCTGAGTACATCAATCTTTAAAATGTCAAAACATCCTTATGAAGCTGTCATTTCCACAAGAAAAACTGAGACCTTCCCTAGGTCATAATGGAATTTAATTTTTGATGGGAAGTCAGCTCCTTAGCTCTAGAGCAAACCTCCTCGTCCTGAATAAGGTTTCCGCAGCAACAGTGTTACAATATCATTGGGTGTAGCAGCAAGGGTCTGAGCATTTCCCGCAGCAAAATACAAGGCAATTGTCAGGGTGAGACACAACCAGGCGAAGCAGCCAGGTTGTTGCTTTTAGGAAAACTTATCAAGTTTATCCTCTTTGGGAGTGCTTAATTTTAAGTGTAAGCCGTAGGAGAAATACTTAATATCCCCTGGCTTCCTTCGGGAAAAAAAATAAACGATTGCAGGTTGTAACAGCACAGCAATGTTTGACCATGTGTCTCTCAGTGTGTGGTTGACAGTGTGTTGCATTTTGGCCCAGGCAGCAGCCTGGAACGGGCTGCCCAGGGGCCTGCTGGAGTCACGGTCCTTGGCGGCGCTTAAGGAAAGACTGGATGTGGCACTCAGTGCCCCGGTGCAGTTGTCATGGTGGTGCTGGGTCACAGGTTGGGCTCCGGACCTGAGAGGTCTTTTCCAAGCTAATTGATTCTGTGATTCGGAGGCGGGAAGGGGTGGCGTGTCCCCCGGCACCGTGTTCGCTCTGGGCACGACTCTTCCCAAAGCAGCCATGCCATCCCCGGGGCCAGGCCCTGGGAGAACTCCTGCCGTTCCCGCAGCNTTCCCCCCTTCCCGGTGCTTCCCTTGCCGGGCGGCCGGCGGCGGGAGCGGGGCTGGGGCAGGGCGCGGCCGCCCTTGCTGCGTGTGCTGGGCCGGGCTGGGGCTGCGCTCCCCGGGGCCTCGTTTCTCAGGCACCCGGTCTGTAAATGGCCGATAACGGGGATGGCGGTGTGTCTGCGTGTCTGTGAGTCTGTCTGTGCGCGCTCGGCTTCCGCCAGCAGTCCCGTCCGTGTGGTGCCGGTGCGCGCTGCCCGCAGGTGCGCAGAGGTGCGATGGTGGCGGCGGCGCTGCAGGCGAGCCGAGCTTGGCCACCGGTTATGGTTTTAAGGAGGAGAAGGGATGCTTTCGAAACCAGGCACCGTTTATTTATCGCGTGGGAGATGGGAGGGTTTCATGGCGTTTCCCTGGGCACGTGAAGTTTCTAATATGAGGCACCGTCAGCAAAGGGGTTTTGCGCAGGTTACGAGTGGGGTAAGGTCTGTAGGGAGTGATGCTTGTGCACCATCAGAAGCCATCTGGGCTGATGAACCGATGTGCCTTCCAGTACACGAAGGGAACTTACAGGAAAGATGGAGCAAGGCTATTTACAAGAGAATGTAGTGGCAGGACAAGGGGGAATAGGTTCAAATTTAGATTAGATGTTAGGGAAAAAATCTTTGCTGTGGTTGGTGAGGTACTGTAACAAGTTGCCCAGAGAGCCATGGATGCCCCATCCCTGGAGGTGTTCAAGGCCAGGTTGGATGGGGCCCTGAGCAACCCAGTCTAGTGGAAGGTGCCCCTGTCCATGTCAGAGGTTGGAACAAAATTATATTTAGGGTCCCTTCCGACCCAAATTATTCTGTGATTCCATGTTGGAGGATGTGAAAGCAAACACAAGGTAAAGGAAACATTTAGAAGCAATTGTCTTGCTCAGTGCTGATAGAAGAGATAATACTGTCCAGATATAGGAAATAAATGTGACAGAATTATGCAGGATGTGAATGATGTGATGGACCATAAAGTAGCAGGAAGAGCCTGTGTGGATAAAGAAAAAGAGTCAAGCATATCATTGCTTTGAGACAAGACAATTACAAGAGCTTTTGATGGTGTCTGCTGTAGACTACAGGTGCTGGATTTGTCTAAGGATATTGCTTACTGAGAGATACTGTCAGGGATTATGTCACAGATGGATTTCTTGCTTAGACTGTAGAATCACAAAATGGTTTGGGTTGGAAGGGACCTTAAAGTTCATCTGGTTCCAACTCTCCTGCCATGGGCAGGAATGCTATTCACTAGACCAGGTTGCCCCTGGTCCCATCCAGTGGCCTTGGAACACTGCCAGGGATGAGGCATCCACAACTTTTTTCAGCAAACTGTTTGTGCCCTTACCACTGTCTAAGTAAAGAATTTCTTCCTAGGATGTGATCTGATTCTGTCCTCTTGTCATTTAAAGCCATTCCCCCTTGTCCAAGCAATATCCGCCTGTACAAAAAGTTGCTCTCCCTCTTTTTTATAAGTCCCTTTTAAGTACTGAAAGGCCACAGTGAGGTCTCCCTGGAGCTTTTTCTTCTCCAGGCTGAACCACCAAGAGATACAGATGATGGCATCATTTAGACACGCAGTGATCCAGGTGATCTTACATACAACTGCTGCCAGCTTGCCAAATAAGCACTGAATTGCCTTAGACTTGCTCTCAGGTAAGCAGTGTGAAAATTCTGGGAAAAGGTGGTTCATTAGCCAGCTTGTGATCTTTTTTAATTAGATAAAATAAATAGAAATAAAATAGGTGACTAAGCTCGTTTGAAATTCTTAGTTTTAGAAGGGCAAATTTGGAAAAATCAAGAGGATTAATTAGTGATGTTGTTTGTACAGGAGTCCTGAGGGGCCTAGGAAGTAAAGAAGATAGGAAGCTGTTTTATGCCAAAGGTAGAATTCATTTCGAATTTATATCCAAAAATTTTTTTTGAAGTTCTCTTGAAAACAACTTCTAACCATCAAAAAGGATTTTAGAAATAAAGACTAGAAAAAGGATAGTTAAGCAAAATGCAAATGAAGAGGTAAAGTGCCAATTTGACAGTAAGAACTGGCAAAAGTAATTCTGTTAGTTACAGACAGGTTTTTTTAAGCTTCTTTAACCATGTAAGTGAAAACAATAATAGAAATAAGACTACTGAATGATAAAGTTGAGGTAAAATGGCCTTGGCATCATGATGCAAATCATCTGTTGCAGTTTGGAGGAGGCTACTGCAGTGAGTAGACTTAATGTTAGATGCTCCAACTTTTTACCTTGAAAGAATAACATTTTGTCTCTTAATTATTTTTAAGGGTTGAGAAAACTCTGTGTGTCATGTCTGATCCAATGCTCTTGCCATTTAATATGTAGTAGTTCCAGTATCAGAAGCCTGGAACAGTATGTTTGGGTATTTAGCAGTATCATTTATTGGTAGAGGAAGTGGGGTTACTTTTCTTTCTCATGCACATTCTGTTTGCTCTTTTATCTCTCTCCTATAACATGCAGTATCTTCATAGGCAGACAGCATTAAGAGTATTAACGATAAAAATTCTTAACTCCAGGTATTTAATACCTGTTTGGTGGATATACCCAGGTAAATTCTGGCTTTGTCAGGCTCCCACTTGTGTGGGACTTGGTACAATGCCACATGACCTCTGAAGCTGGCACATGGTTTATCCTTAGCAACTGACTTGTTAGTGATTCTTAAGTTCCTACACCTCAAATATTTTCTATACTACAATTTCTTAACCTTATTACAAAAAAAAAAAAAA
>VYXD01011667.1:471376-485324 GCA_013397195.1 Hylia prasina | reverse complement strand
AAAAAAAAAAAAAAAGCTGTTTCTTTTGCATATTTACTGCACTATTCTGGATGGTTTTGTTCTGTTGCATGGTCAATATTTTGAAAAAAAGTTTTTTTTCTTAAACTGTGTCTTTGGATTAATTTTGTTTCCCTAAAGCTGGTTAATGTCAAAATGTCAAAATTAAGATGTCAGTTCTACCAAATCAGTTGGTAAATGAAGTTTTGTGTAGAATATAAAATAGACAAGAGCCAACAATTGCATCAGATGTATTTTAGTATAGATATTTGTGTTCCTGTATGGATTAGAGAAACTGTATTGTATTTAGTGTTTGGATAACAATTCAGCTCATTATGGTGTTTTTTTTTTCTTTTACTGGAGAAGTAAACTCGTAATTATGTGAAAGTGACTCCAGCATCTTCCTATAATACTTTTCAGCACTAAAGTAGTTCTTGCATTGTTTCCATTATCTGAAACATTTGTTTGCCTTCAAAAGGTATTTTTGCATGTGCAGAAGGAAGTATAAATACTTTTAAGGGAAAATGTGTTTTGATTGACATTTCCTTATCAGTTTCTTTAGCTGCTAACTTTGACATTTCAGTAACTCTACTGGAGGCCTAATTTTCTAATAAGCACTACTGTTTTCTTGTCTTTGTATTTCTGTCTTTGTTTTATAGCTTCCCTTTCTTAATAGTTGCCAGCCACTTTCTTCAACTCTTCTTTTTTTCAAAGTCAAGTAGATGGATAGCCAAAGGTGTGGTATTATGTTTTTCAGATTGACTCTAGGGTTTGTAGAATGAGAAAAGAGTTTGGGATTATTTTTTTTATTTCTGCCTTAGATATTTTCCTTCTGGTGGGTGAAGATGATTTTTTCCAATTGCTTCCTCTCTTATTGCTGGCTGCTCAACAATCTACCATTCTACATCAATGATGGTGATAGACATTTCTAAAGGGAAAAAGTAACTGGAATAGGAATGAGAAAAATGAAGAAACTTAATATGAGCACTTGTCTTACCATCACTTAGGATATGCATTCTTCATGGGAACCTCGGGAAACTTCAGTGGGGTCATGCTGGAGGTCCAAACTTGGAGGCAACAGGTGGAACTGAATGTCATGGCAAAGAGAGGTGGTGTCTGACAAGATGCTTTTGGCTGAAGTTTTGCCTCTGGAGATGGAGCCAATAAAGAGTTTCTTGGATCTAGCCTCTAAACTGTGTGTTGATTTGTTTGTGTAATGAGTAGGCACACAATGGAACTTGCATCAGGAGCAAAGAATTCAGTCTGGTGTCGTGAAGCAAGAAAGGAAGGAGAGAAGGTTGTACTTTACTTTGAGTTCGAAGTTTTCAAACAACCACTCACTGTTTGTCAAGGTCTGCAATTTTGTGGTAATGGAAAATGCCACATCAATGGAAGAATGAATGACAAGCTGAGTTCTGTCAAATTGTCAGCACTGGGTGTAGTACTGGCATTTCACTGTACATGGAGAAAGAAAATAAGAAAATTTGAAAATAGTCTTCCTAGAAAGGAATGTAACTTATTCAATAGGAGTACCTGTTGGCACTATTGCTGATCTGATCTCTCACTTAAAATTGCTTGGACAGGTTAGCATCATGTAATGACTACTCTGGTAGAAAACTGCTGAGAAATCAGGAATATCAGAGGTTAGGATCCTTTTCTAAAAGTCTCATCAAGTCCCTTTTCTCTGTGATGTTTTCTTTGTGATCTTTCCTAAGCCTGTGGTTAGAGTCCTTGGGGAAGAAGCTGCAGACAGACTTTTGAATCAGCAGATGAGATTCATAAATGCTCAAGTTAAGTGGGAGGAAATGCTAAGTGGAGTTCTGAAAATTTTTGTTTGGTTGCCAAGTTCCTAGAGAGAGAATCTACAAGAATGTTTACATTCAAATGAGTCAGTGAATCTGTTTAAATATTTAGGGTTAAATGGTCTTGGACTGCTAATGAAGCTTGGCTACTGGAATTAGTACTTATGTTCTTTAACTCAATCTTGTGTGTACTGCAGAAACATGTGTGTCCCACCCAAAGACTTATTGTGGCTAGGTCAAAAGGAGGGTGAAAACTTCCAGTTTCCAAGACCTAAACTCAGACTGCCTGAGTATGCTGTCCAGATTCTTAATTGTACTTGGATTCCAGATAAGAGATTCGTGGAAGTTTAGCACAAATATTTTTATATCAAAAGGCTGTCCACATCCTCAAGAAATGGATGTTTACAATAATGATGTTTTCTCCTTCCGATTTGCACTTCAGAATTTTTGTTGGGGAATACAGATAGTGAAAATTATAAAAGGTTGTAATGCATGAGAAATATTTCTCACTTACCTTTTTACTTTCTAAAGTACTGCATTATTTTTAAATGTAGTGGTTAGCTATTTTAAAGTAAAAGGTTTTAGTAGTTGTGGACGTATTATAAGATTTAGTAGACAAACAAACCCAGGAACTGAAATAGCTAGGATATGTTTTTTTCCTGGGCCTGATTTACTCAAATATGCAGGTTTTTGTCTTGTCATTTTTGATGAAAATACTGTTTTTTCTTTGCATGACTGCATTCACAGTTGTTATTTTTCTGGAGGAAAAGTCATGCAATTAGGCAAATATGAATCATTGCTAGTATTTTAAAGGTATATGGATAAGAATGGTTCTTAAACAGGCTTAATTTTTTTTCTGCCTTTATTTTTGGGATCCCCAAGTGAATATATACTCCTAAATCAATCACAGGTTTTTAGAAAGAGCAGCTTTGAAGATACAGATATGTGGCACCCAGTAGGTACTTTTATTAGAAGACATGTATTTGAATGAATGAATGAACTGACGTAATTTGAGTCACCCCTGTACTCCTGTGGGTTTGCTCAGAAATAAGTGTCTATGTTTGCAGAGCAAACTGGAAGTGGATTTGCAGGGTAATTTTCTCATAGTTATATGTAAGATAAAAGATGTTCTAACTTCTAAGTTGGGAAGGCATGACTCATCTTTGTTATTGAAAAGTCAATGCAAAACTGTCAAGGGTCTGAAAAGTAATGAAGTGGAGCACTTTTTATTAACTTAGGTGGTTAGATCCTAATGTATCTTTGTACTAACAAATCAACTGCTTTTAGATGAAACTGCTTTTGTCTGAACAGGTGCAATTGAGGTGAAATGCTAGAACCTAAAGAATCATGAGGATCAGTTTTGTGTCAAATGGCTTGAGGAAGGAAATATGGGATTCTACATTTGTTTAAGCTAGAAAATTCAGTTAATACTTGGGGTCTGAGAGTAGGCTAAGGATGGTCAAGAAGTGGGTAACATATGTCAGCATTGCTAGGGAGTGCTGGAAATTGATGCTGCAAAATATTGGATAGCCTCGATTATCAGTTTCACAGTAGGACTACTGGCATACTTGAAAATAAATGTTTCAGAACAGCTCAGTACTACAGGCAAAGGTCTTGATTTGGGGACTTGTTTCTACTTTAAATAGAGATAATGTTCACAAAATCAACTGTTTGCTGCCTTGTTGTTTGAACAAGTATGTTGAAGAAAATAAGAAATTGTTTAACCTCAAGAGCTCAACAAGTTCCAAGCTCAGTTTCCATGAAGATGTAAAGCTCGGTAAATGGCTGTGTGTGTGCTTGCTCAGGGCTCTCCCCAGCTGCACAGACAGAACTGTCTGATGCCATTTAGTTCTTAGCTGCTGCTCCAGCTTGGCATGGGTACATGGATATCCCGTGGTCCTGCATCGTATCTGCCAGCACAGTTGGGTGTCAGGGATCCCCAAGGTCATCTCAAATACCAGTAGGTGCTGATGTGTAGGTGAGTGAGTCTGCCCTTTGGTCTGTTCTAGTTGAAGGGGAATATAACTTAGTTTCCAGTTGTTTCAGTTTGGTTGTTTGTTTGAGCCTTAAGCTCAAAGTCACCTCAGACTTTCACACGAGCTGAATTCTTCATTTGATGTCTCAGACTAGGTGTATAAAATACACTGTGTGTGTGTAGATTTGTAGGTTTTGTTGAAGCTTAAGCTTAACAGTTGTGCACATTCCGTATGATTAAGCTACAGCAGTTGTTCAGGTTTTTATTTGTTTCAATAAATTTTGTTGTTGTTGTTGTTTATTCAGTAGATTACATATTGAATCATTAACATTTATAATATTGAAGTCATACTAATTTCATGTATTTTATGTAATTGGATTAAGTTTTATGGCATGAGGTGTTACATAAGAGATGTGTTTGGTAAGTTGGGTAGTTTTATGCAGTTACATTTGATGCTTGTTTTAATGTGGTATTACTCTGAAAATTAACTCAGTAAGATGGTACCTTGTTTGTTGGATGTTATTCTGCCTGTAGTCAGAATTTTACAGACATGTAGTTTTATGTGAGAAGTAAACAGATTTTTAGCTACATTTGAACCAATGTACCTCAAAGAAAATGTGTACAACTTTCATCATTTTTCAGTGAAAGAGACTTGTACAGCTTCAGAGCTGCTTCTCATTTTTGTAGTTTTACTGAAAACAGAGTTGCATAGCTTTATGTTAGGAAATAATTTTAGGATAGTAGAGTTGTGCATATTTGTAAAGAAACATCTGGTCTGAAAATCTCTTTCTACTGATAATGTATGTCATAGAAATTATACATGTAATTTACAAGGCTGACAATATTTTCTGAAGCAGAATGAATTTTTTAGCAGCTCTCAGAGAACCTGAGAAGACACATATGTTTTTCTAACACTGGTTTCAGAATGGAACTGGAATATGTACATTTAAAGGCTTAAGTCAGTAATTAAATTCTCTGAGCAGTGTGCTTTTTCTTTGCTAAAAGAAATGTCTTAAAGCATTATGTCAGGAAGGTTCTCAATTTATTTTTACAATGAAAAGGCATTGGAGTATGGTGCTTATAAAACACCTTTCTTTCCAATCACAATCTGATTAGTTTGCCTACTTGTCTTAAAAAAATGTTTTGTCCAAGAACTAATATTTTAGGTAAGAACACAGAAGAGCAGAGTCTGCCTAACTGATCATTGTACAGTTGCATACAAAAGCAAAACTGAGAGAGCTTTGCACTTGTTTTCTCACCCCACAGAAGAAGATAGTTCTGGCTTAATATTAAGTGTGCATAGTTTCAGAAAGCATTGTTGCAGCAATATGATATGATGATTTTAACTACAGTTCTCTCTCTGCAGGGGGACACAAGCACAAATCCATATGGAGGATGAACCTCCTCCTCAAGGAGTCAGTGCCAAGGTCAGAGAGTCGATTTATTTTGGGAATTCTGTACTGCTCTGCTCAAAAGGTTCCATTTAGCAGTGGTTTAGTACATGCAAGTACTTTTCAAGGTAGAGAGAAAACAAAAGCTATAGGTAGAAGGAATGATACTAGCTGAAGAAAGCTTGCTTAAGTCATCCACAAAATATTAGAAGAACAATATATTCATATAACATCTGATTCATGTCTAAGTCTGCCTTTTATGGCTTCGTGCAATATAATGAGGGAACGGATCACTTACAGGATATAAATACTGGTAGGCTAAGAGTTGAAGGTGGTTTTCATATTTTTGAAACAAAATATAATGTGGAACTCTATGAGGGGAGAAAGTCTGGAAAAACAGAAGAATATCTCTTAATGAGTTGAGTGTAACTAATAATTTCAGAGACGGGATTTAGATTTTTTTTTCTGATAAAGTTTTGGTTCTTTTTTTTTTTTTTTTTAAAGATCAGTATTAGAAGTATTTCCTTGGGTGCTTTTTATAAGAGTAGTTGGGGATTTTTTCTTCCAGTGTATTATTTTAGTGTTAAGAAATGCTACCATTTGGGGATGTTTTTTAACCTGTTAATTGCGAGGGTAGGACATCAGTGCTTTGTAGAACGAGGTTACAGAAAAAACAGCTTTTCTATATAAGATGAATGGGTTCTGACACACTGAGCACATGGAATTTAGAGCCCACATTATAAAGAAACTGATAGGTTATTCCAATAAAGGAATCTGTAAAATTGAAGACACCCTGATTGTCCTTCTGAATTTCAGACTTCTTCAGTCTTGAGCAAAAGTGGGCTGTGGTTTTGTTGGTGCAGTTGGAAGAATAGTCTGTGATGATTTCAGTGTTTATTATCATAACTTAAGAGGGCCTAAAATTCTCTGTAGAATAAATGGTAACCTCTTGACATAAGAGAAATTATTCTGCCAACAGCAGATGAAAGAAGACTGATTCCATATGGATTCTGGTCCTTCGTCCCTGATGACCCTGCTATGTGTCACAGGGAACAGCGTTTGCTAGGGTTAGTTTGGACCTGCTTGCTCACTGACTTATTTCATAACATAATGTCTGTTTGTCCAGCTGCCTGCTGCCAAGCTGATTGTGTCAGCAGAATCTTACTTCCCTTTCACTTGCAAATTTGGCTGAAGTTGGTCAGTCATTTGCTGCAAGGAGATGGGTGTGATCAAAACCACAACTTTTTTTTCCTGTGAAGATGGCCAATCCTTCTTTCCCCTCCTCAGAAGTATATAATAAAGAAATGTGTGATTAGCTGGTATTTGTCTAAACATTTAATTTCAGATTAATTTAGGGTTTCAGTTTTGGTTTTCTAATGCTATGCATATTTCTGTGTATATTTTTTCATAATCAGTGATACTAATTGAAAAAACAATATTCTTATGGCTGATGTAACATGCTTCAGACTCCAAACTAGAATTTATTCACATCTTTATATAATTTGGAGGTAGAAAAAATACATACATGAAAACAAATATGTGTATTTCTCAAAGATAAGTGTATTCTTGGGCACACTTCTTTTATGGTTTCTTATTTTAACACCAATTTTAGCAACAAGGGAAAATACCCAGATTTCAAATTTTGAATATACTCTTTACACTTTATATTGGAATGCTGTACATGGAATTCTGTAAGACAGCACCTATGCTGTATGAGTGAATATATGACCTTGCCATTTAACCTCTTAGCTGGTACTTTTCTCTGTGGATGTAGATCCTTTATTTCTAGATCATGATATATTTTATATGTTTATTTAATGTCTTCCTTTCAAGTATTATTGTAGAATTAAAATACTGGTTTGTGGCTGAAAAAGGAGATGGGGGTGTTTAACTAATTTTTTACTATGCAAAAGCATATATTTCTCTCTGTGCAGGTTTTGATAGTATTTTTTATAATACCAGGCCTTGGAGGCGACACTGTTGTCAGCCCTGAAGATGCTGGATGTTGGGAAATGGCCGATTTTTTCTCTCTGTTCCCCAGAAGAGATCAAGTTAATTCGTCAAGCCTGTGTATTTGGCAGTGCTGGTAATGAAGTGTTGTATGCAACTGAAAATGATGAGGTAATCGTCCAAGAGTGATTAAAAATGTCATGTTCATACACAGTTATGTATCAAGTTATTCTGAAGGCCCGTAGTATAATAGTACACCTAGAAAAGGTTGCATGCAAAAATGTCTGATTGTTTTGTTTGCTACTGAAACATTTTCAAATTAATTAAAAATTAAAAAACATTTTCAAATTTAAATTAAAGGCTTCCCACCACAACCAGAGAACAAAGAGAAGATGGAGTTAGAAATTTGTTGCAAGTGCATAGTGACAGGATGAGAAGCAGTGGACACAAGCTGCAAGAAGTTCTAATCCAGTACTAGGGGAAAAATTGCCAGGAGAGAGGTTAAATCCTGGAAGACTTGTGTGATTTGTTTTCCTTGGACATGTTCAAGAATCTTCTGGATATGGCCTTGAGTCAACTGATCTGTTTAGATCTTTGTTGAGCCTGAGGGTGGACTAGTTGACCTGTGGAGGAGGTTCTGTGTTGCAACCTAAGTTAAGAGTCTGTGATTCTTTTATCATAGGTTTTTGTGCTTGGCATGAACTGCAGTGGCTGTTTGGGAACAGGAGACATGCAGAGCACTATAGAACCAAGGAGGTTAGATTCCCTGTGTGGCAAAAAGATAGCCTGCCTGAGTTATGGAAGTGGCCCTCATGTTGTTCTTGCTACAGAAGGTAAAGTACCATCTGAATATTGCTTTTTCAGAGAGTCCACTTAAATTTATCCAGCAGGTGTGAAAGGTCTGGGCTGGTAACATGAGAGAGATTTTAGTATTCTGAACTGTTAAGTTGAAAGTATTTTAATTGGCAAATATGACATGTCAGCTGGCTTGTTACTTTCAGAAGTTTTTCAAGCCCTACTTTGATCTTGTTAGTACTTTTGGAAAGGTTTTTTCTTTTACTTCTCGGTTCATTTTGAAACTTCTGGATGCTCTTGAAATGCAATAGTGGCTACATTATGCTCCTGTGTTCTTGTGCCAACACTGCCCTTCAGCTAAAATGCATCTTTTCCCTCTAGTACCTACTTTTGGATGTGCTTTAAAGATCCATTATGTTGCCTCCCAGCCTTCATGCTTCCTGCACTGGCACTCTATTATCTGCATTGTAGTACTGGCTTTTATGTTCATAAATAAGTATGTTACTCTTGACAAAAAAATTATTAATATTGTGTTCCCAGTGAGGATCTGTTAGAGCTTAATTGATGATATTCACACTTACCTGTCTCTGTTAATGAGGAAATGCTTTTCAGTATTCTAGATTATAACTAAAAGTAGGTGAGGGAAATTGTGTTGTAAATGTCTTCTTTTACATGCAGCTGTGTTCCATAATTTTCTCCAGTCTTCATGGCAGACCATTCTGCATGCTTTTTTATGTATGTATCTGTATTCCTCTGAGCTTTGTTACTGGCAGATCCCACTGAAACACTCATAACTCCTTAATCTGATGATGAAGTACTGCCAAAGAGCAGGTCCAGAACTGATCTTTGATGATTTTTACTCATACCTCCATTTGCATTAATACCTTTTCTTCAGCAAAGCTTTTTTAAACTTAACTTTTAGAGCACTTTTATGTGTTAAACAATTCCTGTGTAAATTATTGTCATTTCCACTTTGCTGTATGTTTCTGTGCCATATATTTCACATGTTTACTGAAATTTGTGTTTACATGTCAGTGAACTGAGGAAAAGCTTGTTCACTTTTGGTAGGATAAAGTAATTAGATTTAACCAGTTATTTTAGAGAAGTATTGTTTTAATGTAGCATATTTTGCCTTTGTAGTTCTGAGGGAGCCCTTCTTAGGGAATATGCGTATTGTAAGGGAATGAAAGCTTATTATTTGTATTTTCCAAAGTGGGAAACAGTGCCAGAGCATAGACAAGAACTTCTGATTGATTGTCAGTATCAAAGAGTAATAGAAATGAGGACTCTGACTGTCATTTCATCCCTTTCTTCTCTGTATTACACCATCCCTTGTCTTGCAGCAGTATGTTTTTGTTTACTATGGTTATGGTGATACTGTCCTTTTGGATTTGTGGTCAACACTGTGTGAGCCAGGTAGTCTTGGTACATCCATGGGCCCCATAGGTCATATACATATTTATACAGTTGAGTATGCATATTGTTATGAATTTGACTTTTTAGTTCGTAATTTTATGTTGTGTACTCATTGGAAAAGTAGAGATTTTTCAAGCATCTCTTCACATTTTTCTTGTAGAAGGAGAAGTGTATACATGGGGTCATAATGCTTATAGTCAGCTGGGCAATGGTACAACAAATCATGGTTTCATTCCCTGTCAAGTCTCTACTAACTTGGTGAACAAGAAAGTCATTGAGGTTGCCTGTGGCTCCCACCATTCTATGGTGTTAACATCTGACGGAGAGGTGAGTGTGGTAGGAACCAATATCTGTTTTCTCTTGAACACACATTTGTGAGAAACAGGAAAACACTCTGCACCTATAGCATTGGACCTTGCTTCTTGCAATCCTCACAGTGCTGATGTAACACGTATGTTTCAAAAAAAATTGGAACTTGTGAGGTTATAGCTGTTTTGAAGTGTGTGCAGAACACTGATTTTGTGCCACATCTGCTTGTAATAACAAATTATGCAGCCAGTTCCTTCCTATGCTGTACTCTACTTTAAATGCTTAATGGCATTAAAGCTGATGTTAATGGAAATCACATTCACTGTAAGGAATTCTACCTGCCAAAGTAAAAAGTTTCCTGGAAGTTTCCTGAGGTGCCATTTGTGCTGCTTAGCTGTTCTGGTTTGGGTTCTGGAAAAGTAGCAATGGATTGTTCCAGCATTAGCTGCAGCCATCATGTTTCCTCTTACCTTTGAGTGGAGGAACATAAAAACAATGGAATATATAAATACTTAGATTGGCATATTTTTGTTAGAAATGGTTCAGTTGTAAACCTATGTGTCTTCCTAGGTCTGTAAAGCAATACATTCTCTTTCACATAAAAAATGAAATTTTTTATTCATATGGCTTTTTGCTCTCTTGAATGTGTACTTTGAACTGTGAATTATAAAGCCACCCTTGGTGACAATTCTTTTGCAACAGGTATACACATGGGGTTATAATAACTCGGGCCAGGTTGGATCTGGTTCAACAGCAAATCAACCGATTCCTCGAAGAGTTACCAGCTGCCTGCAAAATAAAATAGTTGTTAATATAGCTTGTGGACAGATGTGCTCTATGGCTGTGGTGGAAAATGGAGAGGTAAGAAATTTCAAGTGAATATTTGGACTGAATTTTACTTCATGTAATAGCTTGGCATGTAGATAATTTCAAAGCTGTTAGTAATGAGCTATTATTCAGAAAGGAGGTTTTCCTTTCCAGTCTCCCTCTAGTCTAGATGCTTATACTGCTGATAAAAACCTTTGTTATCATACCACTGCTATCTTTAGCATTTATAGATAAGTTATTGTCTATACTAGAATCTGAAGTATTGTGTGTGAGAATAATCAGTGAATGTGAGAATAATCACTGAATGATACTTTAATTTTCAGTGCTCATATTCAGTGCTCATAACACATCTTAAGAGAAAACAAAAGTACATTGCATATATTTGTTGTACTGGAACACTGGAACACTTGAATCTCTCATACTTTTTTTATCCTCTTTCCAAAGACACAGGGAGGTTGTAGAGTTCTTGATTTTATTTATATGAGCTGATGATATTGGGCAGTATACATCTTGCTGGCTCTATTTCTCCAAACACTTGAGTTTAGAATTAAGTAGCCATTGGCTGCAGTAAAACATAGGTCACTGAAATTATCAGAGCTCAGTATTTTCCCTTTTTCTTATGTTTGGCATAAAGCAGCCTACTCAAACTGTTGTGCACAGCTTCCATTTTATACTTGTTCTTGTGTGTTTTCTGTTAGAAGATTTTGGAATGAGAAATCATCTCTTTGAGAAAGGGAAGCATTATGCTGGATTTATTCAGCGTTGGCAAGCAGCCATATGAATCACTCATTTTCTGTTCTTCATGTTAAAATATCATAGTCCTACATAATCTAACTCCTAAAGAGCATGAATGTGGAAGTTAAGAATTCTAGATGAGCACGTAACTGGCATTTTAAAGAAAAACGTGTGTGTGTGTGTGTATATGTGCTTATATAGGTATGTATATGTGTGAAGATGTTTGTGCTTACCTAAAACAAAAAAAAAAAGGGAGTGAACAGTAGCAAACAGCTCAAAGTCCCTGTCTCTGTTTCAAGGTCTATGTCTGGGGGTACAATGGGAATGGCCAGCTGGGGCTGGGCAGCAGCGGCAACCAGCCCACGCCGTGCCGGATCGCAGCCCTGCAGGGCATTCGTGTGCAGCGGGTACGTCTGTGCTGCTCCTCCTCAACCCTCCAGGAGCCTCTGCCAGGCTCCTGTAGGCAGCAGAGGCTGCCTTTGAAGGAGATAGTCCTTTGTTCAAAGTGACATCAGAATAAAAAAATCGCGTGTCCTAAAATGGACCTCTGTCAACAGGGGAGAAACTGTGACCCTGTGGAGTTCAGTGGGAATTTTGCCATTGACTTCAGTGAGGTCAGGATTTTACTTAAAGAAGACTAGACCATTAGAAATGTTTGTTTTGTTCTTTGTTTCCTGTGAAAGTTAATTTAAAAATTATTGCTGTTATTTTAGTAAAGAGCAGAGTCTTTCTAGGATATTCCATTCTTCATTAACCCCTGGGTTTTTTTTGTTGTTGTTGTGGTTTGGTTGTTGGGGGGTTTTTTTGTTTGTTTTTTGGTTTTTTTTCCCTGGAGAAATGCTGCAGTTTAGCATTTTGTCTGTCTTGCAGACTGAATTTCATTTTAGAACTTCACTCCAGCCACAGTGACTTACTGGTGCTTAGAGTCTGAATAAATTGCCTCCCACTGCATCTGGCTAACATTTGTTATGATTCCACAGTTAGTCTTGACCTTTGGAGATGGCTAGCAAACTGATGACTTCTTTTGGCTAATAAGAAATACTTAAAATGACTGCAGGACTGCTACTGAAAGTTTTTAATTGATTCATGCAAAATAGAAGATATTGTCAGGAAAATGATACAAGCTGTTAGAAAACATCGGTTTTGTAAGCTAGTGAAAATTTGCAAGAGCATTTTGAACTTTGGATCCTATTTATTGCATTTACTCAGGAGAGCTTTGGATTTCTTATGTCCTTTAAAAAAAACTCATTTAATGACATAATTTCACGTTGAGTGCCTAGGATGTAGACAGTAGCTTTGCTGGTAGCAACTACTGTTGGAGAGTAACATAATAAAGTGAGTATTATGTTCCCATGTATTTATTCTTCTCTTTAGAGAGTGAATGTTCCAGCAAGTTTGGCTTAGATTCTATTTCCATCCACTTCATTTGCTTGATATTGATTAATACCATGATGTGGATCTCCACTCAGTAAATAACTTGATGATTTGTTTCATTTAAAGTACATCACATGCTTCATGGATGTCAGTGCAGTATATGTGCTTATGGTGTATCTTTGCAGATGGCATAAAGATAGACGAGCTATTTATGAACAATGTAGGTTTTTGGTAGCCCTCTATCTGTACTAAGTGACATTAACTCCTGCAGAGCAAGACTCTTGCTGTAGTGTTGCCACTGTGTTTCTGCCTGTGTGTGGGACATGCTGCATGTTGGAAGTGGATTTTTTTGGGCAATCTGATGTGAGGAGGCAGCTCAACAGGACTGAAGGGTTTTCCACAAGAGGTTATGATACACCTCTGTGCTGCCATCAAAATGGAGAGTTTTGTCTCTTCCCTCCCTTTCCTGGCTGATTGCTCTTGTTGCTTATCTTGTGTGGTTCCTTCCATTGATGTAAGTTTAGAGAATCACAGAATGGCCTGGGTTGAAAGGGACACTAAAAACCACCCAGTTCCACCCCCTGCCTTGGACAGGGACAGCTTCCACTAGACTGGGTTGCTCAGAGCCCCAGTGTCCTTGAACACTTCCAGGGATGGGGAGTTATCTCAGCAGAGGGTCCTCTGAGCACTGGAGCTGGCACAGGGAGGGAGCAGTTTTGTGTGGCTGTCAGTCAGGGATGAGAGGGTCAGACAGGGAGACCTGAGCTGTTTTTTCAGTGGTAAAGCTGTTCATATTGGAGCAGTTGCCCATGGAGCAAGGTCAATGCAAGACAGACAATCTTCACTTTACTGCATATTGTTCAAATTTATCATATAGCTTTTCTTCTTCCTCAGTTTCCACCTATTCTTTTTGCTCTCCTCTTGAGATTATCTGTCAGGGTTTTTCGTTGGTATTTTTTTTCCCCTGGAGTCACCTCATCTACTTTCCTTCCATTTTTAATAAACTTACCTGTACTTGTAATTTTTATGCTAGTATAGAATCAATGGCACTATAGCGTAAGCTACAGCTGTCTGTATTAACTTACTATTACATAAAAATGAGATTTTCTTCTTTTTATTATTCCTTATAGGTTGCCTGTGGCTATGCACATACATTAGTGCTAACAGATGAAGGTCAGATATATGCCTGGGGAGCCAATTCATACGGCCAGTTAGGTACTGGGAATAAAAGTAACCAGTCTTACCCTACAACAGTTATTGTGGATAAGGACAGGTAATACCTACAGTCTTTCAATCAGACATTGGTTGACATACTCACAGAAGAACTACATAAAATTATGGTATTTTTAATCTTTTTTTTTTTTTTTTGGTGGGGA
>VYXD01011667.1:398048-471339 GCA_013397195.1 Hylia prasina | reverse complement strand
GTGGGGAAGGAGCCTATAATTTTTTGCAGTGGTTCATCTGCTAAATGCGAATACAATTTTCACTGAAAGTGCTTGAATCTGCCCCATAACCATCCTTGTGAAAGAGAAACTGAGTATTCTGAGCCTGAAAATGCTATTTTCTGCTTCGGCTCACACTGTACTTTAGAGGTCTTAATTGCAGTTTCCCTTCAGTGGTGTAGTTTCATTGCTTGAAATCAGCAATAAAGGCTTTACTGTCTGTTAATATAAATTGTATTTTAATATGCTACTTTTGAGAAGAAGTGTACTCAGAAAAAGTGAAGGGTGGACACCTGCAATTTGCATTATTTCTGCTATTAAATCTGGCTCATAACCCTGGAGAGGGAAAGGGAGTTGTTGTTTCTTGGTATTGTTGCCTAAAAATTAAGCTTAAATTTTTGCAAGTTAAATATTTTCCTCTAGGTCCTTGAGGGACAGTGGGGCTGGTTTTTCTGTTGCTATTGTAAAGGCGTGTATGCATGTGGTCAGAAATCTTGATTTTGGGCTCCTGAAGCGAATAAGAAGGAAAGTGAGATGTTCCTCTTAACCCTGTGTCTGAGTACATCATTGTGAGGAAGTGGTGTTCTGGTGATGAGACATGGCCTGATCTTGAACGTTGGTTGTGTGTACTTGTGTTTTTGCTTCAAATGTTTTTGCTTCAAATGATTTTTTTCCAGACACTTTAGCCGCAGTTAAAATGTTACAATAATAATTTAATACAAGTTTGAATGTTGCATGCTGCCTTTGCCTTCTGTTGGTCAGAATATGAATTCTTGGTGTCAGTGAAAATATTGCCTCACTAAAGCCTGCAAGATTTTTGCATACAGCTTTAAGCAACTTGTTTCCCTGCCATTATCCCCAGGCAGCTGAGAACACAAGTAAACAAGCAGTAGTTCAGACTGCAAAACAGTGGATTGTGTAATGCTGTACACAGTGGGAGTTTTGAAGTCCTAAATCAACTTTAGGATTAGAGACATAGCCTAGCTAAAGGACACTTAGAAACAGTTTTAAGTGCTGTTTTGTTCTAAATTTTAATTTTCAAAATGGAAGTCCTTTAAACAAAAGTAACGAGTACAAAGTGTGTTAAATGTATTGGTTTATAACTGTTACCAATAAACAAAAAGAAAAAAGACTAATTATCTTTTAATTATAAGCCAAAATACAATTTTTATTTTTTTTCATGCCTCCTCATTTCCTGCTAGGAAAGTATTCCTAGCATCTTCCCCAAGTATTTGTTCTCTACAGCTTAATACAGCCACTCACCTCACTGCCCAGCACCACCAAGGACATTCCAATGCTTGAAACTCATCCTAGTTTTGCTTGAGAGAGCTGAGGGGTCAGCAGAGCATGTGCTGCAGCAGATACAGGGCTCTGCTGCAACACTGACTGCTCGCTCCCAAGGTGCTTTTCCAAAGAGAAACTCGGAGTGCACTCTGTTTGCAGAAGCACTGCCAGCCCTTTTCATTTTGCCGTGTATGACCAGAAAACATTCTTGCTTCCGTGCATGCTTTAGAGTATGTCTTGCACTAGAGAAAGACAGGCAGTGGGCTTATTCACTGCATTTTGTTCTTAGTGAGAGTGACTTGCTTTTTTTCCCTTTTGTCTGCTTGTAAATTCAGGGTTGTGGAGATCGCCGCCTGCCACTCAGCGCACACGTCGGCGGCCAAGACGCAGAGCGGGCAGGTGTTCATGTGGGGCCAGTGCCGGGGCCAGTCCGTGACCTTCCCCCACCTCACCCACTTTGCCTGCACTGACGACGTGTTCGCCTGCTTCGCCACCCCTGCTGTCATGTGGCGCCTGCTCTCCGTAGGTGAGCTGAAATAGCTTCTTTTGTTCTGGCACCTTCTAAATAGAATCGCTAGTTCGTAAAACAGCTGCGTGTGTTTGAAGCCTAAACGTAGCTTCTCACAAAAATTTACACGGGGGAGCGTAGTCAATAATGGCATGTTATATGTGTGTAAGTGGTAATGTGGAATTGTAAAAAATAGCTGAAGCCTGATGGCAGTGCTAAATAATTGTCTGTTTTACTGATGCGGCCTGTTTCTCTGGGGAAGTGCCTCAGGTTTGGGGAGGGTTTTTTTGTGTAACCTCTGCATGTGACTGTCCAGTGGCTCTGGGTGGAAAAGATGAGTTGGAATTTGGAGCTTTGAGGAAGCCATGCAGAACATTTAGGATCTCTGAAGCTTTCTTTGGTGCCCTTAAGCAGACTACTGAGAACTGAGGGATCCAAATTCCCATGTTCTGAATTGGCCACAGTCTCATCACAAGTGATCATGACCTGGTCTCCTGAAGAGACGTTGAATCTCAGATGTTTTATTAGCATTAAGATCTGCCTTGCTGGTCTTGACTAGAAAGAGTTAAGTGTACAGCACTGGCTACCAAAGAGCTCATTCTTCAGCTACAGTTTAATCCCATAATGGTTTCTAATGAAGTTGCTGGGTGTTGTTGGGTTTTTTGTTTGGTTTGTTGGGGTTTTGTTGTTGTTGTTGGGGGTTTTTCTTGTTTGTTTGTTTTGACTTGTAGGTTTTGGGGTTTTGTTTGTTTTTGTTCTAGGGGGGGTTGTGTAGTTGTTTATGGTGCGGTTTTTTGGGGCGGGTTGGGTCGTTTTGACCTTGACTCTTGGTGCTACAACACTGTAGCAATGTTGTACCAAAGCATAAGGTGATGCCTTACAGGAGGAAATGGTTACTTTATTTTTAAACAAAACAAGTTTCAGATGCACTTTCAAAGCCACTTCTTCCTATGCGCCAAGTAGTTATTCCAGCGTCCTGTCACTATTCAGGAGGTCTGAGCAGGGTTCCTTGTGATGACATAGGATAAAGGATGTTGGCTATCAGGCCCTCGTCATGTCTCCTGGGTTGTTTTAGTTAGGTGCCTCTGTGCTGGTTTCAGTTGTGCCTTTTTGCACACTCCAGGAGCTGAGGGTGACTGGCCTCTTCATCCTGTCCCACCCTGGCAAGCTGTCAGGACTGACTCACTGTTGTTTATCATCTGATACATGCATGTTGAAAATCCTCAGGCAACTGTGTCCTGGGATCTTACATCTGCTGACCTATATGCCATGGACATCTACCCTTCTCTGTCCTTTTTATTCTGCTGCTTCCACACCCAGGCATTCCCATTCTCTCCATGATTGTGGCAGTTCTAACATTTCCAATAGGATTCTTAGCGCTAGCCACTAAGGAGTTTTCTTGGCTTTGTGCCTTGTCAGTGGGAACTGCCTCTTCATTTCCTTCCTCAGGTTCCCCCTTCACTGCTGGAACAAATAGAAACATCTGGTTTCCCTCTAAGTCTCAAAGCTGAACCCCACTGTATCCAGTTTTCCTCTGATGGCTGTAGAAGTCAACTGGAGATGTGTCCTGGTAGACATCTGGATTGCCAGTTAACTTTGAAGAAGAGTTTCAGCTTTGCATTAGTTGCTGAAATGCTTACTTGTTTAGCTAGCAGAGGTCTGAATAAATAAACCACACATTGTACAAAATAAGAGCTAACAAATTATTTTACAGCATCATTGTTTCAGAAATATTTTTTTCATCACTATATTGGATTTCTTTCCCCCATCCATTTTGCCTGTACCTACCCAAATTGTGTATACCTTACATTCTCTAAATGAAATGCAGAATGATTGTGCTAACCAGAATGTAACAGCATCAAAATGCATGTGTGTGTTGAGCTTGTTCTACAGCTTGTGGAGAAGGTCTTTCCATTTCCAGCAGAATGCTACTCTAATTTCTAGCTTGATAGGTTACAGGACCTAGCATTTATGTAATTTTCTGTACAGAACAACTAATTACTGACCCACAAGATCTGTGTAAACCCATAATGTATATTTATCTGGTAAGAAGACAAAATGTTTGTCACAGTTAAGAATGAGATTTTGGGGTGGAGTGGGTTGTTGATTTTTTTAGTAACATTAAAGAAGATGGTTCTCTGAGGCTATGTGATGGAGATTTGGATCAGTTCAGGAGGTAAAAATTCTGTATGCAGATCATGGATGACTTTTCAAAGCTGTTTGGTAACTTTATAATGCAAATATCATGTGCAAAATGGGATATACAGACATATGACACAAACAGGAATGTGCAGATATTGATAGTGTACTAGCACCAATTAGTCTAGGAAAAGCTGTTCTTTTAGAATAAACTTGTAAGTGTTGGCATTTACTTTTAGGGACATTGCACTGGGCAATTTCACTGCAAACCAATATGTTGTTTCTGTAATGGATTGATTTTTGCTGTAATATGATGTCTCCTCATGGAGAGCATTTCAGAAAACTTTATTAAGTTTTTTTTATTATTGATCTTTTGAGGTTCTTATAATAACTAACAGTTTTAATTTGACTTAATTTACTCAGTATTGGTTGATAGCATTTTCTGTCCTATGGAGTAATAAACTTCTGAGACTGTTAATTTTTTTTTTCCTAGCCTTTTATAGATGAGTTAGATTCACAGTTTTTTTAACAGAGATACTTGCTTGGAGCAGGAAACTAGAAAGGACTGAGGAAAGCTGTAATTTTTTTGCTTTTCTGGCCAGTAGAGAACACATAGGCTGCTGGGGGATTTTACTAGCCTCAAGGAGATGTGTTTATTAAGAGTGTTAATTGCTGACAGATACCCAGAATATTGTAGTGGGAGATATTTGTATTGCTCCCTACTGTTATGTCCCCTATTTATTCTAGAGCCTGACGACCATCTAACAGTAGCCCAGTCACTGAAGAAGGAATTTGACAACCCTGAAACTGCAGACCTGAAGTTCCTAGTGGATGGAAAATACATTCATGTTCACAAAGTTCTTCTCAAAATTAGGTAAGGAACAAACCTATAATTGTACAAACTAAACTGTATAGTGTTGTCCACTGTGCTGAGTCATCACTGCAAAAAATTCTTGACTTATTCTTACAAATTCCCTTTTCCCTGGGTCAGGGATTCATCTGCTGTTCTTCACTGTTACTCTCTTTGTAATTATCAAACGTGTTGCTCTACCACCTGCCTTTCCATCACTTCCCTCCATCTGACATTTATCCTCCTTTGTGCTCCTAAATGGCCTTGACTTGATTTCCAATAACCTTCTTCTGTCGAGGAAAAGGCTCACTTCCTTCTGCTGTCTTCTCAGTAGTTAGAATCAGTTTTTTCCTCCTTATATATGCTTGGCTTCCTCCACCAGAATGATTGGAGGGGGTTGTGTTTATTCTCTTTCCTTCCACAGGACCCTTCAGTTGTTTCAGCAACTTCTGTAGGTGCTATCCAGATGATCTGTTTTCCCCTTTTATGACTGATTTCTTGTTCTGCATGTTTTAAACATACTTATGAGTTTGACTTTTAAGCTGGCGCGCTTTTTTCCTGTTTTTAAACTTTTTTGCAAGTTAAGACCACCTTACAGTGAGATTTGACGTAAGCAGATCTGCAGAATGATCTCATTGTTATTAACATGCAGAGAGATTAATTTGTTACTGCAGATGTTGTTTCTCCTGTGCTATCCTAGAGATACTGCCTTGGCTCTTGTCTGCCTTGCCAACTGCTTCTGCTTCATTCTCCTCATTGTTATAATATTTTTTTCTCTCTGCTATTTTTTTCTCAAAATGCTTGGCTATCTCAGTCAGCTTATCAACACTTTCATCTTCCTACTTCTGCTCCTGAGTCCTGTTAGTGATTTCGTGTATATTACTATGTAAAATTAAAATTCCCTATTAATTCTTGCCTGTCCTTGTTTTGTTGGGATTTTTTTCTGCTCTCTTCTTACTACTCTGATTATCTGTATTACTTTTGTCTTCCCTTTACTGGTTTCACTGCTTACACATTACACTTGCAGCTATAGTCCACCCTCTTCATTTGGAATGCCATGTGTTCTCCATCAGATACCACACCAAATCTTGTGTATGCCCAAAATGTTTCTGAGGTTTATTTTCCTGATAATCAGACTGTATGTAGTTTTCCTTTATTTCCTTTTTCTTGCTCTACTTTTCTCATATTATATGGCATTCAGTGAAGGAAATATGTCTAATTCTAAAATGGATTTACATATATGGTGTTACCAAAATACTATGAAGGAATAATAAAAGCATCAGGCACAGTCTGTAGAATGAATATTCTCTTTACTGTCATGATGCAACTGGATCAAAGTACTTAAAAAGTTTTGTAACATTTGGCCTCTTCTGGAGCATTGTCATGAACACAGTGCTGGTAAAAGTTCCTTTTCGTTGTTTAGTCATTTCTTTACTGCTCACGAGGACTTCTTTCCATCTTGTTCTATTCCTGTTCTTGAACTGGATCCCATTGTTGGTGGTTACTGGCTGGCAGTGGTGGAGAAATGCCAGGGAACACCCAGCTCAGTGATGCAGCCCGAGGCCAGCGCTGCCTGCAGGAGCAGAGACTTCCCAGTGCGCGGGTGGGATTTAGCAGCTCTGCGTTCAGCCAGCCAGAACTGGGTGTCTGGGCTGTGTCTGCTGAGGAATAGTGACAGGGAGAGAGACACTGCAAAGGATTAGTCACTCCAAGATACTTTGCAGACTGGAGGATATGTGCTAACCAACTTTTATTTTCATTTACTTACTAATTTTTCAGGCATCAGAAGGTGCAGCAGCTTCTCTCTGACTTTTGTGTGGGGCTGTTGGGGCACAGAGCATTCCCAAGGTCTGATCCATGCTGGATGGATAGCATGGTCACCACTATTTAACATGGGGCTCTGAGAAGCAAAACAATGAGGTTTTGTCTGCCAGAATGTGGTAGAAGATGTGGCAGAAGCTAGATAATTGCTTTAATTTTTTATGAATTTGACAAGAGGCTCCATTATTTTATTAAAAGCCCCAAAATACTAAGATAAAAATAGCCTTTCAATAACCAGTAAAATGTGAAGAACTTAAGTCATTAGTTAAATAATTATTTTTCATTTGGATTTAAGTGATACTGTCTTTATGTTGTAGTTTTGTCTCAGAGCCATTAAAAGGAAATCATCCTACTTTTTACAGGAAAGTTTGAGTAGAATAAGAGAAAATTCAGATGTGGGAGAGTTACAATTTAGTGTAGTGTAAAGTACGATTAAATTGTGGTTGTTATAGGAAAAGCTATCAGAAGTGGAGATGCTAATTTTTATCAACAGAAATTTTGAAAACAATGCACATGTTAGGATGCTTTTTAGGGAACGGTAAGTTACAGTGCATTGTAAATTACTGTGAACTGGAAATTGCAGATTGCAGCTACCAAAGGCAGTGCTTTGTTCTTGTTTGTGTCTGTCACAAAAGTATTCAGACTTGTAAGAAAAATGTGATGAAAGATCTGAGTAAGAGTGTCTCTTCATTTTCAATAATTTAATCCTTGAATGTAATGATTAATGCTAAATTGTGTATGGACTCTGACATTGGAATAAAAGATACATAAAATTATTAATAATTTCCCTCTTCATTAGGAAATGCTGGAGAAATCAGGGTCAAATCTCAGAAATATCTAAGTTAACAATTAACTTTAACTCCTACAAGACAGGTAATAAAATTGCTTTTTAATATATAATGTATTTAAGAAAATGGCATCAAAAGTAGATGGATAATCCTTGTAGATATTGTAATTAGAAATGGAGCCTGCCATAAAGTATTAACAGCAGAAATAAAATTCTGAATTATGTATATCAGGCTTGTAAGGCTTAAAGAAATGAACATGTTCAAAGCAAGAAATCATGTAGCTAGAAGTTCTACTTGTGTATTTAGTCTGTTAGGACTGAGCTATTTTTTTTACCAACTTCTTGCTGCAGCTCATCTTTCAAGCTTGACTCTTTATATTGTACAATCTTTGTTCATGTTTTGTAGGTGTGAACATTTTCGCTCCATACTCAATAATGATGATGAAATTATAGAAATGAGTGAATTTTCTTATCCTGTTTACCGAGCCTTCCTGGAATATCTCTATACAGACAACATTAGGCTCCCTCCAGAAGATGCAATAGGTATTTGCCATAAATGGAAATTACTCCAGATTATTGTTTTTAAAAAGTTGAATCTATGTGTCATTACAGGGTAAGGAAAGCAGGGCTTGTTAATTTTAGTTTCATTAGCACTTAAATCTTGAGTTTGGCCGGTGTCAGGAAGAAAGGATGGAGTAGCAGGAAACATGACCCAGGAGAATGAGTGGTGGGCATGCAATGAGATCAAAGGTGAAAAGTTCTCAGAAAGAACTCATTGTTGCTCTTATTAAGAACTTTCTTTTATTTAGAAAGGCACTAATGCCATCCTGAAACTTTACTAGTTTTAGTAGCTGTGGCAATTTTTGATCCTGAATGAAAAGGGAGCTCTTCCCTGCATGAATTTAAGAGGATGTAAGTCAGTAATTGATGTCCAGAATGAGAACAAGAGAACAGAACTCTTGCATAGTGATAAAATGGCTCCTTTTTGATAGGTCTGTAGGGGACCTTAAAAAATGCACACATCATCTAAGGAGAAAAACAGAGCAAGTCTTCGATTAATTCAGCCTAAAACAAAATGATTGGTTAATTTGAAAAGACTAATATATTTTGCACCAGCATAGTTAAAGCTGTATACATTCTCACAGGGCTGCTAGATTTGGCAACACTGTATAGAGAAAACAGACTGAAAAAGCTTTGCCAGCAAACCATCAAACAAGGCATTTGTGAAGACAATGCCATTGCTCTTCTTTCTGCCGCTGTCAAGTACGAAGCTCAGGTAAGAACTTCTCTTCAGGTAAGCAGTTGTTTTCTGAGAAATGAAGCTGCCTAATGTAAACATGACTTTATTTAACTGATGAGGCATGATTACTGTAATTTCCCTTTCTGGCTCAACAAATATTTGTTTTCCCCTTTTTAAGCTATAAAATAAAAATTAAAAACCTCCCAGTTTAGTGTTTTCTTCCTGCCCTTTTGTCCCTGTGAGTCAGGGTTCTTAATCTGCTTCCTTCCTTGTCATGTGCCGTGGCAGGGCATGACATGCAAATCTCTCACTGCCATTTACCTCCATGCCTTTGGATTTTGCCCTTTCACTCCCTGAGTACTCCACCTGATAATTTTGTCTGCCAGTGTCTGGTACAGTCATTCTGGTGCTGACTTTTACAGGCGGTGGGAGAATTTACCTGTAAAGTCCCTGCATATTTACACTTGTGCTTTTATAAAAAAAAAATCCACTTTTGCAGTACTGTTTACAATGAATTATGCTGACATACAACAAATTACCTATTGTTAATACTTCCCCCATATCCTGTCATCTGATCCGCCCTTGGTTCTGGAGTGAGTCACTAGCACTCAACCTGTTATCTGTGCTTTTTTGGTAAACAAATACTTCCAAAGATATTCTCCTTTTCTCATCTTGTTAGTGCTGTGATGATTGTGGAAATAACTGTGTGGTGGGTTTTATTGTTCAGAAAGTCTGCTTATGTATTTTAGATGTAGGAGACATTGCTATAAATACCTTTCAGGTATGGGAGGCAAGTAGAAAGGAGAGTCTGGAACGAACACTGAGTTAAAAATGTTGCAGTAGTCAGTGCAGCAAACTACAGGAGATGAATTTGCATAGGAGTTGCAAAGAGGAGGCTGGAAGTCAGTGAGTTCTGTGCATTGAAAGGGGATAACAAGAGATTAGTAGATAGTAAGAGTGGCAGCTGCCAGTTACAAGGCATTTGTAACCCAGGTATCAGAAACAGAGGGCATGGATGGCTGGAGCAAAGAGGAGTTGTGCTTTCAGTGTACTGGGCTGATACAAGCTCAGCATGGCAGGGAAAACACTACAGGAGGGCATGACCCAATGGTTTGGTTGTCTTAACAGCAGATTTTTCATTAAAATTTTATTCTGTAGTTTCTCCTCTTACAAGCTTTCCAAGATTTTTGGACATCTTCAAAGCAGAAGTATTTTTGGTAGGTCTGTATGCAGTGAAGTAGTTAAAGAGCAGTTCAAGGTATGTTTAGGTGTGTTGTGAAGTAGTAAAACTAGCCTGGACAGAGTACCAGAGTTCATAATGCCTGAGACACAATAAAAGGGATTGGCTGGATAACCAAATACATATAATCCTCCTCTTCCTTCTGAAATTCAGTGATTTGCTCTTTCAGAACATGTAACATTTTAACACAATTGTCACATGATGAATTGGTTCGCCTGTCCTGGCTGCAGCATGTGCCAAACTCAGGAGTGTATTGTTGCTCTTCTCCCTACACTCACAGCTCAGAAGGGGATGGAAGTGCAGCAAAGATTTCTTTATCAGACATGGGGGTAGCCTCTGTCTAAGGAAACATGGAATAAACCATGATCTTTTAGTGTGCTACATTAATAGAGTAACTCCTGGTTTGAGAACCATATGGACTGTGTCAGGACTTCAGCAGAAAACTGCCAAAAGAAGGATTATGAAAGAGGTCTCATATTTTGGATATTTGAAAAGATGAATTCCTTTTTTTTTTTTTTTTGCCATTAAATGTGAACATTGCAAATGAAAGATTATTGTGGTGTGTGACATGCTGTTCACATTGCAAATTAAATGAAGACTGACTAGACTACTGTATGCATCTGTTAGGATTTAAGATGCCTGAAAATAATTTTTTCTATCTTCAGAAAATACAAAGAGTTTCTGCTACAAGTTATTTTAAAGCATATTTCTCAAATACATTGTCCCAAAGTTTAGACTAATCATCTTCTATAAAACAGAATAAAAAAGCAGTATTTTTTGAAACTGCAAAATGAGTGACCGGGATTCTCTATAACCTGTGGCTGTCTTCATACCAACACCAGAAAAAATAGCTGCTGATCATTTTAGCTAGCATAAAAGTTTACACATTGACTGTAAAGCAGCTCAGGTTCTGACAGTATCATTTCAGAAGTCTGCTGGAACTTAAGGTGTCCCTGTCTTTGATTGTCTATGTTTTTTATTTCCTCTATTTTTTTTCTTCTTCTATTCTCATTCCTTTTCTACTTTCCCAATAGCTGTTGATGAGAGATACTTGCTATATTGCCATATTTCTTTAAGGATATATTGTGCTTCAGTTTATGCTTCAGTTACATCTTGAAACACGGAATCTAATGAAAAGTTTTCAAAAGGAAATGCACAGTCTGCTGAATATCTTTCTACTGTTAATCCCAGGCTGCAATGTTTGTGTAGTTAACATAGAATCAAACGAGCATGGGTTACTCTTTTTGCTGTAACCCCTGAAGAGTTTATAGTTTATAGTTTATAGATTGATTCTGACTTACTTGCTGCTGGCTCTGGCTCTGGCTGCAGAAGAATTTTTTTCACAGCAAGTTGTTGCATAGGTCCCAACTAAAGGAGAGTGAGCCAGTGCATGGAGAGAATTGCCACTGTTGTGAGGAGTTTGAGTGGGAAGGATTTGCTGGATACAATCCTGGTCGTATGGCTTGATGGCTTGTACCCATCCTGTGCTGAACAGCTGAGCATCCCCTTGCAGTGAGACCAGGACAAGACAGAACCTTTTGTACGATCTGGGAATCCCATTAGACAGAGGGATACAATTCCTAGGTTTGCCATGAAAAACACATGTATCACATGAACACAACATGCAGTTGGTGTTCAGCAAGCATCATCACATTTTTCATCATATTTTGCTTTTATTTCCAGCATGACTAGCACATCTGCTGTTTTTCATAGGATCACTACTGAATGCAGTGCAGGGGGGACAAGAAAGGAGTTATTGATGCTCTAGTATTTGTTTGGGGCAGTTTGATGGTTTCACCTGTTGGTAACTTTTCTAATGAATGTGTAGTAAATTCTAGTAAATGTGATGGAGTTCTAGAGTTGATTTAGGTGGCTAGTCCTGTTTTCTCAAAGAGAGTTAACTGAATAGTTTGTATGAACAAATTTCATCCTATCATTTGTGATCTCATCAAAAGGATCAGAAAAGGGATTGGCAATGGGAACAATCTGGTATATTCTCTGCTAATTAAATGACAGATTTGAAACAAAATAATAATGTTAATAATTTTATCAGTCATTCATATTACGAATTTGTTCCTAGGACTTGGAAGAATTTTGCTTCAGATTTTGCATAAACCATTTGACTGTTGTTACACAAACTCAAGGCTTTGCAGACATGGACCATGACCTCCTGAAAAACTTCATTAGCAAAGCCAGCAGAGTGGGAGCATTCCGAAACTGAGGTCTGACTACTACCAAGCTGAAGAGCATGTCCTCTTCCCTTCTGGAAATACTTTTCCCTTGGAGAACTTCTCCGTGGTCAGAATGTGCAGTGGTTTGGAAGGAAAGTCTTGGCCATCATCTTAGGGAGTGTGTAGAAGTCCACTAACATGCAGGCTTTGTTGTAAGGATGGTTACAGCATAGATATGTGTGGAGTGTTCATTGCCAGCAGCCAGAATTTAACACAAAAATCTAATGTAGCAACTCTTTTCCCACTCAAAGTCAAGAAAACTAAGCTTGTCATTATCTAGTCTGTCTAATTTTTTTTTTTTTAACAGTCTATGTTTGGATTTTATGGGACAGTGACCTGTGCTGCTAAAACTTTCATAATGTACTTTTGTCTCAAAACTCGGTTAATATGCTATAGTGGGCTTCTTTTTATAATCCAGTGAAGATATAAACTTGTTTTTCTGGACATAGGGTAAAATAACATAAGTTCTTTAGGATGAGAGGCTTTCTGTTTTGTAGGATATATCTCACTTGGTGTTCATTTGGAGTTTATTTATGAGGAGTTTCAGCAGGGTATTACAGTTTTGAGTTCCTAGCACTTGTCTCATTGCTCAGAATGAAAAGGATTTCCCTTTCCATCACACCGAGCATGGTCCCTGGCATCCCAGTGGAAGCACTCACCAAGTCTGTCTGGGTGTGAATTGTCACACTGTGAGGTTTACTGCTAAGAAAACCACCTATTACAAATCCAAACAAGATTTCAAGAAGAGGAAGTTCTGGTTGTGGCTTATTTATTCCTCTCTAGTTGTCTCTCCTCAGACAGATCAACTTCAGAAAAATGGAGAAAAAGGCGATTTTGAAGCGGTAACTTCAAAATAATTAAATTGTAAGAGTGAACTGACACTATATTCCAGGTGCTGATAAAGGTATCTTGCCCAAATACAGCATTTCAGATTCTCCTGTGGTCAGAGCTGCGAGGTGACCACACCACTTTCCTTTCAGGGCTGTTCAGGAGAGAAGAGCTGCCCTCTGGACACACCTCTCTCCCAGCACTGATCTCGGTGGCTAAGGTAGAGTAGATGCTTTATTTCCAACTGGCTGAAGTGAGTTAAGCTGAAAACCCCACACAGTGCTGCACAGAGGGATGTTTGCCCCATTACAGAAGGTGTGGAGCTCATGGAGCATTTACTTGAATTTTCTAACAGGTAACTGAATTAACCCTGAGAATTGACTGAATGAAGTGATTTCAAGTGCCTTTTGCAGTATATTTTACAAATGGGGAAGACAAAAAGCTGGATGACCAGGCTCAGTACACTCACATAATTATATAAGTAGTCATGCAATCTTCCTGCAGGTCCCTGCTGTGCCCTTTTCTAATCCTCAAATGTGGTTTCTAAGAACTTTATTCCCTTAAATTATCACATCTTCATGTCTAAGGTGGAAATAGCTGTTCATTACTATAGTGGAAGCTCATTTCTTAAACAATCCCATTCTTTGAGGAAGAGTAGGAGGAAAAAGAGCAACACATACTCAGAAAAGTAGTGAGTAGTATCCCCTTCACCCCAGGCCCTGGAGGTGTGAGTGGAAAAGTGAAGCATGCAGGTAGCACAATTTACTTAGGAAGAGGGTGATGAGCAAGTATTTTAGAAAAGGCTGTGGTAAATATTTACTTATGTTTGAGACATTTGCCTCAGACTCTCACTAGAAATATATCTACTGCTAACAAGCACATTCTGCCACCCCCTCAGCACTGAGTACCACTTCCTCCAGCAGCGTTAAGTCCGTTCTTAGCAGCTGTGTCAGTATTTTGTATTCAAACAGAAGTGGTCAAAACCTTTCCAATACATAACGCAGATTCATCAAAAACACAACTTTGCTGGGGGAGGAGATCAGTTTTGTTAAGTTTGTGTTGAGAAGCACTTGACACCAGCACGCAGAGGTTACTGCAGACAGTGAAAGTGTCACAGTAGGGCACAACTTTACTGCCAACCCTCTGTGCTCTCGTCCAGCACTGATCCTACTAAAGCATGGCCACAAGGGGTTCTATGTAAGCCAAGGCTGCAGATCCCTGCTTAAGCCTGAGATGCCAGATTCACCTGCCAGCATTTCCTTAAGGGCAGCAGTGCCTGGAATGAGGGCATACACCCACATCTGCCTTGGGGCAGCAGCTGACATCAGCTCCTGTCCCATGCAGCCCGAGGGCAGCACACTGGCACATCCAGTCTCACTGGGAAATGGGACCAGCTGGGCATCTCCACCCCTGGGACGGGCTTGGCAGTGGTCAGCTCCAGCTTTCCTAAGGTGTGCATTAGGAAAGGTCTCTCCATAAGTTTCTGTTAATTTCACAAGAATCAAACAAACTATAAATGTGAAATGATGGGGGTAGTTTTGACTCAACATCTGATCAGAAACCTTCTCTAGCTCTCTGGGGACACAACTGTGTGGATGATAGCACTGGAGAGGGACATCACTCTCCTCCATCAGCTCAAGTTCATAACAAAGTAGTTGAACAGAGATTGGAGCTGAAATGGCATGATGCTTGGAACTAGACATTTTTGGCTTAATAGAACCAAGTGTCTTTTTTTTTTTCCAATTTACTTTGTTCCTGCTCATTATTTCCAACCAACATACACATTAAAGCCTACTTGCAATTTCAGAACTGACAAAGTCTGTAATTTTGAAAAAAGCATCTCTGGACTGAATGAGGGTGATTCTAAAGGTCTGATGTGCCAGTGTTGGCTTTTATTCTGTATCATCTGACCTGGATGTGATAGTGTGACATTCATAGAAACATTTATTTATTTTTTTTATTTTCATTGCATGTGTTCAAAAAAACCTCACCCTTACTGGCTTAGGTGGTTAAATGTAAATATGTGTTTAGTACTCAACCATGGAACATTTCAGAAGAAATTGTTTTCTTCATTAATTTTACAGTTATGATAGTCTGCAACAACCTTGTGTTTATGGATCTTGCAGGTTAAATATTGTTCTGTTTTAGGAGACCACAGACAAGTGTATTTACTAAAAAGTGAAAATCTGGTCAAGCAGAAACTGTGTCTGGGGTTTAAATAAAGAGGAATGTTCCAGTTTCCAGAAAGGAATCTGGAAAGAAAAAGAAAACACATGGGTAGGGTCATTTGAAGGTTCTCCTAAGTTACTGAAGCTAAAAGCCAGCACTGCATTGTCACCTAGTACCCACCTGTAGAGTTTTGTTACAATGCTTGGTAACTATGTAAACTGCTGTTTTTATATGACCAGAACAATTTTTCATGGGCTTTCCTGGTAAAACAAAGCATCTGTTTGCCCCATAGAGGCAAAATTCATTGGCCACCACCCAATGATGTAGAAAGTTTCTTCCCTGACCATAAATGATTTTTTTTGTTTCTATACAAACTTACCTGGACCATTAATAAAAATGCCATAATATTTAAAACAGTTTGAGTGGGACTTTTTTTCCTTTCTTTTCAGTAAAAATTAAGAAAGTTTGATGCTTGTAAACTTTATTGACTGGGGGGGGTGGGGGAACCAGATAATATTTCTCAGAGGTACCTTGAAGACTATTTGTGTTCCTCAGGAAATCACTGTCACCAGATAACACATTTGTAAGCTGGGGAATTTCTTCAAGTCTTATTTCCACCTTTCAAAGAAATCAAAAGGTTTTTGATTAAAGGTTTATTAAGTCACCAAGTCACCTGATGGTGACTTAATAAACTGTGATTAATAAAATGGTCCTCAGAGCACTAGTCATTGTTTCTTAAGTAAATTTATGACCAGCTTGTTACATTTTAAAATACTTCAGCTTGTACTGTGCGCCGGTATCACACAGCCATAGTCTTCTCCAGCTGCTTCACATACAGCTTGATACAGGTGTCTTCCTGCAGCCACTCCTGTGCCTGAAAATGTGCCCTTACACATTCCCTGTGGCTGTTCTGGTACCTGTGAGGAACTTGGTGTTTAGCACAGCCCCTCTGCACGAGCACAGCCTCAGCACAAAATTCTTCACTTGCAAGTCCAAAGGCAGGGAGGAAGAAAAAAGCTCCTGTGATGCATAAGAACAAACAGCATTTGGAAACAGTGGACAGCAGGAGGAGATTAAAGTATAAAACATCAAATGAAGAGGCTGGGAGTCAGTTCATCCACCTTCAGATGGCTAAGCCAATAGTTTCAATTTCCTAAAGCAACGGACAGAAAGGGGCCTTTAAAGGATGCAATTTACCTGACCTCATCTTACACCCAGGGCTTCAGCTTTCTACAGAAATTGATGCTTGGTGTAAGCACCTAAAATGGCTATCACATTTTGTGCCCAGCTTCTGCTGTGCATCCAAGTTCTCTTTTTTTCCTGGAACAGTTTCAATATTCCAGGCCATTTTTAGTACAGCAAGGTCTCACTCTAAGAAAAGTGCTGTCAAAACCGTAAGATTTCTGTATCTAAAAAAAGCCATTAGTTTCAATACATTTTATTTGGACAGGTACCATATGAAATCACCTAATACAAGAAAATCACTGACTATAAATCCTTTAAAAGTTATTTTATTTATCTTGAAACGCGAGAAACTGATTAGTTGTATAAAATAATATTGTACATTCGATGTAAAGCCTTCAGTCTGAACAAAAAACATACATTGTCCCAGTAAAGAAAGAATGAATCTGTTTAGATACTGGACTCTCTATCACCCCTCTAGCCAAAGAACTGCTGTAACAGAGCTTACAGTCAGTGCACCCCAATGTTAACATATATCCTGTCTGTAAAACTGCAAAAAGTGAGAAAATAAACATAAGGTACTCTGGAAAGTTCTGTATATTTTTCAGTATGAAAGTTGAAGCCATACTGAGTCTAAAACACCCCTCAATATTACTTTAAAATTAATTTACAGTTTTTGCTGCTCATAGAATTTTTAGTAGTTCTAAGGTTAGCTTTGAATCAACATGAGAATGGATCTTTAAAAAACTTCCTACTGTAAGTACTCTAGGATCAGCTAAACAATCTGTAAATAAGCTCCCTGGAGGACACTGGTTTAAAACGTTTATATCATGAATAGCATGCTTTTCTACTGTACCTGTTCTTAATTTACGTAGCTGCAAAAGCTAAATTTCATAAAAAAGGTAATTTTAAAGCAAGACAATTTAGTTGCTTGTATTTTAATCCACTGGAAATAAAATATGTGCTTTTGTTAATTGGCTATTTTAACAAAACTTTGTTGTTGCAAGAAAAGTTCCCGTATCTGAATGAGAAACTTACAAATACAAAAGATGAAAAAAGTATTGGATTGTTTTGTTTGGGTTTTTTGCTACTTGCAACCATTCACAAGCTGCCCAACTACCTGCCTTTTCAGTCAAGTAAAGGTAGAAGGATTTCCCAACATGGGTTCACCATGTTCAGGTTTTTTCAGATGCTGCAGTAAGGCCAGTGGGAGATGCCCTGTGCTTTTAGAGACCAGGCTGCTCTTACCTGGAATCCAGCTGGAGACACTCAGCTTCCAGCTGTTTCTCAAGCTGTTTGGCTTGGCTACAATTAGGTGAAAATTTGAAGAAATCAAGAAAATTCTACATCATTAGAATTTTGCAATCTTGTGTGTACCAGGTATGGTTTACCTTTGTTGTTTTGTTTTTATTTTCTTTTAATACTTGAGATTTCCCAAGATAAGAAAGGGCACATCAATTATTCTGCATATGGGAAGAAGCTCCAGCTTCTGGGAAGATTCAGTGTGGGATTCTGGGATGAATATCTATGGGATTCATACTCCATGAAATTCAAACTAAGGGACAGTGTACCTGCCCTCCAGAAAGACACTGGGGTGAGAGCTGAGGAAGCAAAACTACAAAATGCCAAGTGTTGGTTTCAGTAGTAAGGCTACGAAATGAGCTCACTTTGAATTCAAGTTGTACTCCTGAGGTGAGGCACCTTCTCTGCAAGGCCCCCAGCTGCTGTCCAGTTCAATCTGATGGGAGTTTGATGTGCTAATTATGAACAGAGACAGAAATCTTTGCAGTAATTGGCCCACCATTTTCAAAATTTGCAAGTAATGTACATCTAAAAATCAAATCTAAGAAACAAAATTAGTGCATTTCAAATCATTCTAGCTAACATTTCATCTTTAGACATAAAAAATTCAATCCAACGAGACTGAACTGGCTTAAATCAGTAATGCTGCAACAGGAAATTCAGACACTTTCCAAGACTTTTTAAAAACCCTCAAAAAATATATAAATTAAATTCAGTGGCTTACATTGTATATATGCTACATCATAAGGCAAAGTATCATGGAAAACATTTAACAATTTAGAAAGTACAAATGCTTTCAACTAGCAGTTGGGAATAAGAAGCAACTAAAAAAGCAACTCTATTAATGAAGGCTGTAAAACAAAAACAATCTTAAGAGGGCTGGCAGTGCAGCCCCTGGTCCTGAGAAGAATCTCACTTTTCTTCATTGGCTGAGGTATTATTTCCATCATTCAGCTTCTGCTTTTGCATTCTTGTCCGAGTAGATGCTACAAGAAAACACAGCAAACAAAAAGAATGAAATGTTTTCTTCATAATTACTTTAGACTGGTTATTGGAAAAATTTGTAATGTAATGACACAAGGAATAGAAGTGCATTATTCTACTATAAACAAACCCAATCCCTCATTATAGGATGCACACCTCATTTTGCACTGTTTCAGCCATTCTTGCTCAATCTTGCAGATCTTATGAAATTCCTTCCACCTGTTCACTCCAGTTCTCATTGTCTCTGTCCCCTCACTGTGTCCATTTCCATCCTCCAGGCAGGCAGATGGTCTGTGTCACATTGGGAATCTTGCCTTGTGGCCAGGCAGAGGCTGCGGGCTGGGCAGTGCCCACATCCCACGTCCAAGCCTGCCCAGGAACGCCTCTTCCCTTCAGTGGCACACACCAACACCACTGGACATGAGACAGAGCCCTCCTCCTTAACCTCTGCCAGAAGTAAACACTGACACACCTTCCCTAGCTTAAAATAAAGGAGAGGTGCCTGGATCCACCACTCATACCTATCTTGATGAACAATATAAGAGTTTTTAATGGGTAAATCTACTCAGCTGCAGAGCTCAGATTCTCAGAGAATGCCTGGCCAGGCCAAGTATGCTCCTTCTCAGGAGTGGAAAATATAACTCATGTGGGGTTGCAGCTATTTTGCTTTCCATGAGCTAGATTTGAATTTCATTTCAAAACAGAAAAGTGATCCCGTAAGATCTGAAAGAAATGCTGACCCACAGTAGAAGAAAAAGCAGTCTCAAACGTTTCCCTATAAAAGCAAAGCAACAGAAAACCTACATATGGTTTTCCTGTGTACATAAATTTCTGTTTTGTAATCTGCATTGTCAAGATTAGATGCAGCAAGTACAAAAGCTAAGAAAATTACCCAAATCACATCGGTGCTGAAATATGTTTTCATCTGAGCAGGCCCAAACCCTTATGCAAGGTACTCAGTGCTCTGCAGATTATTAGAAAAGTAATACTCACTCATTTCTGCAAGCTTTTGCTGGAACTTGGACTCCTGGGGTAGGTGTTTGCTACAGAAAGAAAGCATAAGGTTAAGTTAATAAAAATAACTTTTTACCTTCATAACCTAAACTTTGAATCAAGGGGAGTTGCTTTTTGACACCAAAGCACGTAACTGAGTAGCTTCATGCTTCCATCTCTCATTTGACACAGCTGCTAAAGCTCCCAGATTAACACAAAACAGGATATCAGGAAGAAGTTAGGATGAAGGCCTTGAGAACCCAGCACATGCAGGGTTCTCTGAAAAGCCCAGGACCATCTCTCACCTTCCATCTGCCTCGTCTTGCCCCTCTATATCGAAGCGCAGCCTCTTCAGCGGCTTCGGGGCAGCAGCCCCCACCTCTGCACTGCGCTTCAGCTGGCACTCACTGTTGCACAGCATCTGGTTTATTTTCTGAAACTTTTCAGAAGTCTGAAGTGACAAGAAAATAGGGAAAGAATTGCCAATAAATCCTGAAACCACTCCAACTTTCCAGATTATCCACAAAAAATTAGGAGTTCTAAAACTCTGGAGTTTTAAGAACCCTTACCTTGTGCCAAAGCAACTAAAATAAAATGCAACACATTTTGAAGGGGAAGTCTGGATATTTGAAAGGAGTTTACAGAACTTCCCTATAATTACTATATTAAATCAGATACACTCATTGGCTTGCTCTAGAGATGTGAGCAGGCTTTCCCATTCCTCCATGCATTTAAGACCAGACATCAAAGATGTTAAAACTCACCCCAAATGATTCTCCAATTGACACCAAAATTCTGCCAAATGAAGAAGAGAAATTTAAGCTACATTTAACAATGACAGAAGCAGCAACTAATTTCCACAGACTAGCACAAGGCATTAACAAAGTCTCTTCCTCTCTCTCTCTGCATAAGAAGTGCAAATCCATACTGTGCTTTACTGTGTTGAGACATTTCTCTTTGAGGCAGTGAATGCTGAATCACCAAATGAACTGAATCACACAGACAGAAATGAAATTGTGGCTTGAAAGATTCAGAGGCCCCCATAGTCTGCCCTGTATCAGCAGGAAGACCCTTCAGTGCTGGATACCCAGATAATCATCCTCTCATCTCTACCTTTAGGTGTTTGCTAATCAAAATTATGCAGGACTTCAACCTAAAATACACAGTAACATTTAAACTTTTGTGCACAGTGGGACTCACTTGATCCTAGTCTGAAAAGCCACTAGAAACTGGTACATTTACTGTCATCCTCATCTGCTGAGAACTAGTAACCAAGAGTTTGAAATGTTCTGTTCAGCCAGCTAAACAAACATTTTGTTGCAAAAAAGTATTTTCCCTTTAAAGAAGCTTACAAAGCTCATCTGTGTTTTTCAGGAGTGTGATTGCAGGGTCAAAGCCAATAACATTTAAGCAACTAGGTCAGGAAACTCCTCTTTGGTGGGGGATAAAAAAAAAAGGAAAAAACCAACAAAAAACCTCTTTGAGCACAACAGAAAAGTGTTGAATGATGAATAAAGATTCCAAATATAGGTCAAAACTGATTAACCAGAAATTACATGATAGCCACAGACTACTGACAACCCAAACTGAGCAGTTTTCCAATTTGCTTCCACTAAAGCCCCCCAAATATCTTAAATTTAGTCAAAGAAATGCTTGTCAACAACATACCTAGACCGTGGAGTCATCTTTGTGGGTGACTGAAACCCATCAGAGAATTTGTATGGGCTCTTCAGAGGTGAGATGTAGATGTTATTGCCAGCAGGGACACGGCGAGGAGAGTTGGAAAACTGGTAAGGACTGCGAGGGATGTGTGGGATAGGTGACAGAGTGGGAGGCTATAAAAATAATAAAATAATCTTAAGGTTTTATTGCCTATATATTTCTAGTCTATTGAATAATGAACAGAGCTAATGGCTTACCCTGCTGGAAGCATACTGCAAAATGTTTGTTTTCAGCTTCTGCATAAACACTAAGTTGTAAAAGACTATGATGGAGTCGTATTGTTCTTCCCGGATAAGAACACGTTTGAAAGTCTACAGAGGGTGAGAAAAATCATACACAGATTTTAAAAAAAAATAAAAAGAATGAAAATTTTATATTTGACAAACTCAAAGTCACTCAAAGTCAGTGTTAGATTAAGAGCTAGGATGGCACCTGGGTTGTAACTTCTCTAAACTGTTGGGGATTTTTCCAAATGTGTTTGAACACCAGTTACAAGCACCTACTTCATTAACTGGCACAGCCCCTTGGTGTGAACACAGTTCTAACATTTTCCAAATTTATGAACAATTTGCTTTCACACACACGTGTCAAAAAGTCCAGACTCCTGTGCATGCCTTGGAAGGCTAAAAAACTCATTACTGATCTGATGGGGATAAAATAGTTCTACAGGCTTGGAGACAAAAATCTGGAGTTTAGCCAAGATCCACAAATACACTATGAGAAATTCTGCTACTGAGAGGATGCTACAGGTCCATTAACTGGTGAGGGTTTTTCTATTGATTTCATTACTGTGCTGTGCCAAAATTTCAGTACATTAAAGTTCCTGTAAAGGAAGGAATTTCTTCATGTTAGAGTTAAGCCTGCAACTTTTAATACATACACAGCTGTTTGATATAGAGCCATACATCTCTATTTGCTATCAAACATGTTTCTGTTTAAAGCTTCTGTAGAAAGTAATCAGCTTCTCTTCCCTTAATGGAAGTTCCATGGAAGTTAGATAACCCATAAAGAAACTTGTGCTGCTTTTGAAAATCCTGTTAGCTGCAGACATAAATTTTTCATCTAGACTCCAAATACAGTCATAAACCATCATCATGTATCTTTCAAAAGATGGAATGAAATTTGTTTTCTGAGGAGAGCTACCAAAGAATTTATGCAAGATGTTTAAAAGAGATATTTAGTATCAGAGTCAGCTTTCTCCTCCACAAAAGGGAGATGCAGTGAAGCAGAAGTTTTCTTTTGTATATTCAAGTGTAGTTTATTTTGATTTCAGGGGAAAATAATTAGTCTTTAAGATTTTTATAGAGGAATAACATTTAAGAACTTCCATACCTCTTGATTTGTGTTGCAAAGCTCCTTGTATGCTGAAACTATTATTTTAAATCGAAGATCTACATTCTTTACTTTGCATATACCATACATGGAACACATCATGATCTATTAAAGAAACAAGACAAAACATCTGAAAATTAATTCAGCTTCTTCAAAGTTAAGAAATAACTTTCTATTACTGATTGTGCTCTATTAACTAGCAGACAACTCAACTTAGAAAGAACTTCCAGAACATAAATCAATATAATGCTACCTCCATTTCTATGTGACAACTAATTGGAGCTGGTAGTACCTTCTCAACTCCTACCACATGCTGCAGTTTTAGGGTAGAATAACAAAACATTTATCAGCCACACATGCTATCTTCCCAAAGAAAATCACTGTATTTTTATGCAAATTATTAGAAATTGTGGTCTGTCTGTTATTTTGAAAATAGCTCAAAATGGTATTTGAAGGTGCCATATTAAGTAATTGCCTGTGCTTAAAAAACTGAGATGACAGACTTCAGTCTAAGCCAAGTCCTCCTTTCAGTGATCAATAGATTAATAAAAACCTCTCTGTACAATTTCTAATGGCTAAGAAAGTAAAAAGAACATTTTGTTCAGGAGAGTCTGTTTAAATTTCAAAACTTTTTTGTCCATGTTACCTGGTCCAGGTGCCTGTCTCTCATTAGCTCATACTCATTTTGCAGTGTGTGCTGGAAGAGGGTCCAGATCAAGGGTTCCAGGTCAGGATGTTCAGAGAGAAGGTGAAGGAACAGGGTATGGAGTCGACGATAGGCCAGTAGATACACTTCAGAAACAAAGAAAAATAAACTAAAATTGTTGTAAAAGGAGTATACAAAATGAAAGGAATGCAATGGAGAAGGGACAGCATTGTACTGTTCACTGTCTCCACAAAAAAAAACCTACCAGACATCAAGTGAAGGCACTAGAAGCCAGGCTCAAAATAAATGGAAAAGGTTTTCCACACAGGAGACAGTGAACACGTGGAAGGCCACGTGAAACACCACTGCACATGTGTGTCTATGTCAATTCAAACAAGCACCAGGAACATGAACCTGCTGTGAGTTACTAAGCAGACACAGCATAAAAAGTTCAGAAAACTCCCAAGCAGAGGGTTCAAAGATGAAGCCTGGGAAAGCACCAGCCATGTCTGTCCAGTTGTTCAGCTCCCCATGACATCTCTTTATGGTCACTGCTGGGAAAAGGATGCTACGACAGAAGAACCCTCCATTTGAGCCCATTTGGACATTCTTACAGCCAGGACAGGGAAGTTTTCCCTTCTAACTCAGAGTGCCCACAGTAACCACATGCTGGCACCATTTTGCCCTTTCTTCCCGAGGTTTGCCCAGTGCTCACTAGAGAGTCGACAACAAACTTCTCAGAAATGCTGAGTGCCAAAACTCAAAAAGGATAAAAAGCAGGAGATAACTTTGCAATGTCAGCACATGCAGAAGGAACAAACCTTTCTTGTAGAACAGAGAGAGGGAGGTAGATTTCTGTGGTTTTTGCGTTTGGGGGATCACAGGAGGTTGAGCATCTGGAGTGGAAGAAGCACTTAGAGGAGGTCCAGATGCCTTCTTCTTAGGAGATTTCACAGGAGAAAGATAGCTGGAGGTTCAACATATATTAAGCATTTAACATTAGAGGAAAAAGGAACAACTCTGTATGAATAACACTTGCAGTAACTCTTCCCTCTTCCCCATTAGAAGAAATAAACTCCTATTGTGATCTGTTATGCCCAATACCTGATCCAGGGACTTGTTAATTTCTAGGCAAGTAACATAACAGTTTACAATTACAAGTTTGATAGGGCTGGGGAAAAAAATATTTCAGCATTTGATTTAAATTTTTATGTATATTCAATATCTGCAAATACAATGGTTTAACAAAACTTAAGTACCAAGCCTAAGAAGTAAGAAAACAGAATACAGGTGGATTTGAATATTAAGGGGGATACAAGTTCACATTTTCCTAGACCTCAGGCATTCACTTACAGGTCTGCAGCAGTGTGGTTATGCTGGAGAGGTGTATTGAGGGAAGAAGTGGGTTCAGGCTGATCAGTTTGGCCTTCCCGCTCTTTCGACTGCTTGATAAGATCAAACAGAGGCGACCCCTGGAAAAATGTGATCCTATGTTACACTAACAATGGACAACCACTCTGGATGAATTTTGTTCCTTCTCTAAAGCCAACCACCAAAATGTGAACCTCTACATAAGATTAAAGCTTTGAAGTACTTCAGAACACTCCGACTTTGCAAGATAATTTTTAACCATTTAACTTTGAGCTATTAAATATATCAAATGCTTTTTTTTCCTGTTTCAACAGCAGTCCATTAAAACCTTCTCAACTGCAGATTTGAGACAGTTGTATTAATTGTATTCTAGAGTTCCTTACTACTTCCTAGTAAAGCCATTTCTGAAAAGAGGAGTAATAAATACAAGAAAACACATAAAAGGTCACATTTCAAAAAACACAGAACAATACAAACAAAAAAATCCTCCCAACCACCCCAAAAAATCCAAAACCAAACCCCCAAAAAACCCACCAAAAACAGCTAAAGGAAACCTCAGCCCATTGGTGACTGAAAGTTGCTGCTGTACCTACTGTCAATCCATTTCTGCTATAACATCTACCCACTATTTTACATTTGATAATATATAAACCACAGTCACTTAACTGCACTGGGGGAGTATTCAGTTTCTGCAGTTTCATGCTCCAGAGCCACTTCTGGAAAGAGTTAGAGTGAATCTGGATACATTAAGTCTCTGCCCTCATGGCCCAAAGCAAACTCTATTTTGATTTGAGGTCAACTATCAGTACTTTAACCAAGTCCCTTGCAATACATCTGAAACTATGAGCTCGAGGTAGGAGGTGACTCAGAGTAAGTGGAATTGAGGAGGTTGTGGCTGAAACCACATCAGCCCTTCTGCTGATGTTAGTCATAAACAGCACCCCTGCAGAAAGAAAATTTCAGCCAGCTTGCGTGTCACACACAGAGTAGAATTATGCTGAGACAGCAAGATTATCTGGGAAAATATTTTTACACCATATTTATAAATAAATTTGAAAGTACAGGCTTGATGGCTTCTGTTTGTTTTATTTTCTTTAAACAGAAGACTCATCCTTGAGTACAATGTTGCCTCTCAGCAGCGAAGCATCAGAACTCCTGAAGCAACAGAGGAACATTTGAGTAGCAAATATAGAGTAGTCTTCTTGAGAGTGGGAGGCAGGGGAAGCAGTGTCCGTAAGATGACACTGATGAAGTGGGCAAAGCCAGATGTTGCAGCCTCAAATGATCTTCCCAAAAGACAGCAGTAAAATTTGTCATCTCATTGGTCTGTACACAATGCACTGTCCGATGGTTCCTGGTCTGTTTGATCTTCTAAAAGCACATTTTTAATGCAATATTTTTAATATTAAAATGCACTGGCACAGATGACAAATCTATAGCTATGAACAGCACAGCATGCATGTAAAGCATGCAGCATCACCTGGCTAAGGCAGTAAGAATTAGCCTTGTAAAACTAGACTTCTTTTACTAGAATTAAAACTAGCATTAAGACACTCCTTATCTACTTATTCCTAAAAAAAGAACACTTTATTTTTTAAGTGCATCAAATAAAAATTCAGAGTAATAAGATGAGAGTGGTGAGATTTACAATTTTTTACACTGCAATTTTTAAATTTTATGATTCTGGCAATACTGGAGCTGTTTCATCCATAGCAGAAAATACATCAGTTACTGATTCATAACCATATAGTTGATTCCCCATCATTTCTCAACCAGTTCAGCTCTTGGCCTGGTTTGCATAATTTTTCCCTCCATTTAGGAGGGCATGCACTTCTCACTTGTGTCTCTCAGCACTGCCCTTGCTGGAAACACAGGCACATGACCTCTATTTCTCATTTTTCTGGCTATTTGGCCTCTTCCTTTTTTATTATTCTCACCATCACTTCACTTTGCTCTGAGGAATCCAAATTTCTTTCCCAGAGCAATCACAGCTGAGATATCTTGACTAAGAGTGAACCCTGCTTCATCCATGTTACATTTTAGTGATTAATGACTGGAAAAGTATTGTTTTTAATGAAGGAGGAAAAGGGGTTGATAAAAGGGAGTGAGGTCTAGAAAGAGAAGCACAATTACTATTCTTGAGTCAGCACTTGAGGCCAGCAGTCCCAGGTCCTCTCTCACCCCTGGTCCAATTTTGCTCACATTATTCTGAGTGTGATTCCATTAGGTAAGGTATGGGGACACAGCAGTTTGCTGCACACGGAAGGGATCTGCCTATTTCTGCATTGTTTCCACTCCTCTTCTATCTGCCAGCCTCAACAATCAGTCAACCTCCACATAAGTCAACTAAACCATCAGAAAGCCAACAGAGAAAGCAAACCCAGATTTAAGTCTGCTCTGCAGAGAATCAGAGCCAGAGCAAGCAGTAAGAACAGACAGGGCAGCCACACCACGAAGGCTGGGAGCAGAGCAGAACACAAAGATGCCACGCATTTACTGACAACAACCTATTCCATAACCTGATTGGGACGTGGAATTTCATCTGACAGGAATGTACAGAACTGACTGCTGCTTTCCATCAGTTAGATGGGCAACATTCAGCAAGAGGATATTCTTTGTGTAGAAACATTTACCCATAGAGCCCAAACAGCAAGATACAGTGAGTCCAATACATTTGGTTCCCACAAGTACTACTTGATGCTGTGGTTAGAAAGGTGGCAAGACTGGCCCCAGCACTGCAGGGCTGCCAGCACCAGCAATGGCAGGGTGAGAGAAAGCCCCATTTCAATGCATGTCCCTGGGCAAACCACAGCCTTATCACATATGCTGGCTGCACAAACCTGTCAGCCCTGCGGCTGCACAAGCAGAAAAGTTATTTAGCTTTTAGAAGTGGTGACATTTAAAGTGGGTGTTTTGTTGATCACCATTTTCACCTTCCTCTCAGACTTTAGGTGCAGCCCCCTCTGCTCTTCCCCTAGGGACCACTACCACTCTCACAGGTACCTTTCCAAGTGCACAGCCAAGTATTTGAAGAAGTAGACGCTGCACTACTGATGCCTCACATAAAAACCCGAGTGCCACAATGCAGAAACACAAAGAGATGGGTTTTCTCAAGAGCAGCCACCCCCAATGCTGTAAAACCGATGGGTTTAATTACAGCCATGTCTCCTTTCTTTATACTTAAACACTTCTGTGAATTCAAAGCACATTCTGCAGCTTGCAGGGTGTTTTCATGTTTATCAGGGCAAACTTCAGCTTCAGTCCCACAATTTGATATTCAACACTCAAATGAGAGAAATACAACATCATTAACCATGCAATTACTGGCCCTCTAAGTAATAATCACAAAAGAACTTTAACCCCTGGGTCCAGCTTAATCAAACAGGAATGTTTATCAGGAACTAATTTCTAAAGCGATGTTATTCACGCTATCTTTTACAAATTTCATATTGCTTTTTAAAGCTTTTAGGCAGCACTTAAGGTGAACAGGTCACCTCCAATGCATTCCTTTAACACGAAAGGAGGTTTGCAGTTTTTACTTTAATTTAATGCTCAGTAAGTGATTAATGTTTCACTAGATGCAGCCACAAAATAAATTTTACTAATTAAGCGAAATGTTGCTTTTCATTTGACACTTCCCTGTGATCGCTACAGAAACCCCATTTTATTGGTACAAGAAGTGAGAAAGCAATGAAGACTTAAAATTTCTCAGGGTCAAAAGGCCACTGGCATCAGAATGAAGAATAAGACTGGAATTTGACTCAGTTCCCTCTCAAAATACCCAGGGCTAACTAACTTTCCAAGGCTAAACTCTGTGAATTAAGTGGGGCTTTGTTAGGAGTGGCTTTGCAGGAAGCTTCCCTGCAGCAACACTTCCATCACAAGCATCTGCAGTGACTTTTCCCCATCTGGAAGCTCCTTTTATGGAAAAAACAGGCAGATTTTCTTATTTGCTACTCTTCATTTGGCTGCAGTGACTCTACAGGACACACAGGTGCTTCCCAACTTCCCAGTCTGTGTATTGGCTCTATCCCAAATACATGTTTAATTGAACTTTGATTTCCATGAAAAGATTTAAAAAAACTTAAATCCTTTACATATGGGGAAGAGGCACGCTGGGGTTTGGGTGTACTCCATTGACCACACAGGAAAAGAAAGCCCTGAGCAGTTTTACTCTAAACAGTGCTATTAGTAGTTCACTAATAAAAAAACTTGCTTTTGTCTTTGTTTTCCATGTGCTTTATAATTTTGTTCTTGGCAATAACTTCCTAATATAATAATAATAATAATATTCCTAATTCCAGGTTTTAGTTATCTGTTCACATTAAATTTTAATGCAGTGTTTAGCACTTAATTATGTATATATCTCAATGACAAGGTCCCTCAGATGTTGTTGGGTTCTTTTGCCTCGGGCTTTTTTTCTTTTGCTTGTTTTCAAATTATTAAACCAGTCGATACAATGCATAATGTTAAGACACGTTCTTCTTCATAATATCATAAAAGATGGCAGTGATTTTGCAAGGCAAAACAAAGCCAATTTAGAACTGACAGCTTTGGAATGGAAGTGCAAGGACTGGATCAGCACAAGCTATTTCCAACCCTCTTTCCCAAGGGAGAATTGCATGCCCAGAAAGTTGGCTTTTGCTTGCAACAGTGTTTTCAGAAGTTTCATGTGACAATTAGTTATCAGAACCGTGAAATAATTCCAACCTGCTAAAACAAAGTAGACTTCACAGACTAAATTGAAATAGTATTGATCATGAAAAAAATCAACAAAATTAAGGATTGTGTCCTAATTTCATATATGAATTGTGTTACATAAATTATGTTCGTACAGGGGCTTGTTCTTACAAAATTTATAAAGAAAAACATTAAAAACTACAGGGTTAATAGTTTAATTCATGTAAGAATACTGACAGATCTTTTAACTCCTTACAGTGTGTGTATGTTTAATACAAGTCCTATACCTATCCTGCTCATCTCGAGCATTTAAGAGTCATCCAGCTTTGTGTGAGGATCTCTTTTTATCTAGTGATAAAGTAGTTCAAATCTCTCCAGAGGAGGACAGCCAGGCTGCCACAGCCTGAATATACATCTCACACTTTGTTGCTTTAAATGACGTTGCAAATCCATTCTCCTCACAACTTTGCAATCATCTACTCTTCCTCAGAAGCCTCTGGAAAGACCTGACAAATCTTGTCAGAAATCAGACATTATTTCAGAATAATCAATACCGTACTTTTCAGCCCCTCCACTCCTGAAATTACTCTTCACCAAATGAAGACAAATTAACCAATTCTCTATGATTTAGAGCATCTCTTAGCAAAGGTCCATGGGACGACCTCACTGTACAAGAGCAGTACAAGAGCATCACAAAAATACTCTTCTAGCAATGCAGAAGGAATTCTGTGAAAACACTTTTTAACCATAAAGATGATAGACCTTCTCTGTCAAAGTAGTGACTAAAACTATGTTCAAAAATACTACACAGACCAGTAATAATGCTTGGCAAATGGGGAACTTCTGACACAGTTACTGGTTTGTGATTCTGCAACCAATCACCAGTTGAATACTGAAGGGAAAAAACAAATCCTGGTCATTAGGACTGCTCCTCTTTGCCAAGCCTGTGAGACTAACTTTTAAAAATCACTTTGAAAGGAATTTTGAAAGACAGTCCACAAGCAGGACTATGGTTTTACACAACTGTTTAGTTTGAACTGCTCAGGATGACCCTGGGCAGGCTGCTACTACATGGTTTGCACCTCTTGCACCACTTCCTCCAGCAGTTTTTCTGCTCAGCTCACAGAACTGCACTTGCAGGTGCACAAAGCACTACAAAATACAATAACCTTTGCATTTTTTTGCTGAACATTATCCATAAAAATATAATTTCAGGCTCATTTGCCACACTTTTTTCCCCCAAAACAATTACTATGAGCATCTTCCAGAGGGATCTGTGTTGTGCACTGGCAGTGCTGCTGCAGAAACAATCTTTATCTGAAGTTATCAGCAAGGTTAGTATCGAGCTCACAGGCAGCCAGGCTTCAGTATGACTAATTTTTGGACAAATCTCAAGCTTTTTAGGCAAGAGCCAAAGGTCTCAAGGACAACTGAATCTCCACCACTCTCCACACAGGAAAGTGTGTATAATAAACCAAAACCCACCTGACGTGAACCACTTGACTGCTGGAAATGACAATATATCCACAAAAAAACCACTTGAGGTTGAAAACTTTTGCAAAACTACAGGGTAAAGATTTTCAGCACAGGAAGTAGAGGAGAAATGCTTTAAGGGACCATTATGTTAACTAACATCACATAGTTCTATAGTTATTTCCATGCAGGAAAAATTCTTACACTGGGGAGCAAAATAGCACTCAAGCACTTGCTTTCTCCAGAGGAATTTTTGGGTCACAAAATGCCTATCTTGGTAAAGACAATTTATTTATGTACTTACTATTGTAATAAGCAAATTGTCATAGTATCACATCACATTTTCTATCAGTTTCATTTACAGAGTCCCAGTCCCCAGAACAACAATTAAGAGTGGTTCTGGGAAATATTTTCACAAGTACAAGTGGAAACATGACAATGAAGTGCCTCTGAGACTTTGGGTTAAAACCCGTGATTCAGTTGCAAGTTTTGTGTTCTTTCCAATTTCTCATTAGCTGGACAAATTTAGGTACAATGTACCATAAACAATTCTCTTATCAGCCTAAAAGAAGTAAGTGTGCCAGGAAACTTTGTAGACAGCAGTTTTTGAAAGAGCAGGAGAATATCTTTTAGCAATGTAACCAAGGAGTGAACCAATTATGGACTGAGCAAAAAAAGATATAACAGATAATCTGCAGAGGATGTGACGAAGCTGCACGCACAGAAAGAGCATTTCCCCAGAAAATTTAATACTAGGTAGGGGTTGTTACATGTCTTCAAACCATTAAGAGCAGACTGCTTGTGATATTTTAAAGAAAAAAAAAGGACTATAAATATCTTGCATTGTACTTCAAACAATCTAGAAGAGAAAAATGGCACAAATTGGAGTTCCAAAAACAATAATCCATGTTTTGTAACAAAAGATGACAACATGAGCATGGAAACCATTTTATGCGATGGATTTATCACCCAATTCTGGAAAACATTTCAACATGAAGAAAATTAGACATGACAAAGAAGAAAACCCTGAAGCTGTAACAAAACTATCTGTGTCACAACATTTTGGGCAGAAACCCACCCTTTGAGAAGAGTTCTGATCTCAATTTAAGCCAATACTTGTATAACTATCATTATGGGATATCTCAAGCTCAGTTGTCTATACCATGGTATGAGCTTGAGGCAGACAAGACCTGGCAGCAACCCTGCTGTGCTTGGCTTTTGAAGCAGAAGCATATGCAGAGCTTCTGAGTGCTCAGTTGGCAGAATTTAAGATGATATTTCCAATTAAGCATTTTTGCCTTAGAAGCAGTTATTTAACAATCAGTCAAAATGCAGCATAATAGAGGTAAGGAAGACTGCACTGGAAATCAAATTAACAAGAGAATGTCAAAAAAGGTCTTGGGCTACTATTTAGAGCTCATTATAAAAATAAAATCCAAAACATTCTTCCCAAACTGAAAATAAATAATTGAATTTTGACAGTGTGATACAAAATAGTAAAAAATCACTAAAAACACCCGAAACTTTTCAATAACTTATCAGACCCAAAACAAAATCCTGGAAAGCACTGGTACCTATAATTTTTTTTATGTTACACCTGTTTCATACTCACTTTTTAGCAACTGTATACATCCATTATTTTATCAATTACTAAGTGGTTTTTCCACTCTGCTTTCTCTCAAAGTGTTGCAGGTAATTCTGAGGCAGATCACAGTTGGGGTTGGAGGGGACCTTAAAGGTCATCTAGTCCAGCCCCATCCAACCTGGCCTTGAACACTTCCAGGGATGGGGCATCCACAGCTTCTCTGAGCAACCTGTGCCAGTGCCTCTCATCCTCACAGTAAAGAATTTCCTACTAATATCTAAACTAAAGACAACTTCTTTCAGTTTAAAGCCATTCCCCTTGTCCTCTCACTATATATCCTTGTTTAAAGGGGTAAAAGGTACTAGAGAGTCTACTTTTTCTACAAAAAAAAAAAAGAAAGAAAAAATGCTGATCTCCTTACCACCCCAGCTTTTTTTCTGGTTATTCCTTCACTTCCCACCACTCATCTCAATGGTAATTTCACTGATCTACAGCATTAGTTAGCTTCCATAACTACAAACTGTAAATTTGTATAACCATATGAGAAACAACACAAAAATTACTATGTTAGCAGAATTACCAGGTCAACATTTGCTTTGCATCGATCTGAAGCAGAGAAACAATTGTAAATATTATTATCAAATGTAAGAGTATCCCTTAGCAAATGATGGGAGTCAGAAGGATCTTACACTAAAATGTGGAATATCCATTAGGTTATTCTAGGACCCTTAAAAAGAACACTAAATAAACCTTAAAACAATGCAATATACCTGCCTTAATTTTTTTTTAAGACCAAAAAATGTAGCTGGATTGGTAAAGAAGGGCAAAACCAATAAAAAGTGAAAAAAAAAAAACTAAACAATTTATCTAAGATCTGAGTGAGTGTGTGGATGTGGTAAATGCAGACCACACTTACACCACATCAACATCTGCAAGAAGTTGGAGCTCACATTTCTGCAAACCAGGCCAGTACTATTTTTCAGAAAATAATGTAAGACGTGATATTCAGTGTCTTTTCTCATGGGCACACAAGAATCTTTTATGAAGACTGATCATTGATGATCACAAAGCTCAGGCTCTGGAAGAACACACTGGAAAGTGTAACATTTCCCCCTTGCATTTAGAGCAAAATCATGTGGGATATTAGAGAACCACAGAGTGGTTAAGGTTGGAAAGGAACATAGTGGGGTCCAACCTCCCTGCTCCAGCAGGGTGTTTAAAACCCAGCACATTTCAATTTGGATGAATTCACAGGGATCTAGGAAAACATTTATCTTCAAGGTTTAAAATCTACAGCTATAAAAAGATAAAGATCATGTTTGGTTGGATTTTTTCCAAAACACCACAAACCATATCCACATCCCCCCCCTTCACAGAGTAGCACCAATGCAGAAACCTCCCTCTTCACAGGAAACCTTTGTGCTACACATCTGTGCAGTGAAGAGCCCATCCTCAGCATCCCACCTGCAGCCCCTCTGCCCACCCACTGAGGAACCTGAAGCCAGAACTTGGGTTGGAGGCTTTGTTCCAGACCCATGAGAGCAGCCACTTGCCTCAGAGAGGCTCTACAAAATCCATGCTGCAAAACACACACCCAGCTGGGGACCAAAAAGCCAAATCTTGCCACAGGCATGTGGGTTCTGGGCCTTCATGAAGATCATGAGGAAGCCAAGCCTCCTTTTAAAATGACAGCATTTCAAAAGAAAGGATTTGAAAGACTGTCAAGACTTTTGATGCCCCCCTCCTTTTTTTTTTTGGTGCTCAGATTCTCTTGAGTAGGGAGTGGATTTTAAATCAAACAAATTTAATGGCCTCTGCTCTTCCTTTGTGCAACCTTTGCTCCTTTTAATTATATGACCTTGGCATATAATTAAAAACTGCACCATGTACATAGAAAGAACTTACGAGACTCACCCTGAAGCCATAAATCCGTGACATTAGGCAATACATGAAGAGTACATATCAATAAAGCAGTAAAACTGACTTAGGTGATAAGGTACATTCCATTACTAAGTGATCAAAACACGTTTCCCTGACCTAATTAAATTACAAACATCCTGCTAGAAAACACAAATGAAAAATGTGAAATCTTTCAATAACAATGTGCTTTTCTACCAACGCTCCACATTTTTATTGTGAGAAATCCAAGCTTGGTCATTTGTGAACAAAGCAAAACCCAATTCAATGTTTCTGAGGCAACCACTATTATGCTCTGCATCCTAATTTGAGAAAATTCAAGTATTTTGATCCTAGTGTTTCTCCCTTAAATTTAAGGAAAATTTAATCCGCTTCTTAAAACTTTTACTTCAGTTGGCCTTTTTGGAAGTAATTTCATTGAAACATATTCCTGCAGAAACCCTACATTTTGCCAATGTTTTCCAACAAAAGCATTTCAAACTCTCTCTGCTAGTACTACCAATCTGGTTGTAGCATCTCTCTCAGCAATTTCAAAACAGGAGCTCACCCACCAATGTTTTAAAAGGCATCATATACCCATTTTAAATCTTGATCACTCCATGAACTGTCATTGTGCATGACTTAATTGAAATATTTATTTATTGAAGTTACAAGTGACACATTGAACTTGTTACTGTTTACTTCCTGTGGGGTAAGCAAATGCAGGAAAGCTGGGATGACTGGGAAGATTTCCTCTCCTGACAAGGGATTTTAAAGTGCTGAGCTTATAGAAGCTCCCCTGAATCTTTCCCTTTAGCTCTCAAGCTCCAGAGTGTGTAAAGGTCTCACATTATGTAGACAATAATGCAATTCCAAGTTCTGGTGAATTTTACAGCTTCTCGTATTTGCTCTAGAAAAAAACCCAAACCTGAACTGAGCTCAGCCATTTCTCCTAAACTTGCCTCTCACATACTTTCACATGAGATTAATAAGACAAAACTCTCATAGATTTAAGTTGCACTTTTAATCAGGATAACCTGCCTGCCTCAGGAAGTATAAAGAATCAAAAGAAGACTTAAAAACACAAGCTAACCTTGAAATTTCACTTCTGGTAAAGAAAGAGACCATTTTCACACTGACTTAGATATATACACTTTAGTTTTTCTGTGCATCTATATATACACTCCTGATACTTCAGAGAAAGATGGAGAAAGAACACATGGACACAGCTGTCAAATTTAAAGGATTTACTCTGATTTGGATGCACTTTTACTTGGCTATTTCACTGTAAGGAAAACACTTTTGGTTAATGTGGGATCTGGACAGCTGCACTGCCTTTATCACAAACATAGTGCTGTCAAACTCATGGAGAAACCAAAACCCAAAGTGTGCCCATAAGCACAGCAGAACAGCAGCCAGAAGCCTTACATATAAATGACTTGTTAAGAAAAGCTCATACAAGGCACCTCAACTAAGATACTTCAATCCAGTAGGAAGTCTGCTATGCAGACTTCTGTATTTTTTTTCTTAAGTATCTAACAGGTTCTTTATTTGTTATTCAGTGTCATTTTCTATAGCTACTGTTGGTCCATCTTTCTCCAAAATATCAGGAATGTATATATTGATGCACAGAAAAACTTAACCTACAACTGACCTACAGCAAAAACAAAACAGGTTTTACTTCCAAGGAAATACGAGGCCGCAAATTAATGCATTTCTGAGCTTAGACCCACAAATGACAATCTCAGCCTGAATCCATCTCCCTGCTACCTGACTCGACTCTATTTTAACTGCAGGTGATATGAGGTACCGGTAGCATATTTATTTGTCTGTGATTTTCTAACTCTCTAGACTGGCTGGCCTGAGATAATGAAAACAAAAACCAATATGTTGTAAGAGTGAAGACACTTAGTCCAAAGCATCCAACTTCCTGAAGTCTGTAAGAAAACTTACAGCATCTTCAATGCACTCTGGATTGGACATTTGCCTAGAAAGCTGTCACCCCTTTATCACCCCTATCAATCTTATATAAGAAAGCATGACTATGTCTGTATTGCTGCTCATCTTTATCCTCCTTTGTGGGAAAACCAATTATGCTCTCTTTTATTACATTATAAATACCATTATTCCAAACAGTTTACATGCAAATAAATTATAGGGTAGTAGACCTGGAGCACTCTTCAGCTTAGCTGAGGCTTTTAAACCTCACACCACCAAACACTAGGCTGATGTCTAGCCAAGAGTCAAAACAATACAGATTTGAAAGCCTCAAAGTTGACCATCGCCACACTTTGAGCAGTTTCACCACTGGCTTAAATCAGTTTAAGCACTTCTCCAAGTTACATATCTGCACTTTTTGCCTCATCCCTAGCTTTAGCATTAGCACAGCTATGACTGCAAATTATGTATTTGTTAGGATTAGCTTTAATCCAAATAGTTGTCCTCATTTGCTGGCTGCATATGTACACACAGCACAAGGGACTAAGCAGAGAGGTTTAAATGGACAGCAGTAGGATTACTTTGAGCAACAGCCCACATTTAAACTGTTTAAATCAACAATAAAAACTGTATCAGAACCCAAGGAATTCAAGAAGTACAGAGAAAGTTAAGAGAATATTTGTGAGCAGAAGTAGGACTTTTGTGATCCTTCCACAACAACAGGTGCCTCCTACCTACTAAGCCATCACAGACAACAGCTGAGGAAGTTTGGCAAAACCCAGAGACTCGAGCAAGGGGTGTGCAGGACATTGTAGGCTGCACAACACTACCTGGAGCTTCCTCTACCACCTCCATTTATCCATGCAAAATACTATCGCGTGGATATCTCACCAGGAACTGCAGCACAAAGCTCCTTTTCTCAGTGTAGTGCCTTTTTCTGAGCCCAAATACATTATCACAGAATGGTTTGGGTTGAAGAGGATTTTAAAGATCATGTAGGTCCAAAACCCTCACCAGAGGCAGGTGGCTCAAAGCCCCATCCCCTCATGGGCTTGAATACTTCCACAGATGGAGCACCTTGCTTTCAGAGGACTCACTCCCTTTACAGCAAAGGATAAGAATCCCTCCTAACAAGAGCACTTGCTCAGGGCATGAGATGTGGGTTCCAACCTCCCCTCTCCTGCCAGGGTCAAACTAATGCCTCCCAGAAAAACACCTTGCCACTTCCAGGAAGGTTATTAACAGAGATTCAATGAAAATGGATAATTTATGCTTTGCATTTGAGAACATCAGTCCCTTTCTCCAAGACTGCAACAGAAAAAAAATTAACTATCACATGAGAAGCATGGCCTTTGTCCATCCTCCAAAGTTTTGACATTTCCTTTCTTATGTTCTAGGTATTAGCTGATTGCCACATTGAAAAAGCAACTGCAAAATGTGGTCAACAGTGTAGTAAGATGGTTCATAAAGTACTGAATTGGCTCCATAAAACTTCAGGATATGGACTGAAAGGAAAGAGCATTTGTAAAGGAAAGTCAGCTGAAGTATTTGTAATTGCTATTTACCAGTGCTAAATAATCATTTAAGTGATCTTATCATGCAGAATTTAAAGAGGTTATTTGCTGACTTACACATTTAGAAAGTAATAGTTCTTCACAGTAATCATGCCCAAGTTCTGCTTTTTGGCAGCAGTTTTCCCCTGACAAGCATTTTCATGTCAGTATTTATTTAAACTAATTAGCTTACCAGCTTGAATAATTCTTATGAAACTTTTCTCCCCCCCTTAACTACTTACGTTCCAGTTTTGTGAAGGAAACCAAATTAATATCATGAGGTTTTGGTTTTTTTAAATAATATGAACTCACATAAATCTTACTGAATGACTGTGGCAAATTCTTTCAATAACTTCATAATGTTATACTTTATAAAAAGCAGTATAGGAATGTGACTGTGGGCTTTGTGCTGCCTCTAACAAGTAGAGGTTAAAAGTCTATATAAAGTCAGAGGCCTCCATTTGGCCAAAACTGGGAGAGGCTGTAAACACTGGATGCAGTATTTGCAAGTAATTTGGCATGAAAATAAATATATCCTCAAGAACCAGTGCAGTAACACCAGTAATCCTGACACAGAACCAGGCTACTTTAATCCGGCCCAGAGAACATATGCTGGGCAAAAACTTACACTAAGGATACAAAAAATAGTAAGCAATTGCTTTAGAACTACACAAATTACATATGTTCTTCAACAAGTTCTGTTACCCTGACCATTTCACCCCCTATGCTTTGGAAGAGTTTCCAAAATAATTAGTCAAGCTTCTTCTTTTCCTATCATTTCTAATATTTGCTTACTATAGCAAGTGATTTTTAAATTTATTTTAGATTTTCTCACAACAGTCATGTTTTGCACTTACTATAGCAAGTGATTTTTAATTTATTTTAGGTTTTCTCACAACAGTCATGTTTTGCACTTTAAAAGTATTTTGAGTAAAAAAATTTAGCCATGAAACATCTGGCAAATTTCTGCCAACTTTGAATTTTTAATCCTGGGACTTAGAAAGTATAATATATAATGAGTAGAGCCAGAACTTGCCACAGTGTTTGGGAAAGGCATTTAACTTATTTCCTGCATCTACAGCAGACAGAAATTTCAAGTATTGATGCTATTTCAATCACACTTGCAGAGTAATTCAATAAACACTTTTTTTACGTTAGAAAAAAATGCAAATGAGAGTTTAGGAACTTGGGTATTTTGTTCTAGTTAAGGCATTTCTCTTCCTACCTAGCATTTCAGAGATTCCTTTCATTCTATTCCTATCCACTGAAAATCATGTTGTTAAGATTGTTTATAGTCTTTTTTCCATTTTCCTTCCCTCTGAAGAACATCAGCATCCACTTTTGAAACCTTTAATCTCTCTGATCCTTTCCTTTGCTGTTTAGTCCATCCCTTTTAAACCAATCAATCCACAGATTAAAGCTTGAAAAGATTTCATGTTATCCAACCTCTACTAGCCTACCATGAGATCAACTAGACTTATACGATCAACCCAAGAGTAGAGGGGAGAAAAAAAAAGTACTCTAGCAGCCTAAAAACTCATACAGAAGAGAAATTGTTTTCCCCTTCTACAAGCAGGAGAGGAGCCGCTGTGTCTCTTTTAAAGGAAACCAAATCAATTTCCAAGAGGAAAGAGAACCATTTCAAATGCACAAGAAGGAAGAAGTCCAGAATTTTATTCTGAGCTTCCTTTTCCTCTTTTTAAGCAATTACACAACCAACTTTTACTTGTAATTTGTATGTGTGGTTTCATATGCATTAAGCTAACAAGTCTCCTGACATGGAGGAGCCTTTGATTGCCTCTGCAACAGTTGCAACAGACAGATATAGATAAAAATACTCTGTTCACCCTAAATTTTACAATGCTCATTTGAAGACTTGCTTGCCACACCAACGCAGGAAAAAAAGGGAATGTTCAGTGCCACACCAGCTTCACTCTATCTCCGTAGGTGGAGACCATCACTGCATTTTAAGACAGCAGTGAGTCATTTCTCAGAAGCAGTCTTAGGGTGACTTTTGGGGCTGCCTGCTCAGCCACCCCAGAGACAGATGAAAAGGTCAAAATGCCCAGCCCTGCTTCCTCCATACCTGTTTTTCCAGACATTGATGGAGGTGAAACAAATCAAGTCTCTTAACTGATCCTTTTGCTTGATTAGAATCTAATCTAAAAATACAAAATTTTAATCTGTCTATATTTTTTGTCACATTCAGTAGCCACTGTAATTATCTCAAGATTGTATTTAATAGAAAGTTCTCCATCCTAGGGCTCCAAACTATATTTAGTGATCAAGACAGCCTCACATCCCAGGCTGGAAGTGAACGGGCTCTTATGTGGAGGGAAGCTTGAGGACCAACTCATAGAAAACCTTGCCAGGATTGGAACAGAAAATCTGTGGCACAGCCAAAAAATTTCCTGGCTCTCAGCCCTACTTCTCAACCATAATAAATTCCTTCCAGTACACACACGTATTCAAAGAGAAACTTCAGTAAATAGACAAAAAAAAAAGCTAAAACCCATCAAAATAAGTAGATAAATAACAATACTTAGGTCAGAGAAAATATTGTCCTGCCAGGGTTTGTCTTCCCTGCACCAGAGTGCACGAGTTCTTCTGTATATGACTGCTTAACCCAAGTGAGAATAAATGCCTGCATTGTGACACAGGTGTGCCTCTAAAAGCACTGACAGTAGTTACTGAATAATGGTCTTACACAGAGCATACTCTGGCCTTGAAAACACTGTAAGAATTTATTACAATGCTATTAATGTTGAGGTTGGTTTTTTTCCTCTAGTGATATTTCAGTATTAGCATCAGCACAGACTGAACGCAGTACATTAGACGAGTTCAAATGCATTTCACCTTTGACCACAACTTTGGTTTAATTCCAGCTCTGAAGGTGAGGGTACCACCAGACGAACATACAACACTGGTCAGCACAACTCCAAAGCTTGGAAAGCCTTCAAATACTTGTTTTATTTCAGTGAAATGTTTTTTGCCACTCGACTTGGACTTCTGAATTTAAGGGATCCTGTCCCCTGCATCCTAAATGACAGCAAGTAATCAATTCTGTGGTGTCTTGGGGAGGAAGGAACAGTGTCCTACAGCCACTCTCCTAATACACTGCTAAGGTTGTAAGCACTTTTCCTTCTGAACCCCTGTGGTGGAGCAGGTTTGCCACACAAATCCAAAATCACTTAAATAGGCATCTAAACTCAGAGAAGCAGAATTATGTGGTAACTGCCTGAAGCAGTCCAAAACACTTGCTCGCTGCTGGAGTGAGAGATGATTTCAAGCTTCTCATCAGCTCCTGGCTTTAAGAAGCCCATTCTTACTCTGCCTTTGGTGCCTTTTCAAGAGCCACAGGAAACCTGTTGATGGAAATGCAGGCTTTGCTCATACAGCACTAACAACAAATGACAGGTCCTAACTCATTCCCATCTCTGCAGAAAGGCAGACAGACTCACATATGCATTTCCCTGCAGCAAGAGCATTGTTTCCTTTGGAGACAAAAACCCCCTCAGTGCACAAGGCCCGCCCTGCAGCTGCTTCCTCCTGCCTACCCCCTCCTTCACATCCTAAAGGAAAATGGCCTGTGGTGAAGGGGTATAAGCAAGGCCATTACCCTATCAATTCTTCCTCCATAACTGTTAAACTCCTAAAAATTTAAGGTGTTGGGGGCTACTAAAGTCTTTCCCGAACCTGTCGGCACAAAGCCCAACATCTTAAAACATGATCCAACAAAAGGAGAGCGCGAAATGAGGCTTCCCCCCTGCTCATGCTGGAGCCTGGCCAGAAGGGAGGCCACTCCTGACTCCCAAGGTTCTTCAGCAAGTTCTTCAGCTTGGACAAGCTCACACAAATTAAAACACTGCTTGGTAACAATCAGCTACATCTAAATTAAGAAAGTGTGTACACAATTCGCCTTTGCCATTCACACTTTTACACTAAAATGACTCAGCCTGCCTGCTCAGTCATATCTGTCCTTGCTAAAACGAGAAGGAATGGAAAAACCTGCCAATTCAAGGGTTTCACATTTTCATCTGCAGGTGGAAAAACCCTGCAGCTGAATGGTGTTTCTGGACACACACAAATACCACTTAGATCGCCAATTAGTGCTAAGTGCATGTACTGTACTGCACCAGAAGGGTTCAGGGGCAACAGAGTCCTAATGACAACACAATCATACACATAAAGCCCTAAAATACGGCTCTGAGTAGTAACTATGCTTGTAACAGGAGCAACAAGGAGCCACAGCAAGGCAGGAGCTCTGACAGGTAGTGCAAAGGCTGAGGATGCACCTTCACCACTGCTCTAAAGCACATTTACAGGGGTAAAATGGACCAGACATCCCACCCTGCCTCTGTGCACCCACATCTTTGTCCAAACGCCAAATGAAGTTCTAGTCAGTGAGCTACACAGTCATTGCCATTAGTTTCTTTCTCTAAACATGAATTATTGCTTGAGGCTTTGACCTGTGACACCAAATTTCTGTACTGCAGGGATTTTCATTCCAGTAACTGAGCCTGCCCCACAGAGTCTTCCTGTGCAAACAAAGTTGGAGCAATAAAACTGAGAGCAGAGCTCCTGTGACCTGATACAGAACATTTGCAGGAAAACCCTTCTTTTACCATGCAAGGTTGCCAGGAACTGAAACTGTTCAAAACAGAAACGAAACACAATTTAGTGTATGATGACTGCCATTGTGAGAAAAGCCAGGAAAACCTTTATGCTAAGGTACATGTAAAGTTGGACATGAGAGACTCTGACAAGCTCACATTTTCATTTCCAACTTAGAAGTCCAAGGTGCACTATGTTTTACATTTAAGCATGAATTTCACTAGTCAAAAAGGTTTCTTGTGGTTTTAGCCTATTGAAGTTAAACTGCTTGATTTCACCTCAAAATCAAGGTGAAAATGTTCCACAGAAGACTATAAAGAAAACTTGAAATAAGCAAGACCCACTTTTGCATGTTTCTGAATTTCGTCTGACATGCCCTATGTTAAGAAACCGTGCCAAAATCCTGTGAAGCACTTTCCTTCACAGCAGACTAGAAAGGTTTTGCCCAGAGCCTTACTTAGGTGCAACTGATTAACATACAGCTCAAAAGAACCATGCCACCCAGCCAGATATGAAGAGATTTGTTATTCTAAGACTTAGAAATAAACTGGGTTTGATGCCAGCAGTGAGTCTATCCAAGTTGTTATTTAATAAATGAGTCTGTCTAAACTGAGATTTATCTCATATTTGCCCCTAAAGCCAGTAAGAGCTGTTTTTTTAAAATATTTACTTAACAATGTAATTAGTTACAACATGTTTTTGTTTCAATTATCAGTGACTAATGGGAGTATTTTGTGCATATGTCGTAACTGTCCCCCTTGAAATTACCAGAACCATTTGCACAGTGCACTATATACATTTTGTTGTATTAATTCTGTGCTTACACATTCAAGAAAATGCTTTTTACATCACAACATTCAAAAAATAAAAAAACTGAAGTAATTTTTTTTTAAAAGAAACAGTTTCTGATTAGAAATAAAGCTTTGGGTGTGCCTTCTAATATAGAACAAGTTAAAAAAAATCTCTCCTCCCACTGCAACACATCTCAGTCCTGCGAATATCCAAGAGCAGCCCTCTCTTTCTCAGTAATTATTTGGTGCAATTATTTAATTATCTATCAATGTTACTTTGTCCCTCTTGAGGTTTGAACTGGTGTATTGGGGGAATTTAGACAGAACTACTCAGCTGATTTCTGGTGATTAATGTGTTCTCTATTACAAGCAAAGCTATTAACAAAAGGCACAATGTTACTTCGATACTAGATAAAAACCTACAATTACTACTATCTCCGAAGAAAAACAGGAACTTAAGGGTATGAGAGTTATTTAGACACTGCAAAGTCTCATCATAACTGAAGAGAAAGGTTTCCAGACCCCAGCAACACTGACAAAGGACTTCTTAGGGAGCATGGAAAGAGTTAAGAGGCAGCTGCAGCGCTCTACAAATTACATCTGCAAGGTACAGCAGAGACAGGGGAAGGCAAACAAACCAAACTGAAACCATTCTTCCGCGCCCGGCCTCTTCTTCCTGTGATGTCACGCTACAAATTGCCTGGGCGCTCTGCTCTGCTCTCCAGAAGGAGCTGGGCTGGCAAGAGCTGCCAAGGGCTGCAGGAACAAACACGCTCTGGAATTCGGTTTCTGCCCTGGCAAGCAGCTCCCTTCTGCTTCTGCTTCCCGCCCCATGGGGCCAGCCAGCGAGCCGACAGACTGGTTGTACAGAAAGAAGGGAGAGGGGGAAATGCAAGCGCCGACACTTCGCAGCGTCCAGGAAATCGTTTCCTACGGCACACGCTCCCGGTAAATTCGGATGGACAAGGCTTCGCTGTCACAGTCTGCAGCCAAGAGTAAGGCAGAAAGTCCTACAATGGCTTCATTGAATCAAGGCGGGAAATGGAACTAAGCAAGCTTTGGGGTGACCTCATCTGCCAGAAATGATGCACTTTCTGACTTTTGCAGACTGGCTATGTGATTACAAATAGCACTCGGCAGAGAAGAGAGACTTCCTGGTGATTTCTGCTGGAGATGTACTCCCCTGCCACAGAGCTCACCCTCCTTCCCTGAAGCTTCAAAGCATAACAAACTTGCCAGAGCACACCATTCAAATGCATCTGATCTGCAATTCTTCTGGAATTTCAAAAAAGTTGCAATAAAGATACCAGAGAAAACGCCAAATCACAGGAATTTTTAACATACCATTATAATGGTAAGCTCTAATTGTTCCACTGAGGACTCCTTTAAATATACTTTGTACGGGTGCATCTTTAGCATGGTGTTTGTTCTCGGCCTCATAGCGAACTGTGTAGCGATCTACATTTTCACTTGTACTTTAAAAGTGCGGAACGAGACTACAACTTACATGCTTAATTTAGCCATATCAGATCTGCTGTTCGTGTTTACATTACCCTTCAGGATTTATTACTTTGTAACCAGAAACTGGCCATTTGGAGACATCCTCTGCAAGATTTCTGTCACCCTCTTTTATACAAATATGTATGGGAGCATTTTGTTTCTGACTTGCATCAGTGTGGATCGCTTTTTAGCTATAGTGCACCCCTTCCGATCCAAGACTCTCCGGACCAAGAGGAACGCAAAGATTGTCTGTGCTGCAGTATGGATAACCGTGCTAGCGGGCAGCACACCAGCCAGCTTTTTCCAGTCCACAAACCGCCGGAACAACACGGAGCAAAGGACGTGCTTTGAAAACTTTTCAGAGGACACGTGGAAAACCTACCTATCCCGGATTGTTATCTTCATTGAAACCGTGGGGTTTTTTATCCCGCTCATCCTGAACGTCACCTGCTCCACTATGGTCCTACGGACTTTGAATAAACCGCTTACGTTGAGCCGGAATAAAGTAAGCAAGAAAAAGGTACTCAAAATGATATTTGTCCATCTGGTGATATTCTGCTTCTGCTTTGTGCCTTACAACGTTACCTTAATACTTTACTCCCTTATGAGAACGCAGACCTGGGTCAATTGCTCGGTGGTGACTGCAGTCAGGACTATGTACCCCATCACTCTGTGCATTGCTGTTTCAAACTGCTGTTTTGACCCCATAGTCTATTACTTCACATCAGATACCATTCAGAATTCCATAAAAAAGAACCGGTCCACCAGACCACGGGATGTCAGATTCTCTGAAAGGCCAGTTTCAGAAAGCTTCATTCAGCACAGCCTTCAGACCATAAAAATGAAAATATTTGATAGTGACTCTACAATATAAACTATACTAAAAGACTATTGGGACTAAACTGGAATTAGAAGTCTGTACATTTCTTCAGCTGTGGACATATATGTAAAGGCTGTGCTTCCTTCACATCTGAAAAGTTTATTACAAGGCTGTAAAAGCATTAAGCATTATAGCACACAGAAAAAGTATTTTAAAAATCTATGTCAAAGGTCTGTTCTGAGAGATTGTATGCTAGAAATGAACTTCTGGGTTTAGAGGTTAACCAAAGTGCAAAGACTGTTTGTCAAGTCAATTTGATTGTTTTTCCTTCCTCAAGTTAAAACAGTTGCTCAATTCAACAATGGTATCAGTTTCCAAGTTATGAGGATGGGGGTGAAGCTACCTGCTCTACACTGCAGGAAAACTGCCCCATACTGTCATACCACTTCAGCTACTGTGTCTTCTCCAGTTTCCTCCTGCCTCTCTTAGTCCTCCCCTACTGTTCTTTTTCCCTGAATCTTCCTTCTTAGGGACTATTATGTTCACAGGAGGCTTCAATCAGTGGGTTACAAGAACTTTGTTTCTCCCAGGTTTATCTGATAAAAATACATGCTCTCTCCACAAGCCTGGCCCCCATAAAGCAATTAAGTCTCCTGGTAGTTCAGAGCACTTGGAAACGTCTCAGACAAACTGGTTTTTCTTCTCACCTCTCTCTCAGAAGCCAGTGTGATTAAAACAAAGTAACTTGTGATGACTGAAGTTAATGCTTTAGGTACAGTACCACTTTCTTAGTTTTGTGAGGAGTTCTTAAATTCAGCATGACTTTTGAGGAAAATAATATCATCTAAGTTAATTTGAGCTTAAAGTACAGTTTCTTAGAAAAACAAGACCTTTTCTATCTAGAAATAAACATGTGCATCAAGTAGATTATTTCTTCCAGGAAACTATTTGGTGTCCCATAAAGAAATTCAAGATGCATTAATTTTGGAGCGCAACTTCCTCTCAATTTTTGAGTCCTAGAAATAATTTTAACACGAGCATTTAAAACTTCAAATGCCATTTTCTTTCAAACTTTATAAAGTATAGAAATAAAGTACTTGGGTCTACATGCTGGCAAAATTAATCAAGACACTTTGAAAAGTCAGCATCATGTAAAAGAAGGAATCTACTATATTACTGTTACAAACAGGAATACATAGACAAAATTGCTTTAAAACATCCTGCTATATATGTTTCCCAGCTATTAGAACACTGTGTACCTTTTCCTCAGAATTAATTTAACATCACTGTAAAATAAAATAAAATTTAAAAGGTAAAATAAGTGTTGTTTTTTTTCCTCCCCAAAAACAACAGAGTCAAGAAAAGGAACTGAGTCTCAACAAATTTGCACTTAAGATTTAGGGCTGTCAGCTGCAACACACATACAGCACTGAGACATTTCTACACCAGGGCTGTATAGAGAGGAGTGAATCAATGTTGGAAAAATGCATATCGAGCCATCAAACTATATGATACGTTGTTATCTGGATGAATTTATTTCCCTATGCAAAGCTTCTGTTTAATTATTATAAATCAATCATACATTGCCTCCTACTACTGGGAAACAGAGTTACTCAACGACTGGTAGGAACTAGTGTTGATTGAATTTTAAATTTAAAAGCATTTGCAATCTTTATCCACATAATTTATGAAAGGAAAATTCAAATAGTATGGGCTTGAGCAACAAAGATAGGATAGATATAAATGTCTTTAAAACATCTGAAATAAGCAATTATCATCATTGGGAATCCTAAACTCTTCTGATTCATACCCAACTTCAAAAAATGCACAAAACCCTTGGCATGAGTAGAAATTCTGTTTTCCACATGCCACCGACCAAAGTCCAAAAACCAGATACGCATCTCTAAAGTGTCAGTGCCTCTCTCTCTCTCTCTCTAAGGGATGTGTTTAATATTAGCCTCCCTCCAGGAAACCTCAGACAGAAGCCCCTAATGTCACTGCTGGGCTGTGTTTCCAGGGTACTACTCCCCTGACCTTGTCAAGGCCCTTACTCAGTTTTTCAGCAACACCCCTCTGCCTTACAGCAGTGAGCACCCAGAGCCCCACCCTGCTACACAGAACCTACTTTTTCTGAGATTATAAAACTACGGTGGAAAAATAAAATAATAAAAAAAAAATCACTGTCTTAGAAGCAGAACAAGCCACATATATGAGTGCTCCCCTTTAAACCAAACTTTCCTTGGTGTATTACCTCCAGTAGCCTGGAGAAGCACAGACAGTAGCTTTCTCTGCTTTGCACTCACTCTCCAGGGCAGCAGCTTCTATTTTTTGAAAGAGCACAGTACAACAGAGTACAATAGCTTTCCATCAGTTAACAGCTCAGTGTCCAGAAGCCATTTGAGGAAACTTTCTATTTTTTATTATTAAACATTTTCACTCTTCCACAGGGGAAAAAAAAACAAAACAAAACCCCCACAACCAACACCCTAATGAAAAACCCAACACAGTCAAAAAGCATAATCTGTAATTCTGAGGATCAGACCATTACTTGAAAAATTCCTGATCTGGCTGATTCAGAAGAGGGTGAGTAAAACTGTACCTCCCACAAAAAGCTGATGTAAAGACACAGTACCAGCTATTCAGGACTGGATGAGGTTTTCTCTGCCTTTTCTGGTTCTGCAACAAGATTATCCTGGAGAGCTGTGGATGGAGCAATGCTTTCAGGGACATTCCCCAACAGATGCACTCCCTCTCTCTGCTCTTGACTTTGATACCAGCTCTTCTGTCTCTCTGGTTAAGGTCTTATGACAAAATTTAAATGTAAAATCTAGATGAGAAGTTACATTCCTAAGTCATGCCAAGACACTTCAAACAAACAAAAAAAGGCTTACATTGTCAGAGCTCCTGAGGATCTGAATGTGTTACAACCAGTACTTCCTAAAAGTGCATTATTTTTACTCATATACCTACCCAGGGAGAGCTAGGAGTTCAGTTTCAGGATCAAAACTTTAAAAATAGTTTTTTCTAGTGTGGTTTCTTCAACTATATCAGTACAGAAAATGCACACTTCCTAAAAAAATAAAAGCAGGGCAAATTTAATTGATTCCAAGCATGTTTTTGATCTAAATCAAGGCAGGTAGATATTGATAACTAATTAATTAACCAGCAATTTTACAAGAGAAGAAAAAAAGTTACTATAAACACCTCAGATTTACCTGAATATATCATTACTTCAAAAGATGTCCTTTTTATACTTTTGGTATTAAGCTTGAAGTTTTAATTTGTGAGAATGCCAAGAATTTTTTTTTTTCACTTCAGTATACAAGTCTTTTACATTTCAAGAAATACCAATACCTAGTCAAACATGTCTTTATATTTTTCATCTAAAAGTGTGTAAAAAAACCCTATAGAGATTACTGCAGGAAGGTAAGGAATCCTTAACTGAAATCAATGTCCAACCTCTTGTTTCTTAAGGAAGTAACCTCAGACACAGAAATGCAAAAATTGAAAAAGAGCTCTTGAGACCAGGTAAAAGATAAGAATGGCTGTACTCATCAGAGCCCAAACGTGCAGCTAATCTACAATCCTGACTCCAACAGCAGACAAGGCTGGATGCCTGGGGAACAAGATAACAGTAGGAGGAGCACACAAGACTTCTTTGTCAAGTGCTGTCCCACTTCATCAGTCATACCTCAAGACTTTCTGGGTCAGATATAATTGTGTGTTCAGCAAAAAGTTTTCTTCTGTGAGCTTGTTCTGTCTTCCTGTAAATGTGTGTAAAGTTTTTACCGTTCACAGCAGAAAAACATTCACACTGTGGGTGTGCATAGGGGGAACAAAACTAAGAAACCCAAACATCCTTTTGTTTCAAATCCACTAGTTTCATTAGTGCCCCTCTGATTTCTTTGGAAAGAGGTAGGGAGCACGAGATTGGCATTCAATCTTTCCCTATCACTCCTGATCAGTCTTCCACCATCTCTTGCAAATGAGAAAGTGATTTTCACTTATAATTTCAAGCACCATCATAACCAAAGATGAGATTTCTAGAATTACACAAAGAACTCAGATAAAATTAAGAGAACCCAGTGAGGTTCACTTTGAGACTGGTATTTGTGAAAATCCCACCTGAGCACAGTATTCTCCAGCCTTATTTATTCTTTCAAGTTATTTTCTAAGCGTTTTATCAATGAAAAGCAATTTGTTCATACTTTTCCAGCAGTCAATGTAATATTACAAGGTTCTTGCATCTATGCAGACCTGTGAATCCTGGCAAGTTCCCTTTCTTGCTAGACTATTACCATTTAGACCTCAGAGTTTCTGGCATTTGAATACCACTGACAAAATGAAGGAAGATACATTTCAAAAGCTAAGGCAAAATGTAGATCAGAATGATTCTAAATCTAGAAGACAGAAATGCCTGGGTTGCATTTGTTATCCAATTACCAGAATATTGAAAACATCCTATAAACACACCTATCACTGCTTTAGCACATTTACAGAATATACTCAATAGGGCTCATTTAAGATGAACCAAATTCAAAAAGCCATGCTTGCACAGTCTAATACTTCTGCAAGAAGCTGGACGGAGAAGTTTTGCTTTGACAATTCTGGTTTGATAATGAAGTCTTTCATATTTATCACCTCACTCCCATCCAGTTCCTGTCACACAGCTGCTTATAAAGCAAGCCTAGCTCTTCTTGAAAAACTGAACTTACCACAAAATTTAAACAAACAAAAAGAACGCTTCACACATTTTCTAGACTTTTATAAAACCTACCACACTGTTGGAAAACTAAAAATTCCAGGGCTGAGAATTTAGATTTTATATAGTTCTTTTTTTCTACTTAAGAAGCAGTCTGCCCACTCCAGTTCTATCAGAACTAAAAGCTGCCCAGCAATAAGAAGGGGTAAATTTTCTGTAGTTTAAACCACAGAATCAAATTACAAGCAGTGACAAGGAAGGCCTCTAGGAGGAAGTTCTAACCCTTCTATGATGAGATAGAATATTTTTGCACACACATAGCTTTAATATTTCCTCTATCTTTTTTAAACAGCGAGTTCCTGCCTTAAAGAACAAAATTCTTAAATAATGATGCTAGCAAGAGGAGGCACCCAATATTAATGCAACCGTCTTGGGAAAAATATTAAGTCTACCTCACACAAAAACAACTGTGGCTAGGTTAACTGTGCTTTTCAGATAAATTCTGCAACTTCTGTTGCTTTATGAAAGGAAGTAAATTGGAAAAGTTTATTAAGTACATAGTAAAACATGGACAAAAATGATAATACCGATGGTAAAGGAAATACCAAAATATCTACCTTTTCAGCCTAACAAAAGTATGTTTCATTAATGAAATCAAATCTGAAAACTGCTGGTCTACTTAAGTTATTTCACACTTCTTACATGTGAAAGAAAGCTTACCACATATAGTGCATATTATATTATTTTATTTCACACACTCCCCCGGGTAGCAAATGCAAAACAAATAAAAAACTCAGTACCAATTGCTGTCAAGATAAGATCTGTGAGTTCCTCCCAGCTGCTGGAAGGCGCAGCAGGCACACAGAGAGCGTGCCAGGCACGGGCTCTGGGGTGGGCAGGGTGACTCCCAGAGGGAAAGCACAGGGTGCTGGCAGTCCAGGGACGTACCCGAGCCAAGGTCAGACCAGGCAGAGTCTACCTGGGTGAGCCTCCAGCCTCTGCTCAGGGGCTCAGAACACCAGGGATGCAGCTGCAGAGGCTCCACACTCAGCTGTACCACAGCACTTACCCCATTCTGACAGGCAAACCCAACCCCAAGGAAAAGCTTCCACCAAACTAGAGGGATTACCTTTCTGGAGGATGGTAAACACCATGCCCGCTCAACAGCTGTGAACAGGGGCATCCACATCCCCCACAAGGGCTTTTTATTACTGGAAAGTTACTGTAAGATAGTAATACAAATACATAACTGAAATACTGAGTATTTATACAGTATAAAGCAGGCACGAAAGCACTTATTTGGCCTACAAAAAAGAAAGTCAAACCCCATCTTTTCTGCATGCAATAACTTAAAGAAAGTGCAGCAAAAAAACCAAACAAAAATACCTTCCAATAACATATAATTTGATAGTTTGACAAGGTACTAGTATCACCTTAAGAGCTTGAAAATTGAACAGAGAGCTGGGAAAAAAACCCCAAACCTCCACATCAGAATGTTTGTTTGGCACCCACTTTGCTTCTAAACATAAACTAATTTTATCTTCCATAGAAAAGCTACCAATAGAGCGAGTCAAATGACACAGCAATAAGGAAAGAAAAAGTAATAAAAGGTTGCCACAGTTAGTCAGGACCTTGGCTCAGATAAAATAAGCCAGACCAAAACAAAAACAAAACCAACCAACCAACACCACCACCCCCCCAAAATCCAACCCAAAACTTCATTCTATTCATTTTATCAGTTTCATTACAGAGATTTATAAAACTACAAAGCTGGAGAGCATAGCCCCATCCAAGGACTGAGCAACAGGGATACACTCACAGAACTTAACCCAAGCTTTATTTACTTTTGTATTTAAGGAGACAGTCACATCAAATTTGCTGCAATTCAGCAAGATTTGACAGAACTGAAGAACTGCCAGGATACCTCCCTGAATTCTAATGCATTTTCCCTCATGGGCAACTCTTACAAAGCATTTACAATGCAGATACAGCAGCGCTGCAGGACGAAAAGCTAAACTTCAATCTTGAAACATAGTAGGACTAAAATCAAATTCCTACAGCTGTGATATGACCACCAAAACATTGAACAGTATTAAAAAAAAGAAATTTAAAAAAAATTTAAAACCCCATCAACTTGAAAAGCAAAGATTCCTGAAAACTATTTCACTATTCCTTGTAACTCATAATCAGGCAACCTTAGAGAAAAACAGACTAAACTCTATCATGTTAATGCAGACTTATTTGTGTGACTAAATCTGTACTTGGTACTAGTGTACAGAGAAGAAGGATATCTTTATGATGCACCAACAGAGCTGGCAGGTCCACTGAGCACAGCCTATAAATCCCAGCTCCCTGTCACAGCTGTAAATCTATAACCAGAGAGATCCTGACACAGCCTGGGTACACGACCTCCATGTGAAAACACAACAGCCACTACAGGCAAGATACACAGCACAAGCAGCCACCTAAAGCAAACCTAGGCATACTTACACAACTACCTGTTGCTGATCTCCCTTTCATGCTTTAATGAAGGGGGAAACACAGTTATGAAAAGTAGAATTTATCATAAGATTTGCTCCTACTAACATTAACAGACAAACACTATAGATCTAGCTTAGGTTTGTCATTGAGACAGATGACAGTGGAAAGTGAATAATCCCATTGTAAAATACCTATTTAAACAGAATGAACTGCTTCCTGGAAGTACAGCTCTGTCTCAAGTACACTGGATACCTAAATATCTAAGTTATAGAAGTAGGATTTATATCCCCCTAATTAGAGAAACTCTATACCTTAAAGCAGAAGATACGGTAGGAAAAAGCTTAAAAATCTTAATCGAGAATGGCATCTAAATGTCACAGAATGAAAACTCTGCATAGTTGCCGTGTCTTAGGTAATCCCTTCGGTCGTGTTTGTACTTGAAGCAAGAGCATCTTAAGGGTTGGGCTGGCTTGGTATACCTGCAACAGATAAACCTGTTAACACTGCTAACATAACCAAAATCCTCCAGTCCTAGTGACTCCTTTGTACACTCTCTGAGTGCCTACCAAGAAGTGAACACACTGACTGTCAACACAGACAAAAGCAGGAAACACAGGACCTCAGCTTTCAATGTTCTGGCTTCTATTCCAGTAGCCCAGAGGATTTGCTCAAATGGTAACACCCAAGCATGAATAACAGCTTGAGTCATCCTCACAATAAATAGGAGTGGCAGGGAAGATGTTCAAAGTGATGGGAGAGACAGTGAAGACTATAATTCACTATTCTTCCTAGTTTTTCTATTTGCCTTCAGCTGTTAAGGCAGATAAAAGTTTCAACCCTCAAAAAGCACAGCATGGTCTTCATTAAAGGAAACTCTTCAGGAGTACTAGAAAGGCATGAAATAAAAACTCTTACATATTTTATTTAAGCATTTATTAAAGAGTGTGTGTATATATATAGCCAAAATAAAAAAGCATATAAACAAATATAGCCATATATTTTTATTACACTATGTGGTGTTTTCACAAATACCCAAAAAGCAATCATCTTATAGACCCCTAAAAATGTGCCCTGTATGATAAAGGCAAAATCACAGGTTTTCTTTCAGCCACAGCTGTGACAACTGAAATGTCATAACCCTAAAAAAAATTTAAAGCACATGCAGCAGAATCATATGAGCCTTTAGCACTATCACGCCGAGGAGCAGTGGTGGTCGTGACCTCTCTCATCCCACAACTGTGTGCTTCTGGAACACACTCATGATGCAAGCAGAAATATATTTAGTATGTACAGACAGAAAACCTCAAATATGTTCTCAGTTCCTTGTTGAAGGTTAAAGCTGCATACTCCTAATGTAACTTTGTGAAAAGTAGTGTGGTGAGCACATGACAAGCCATCCTTTGGTGACCCTTAGCATGTTTTGTCCCCAGCAAGAAAAACCCTAGGAAATTCCTATCACAAGTTGCCCATTGCAACTTCTAAGCTGAGACAAGATACTAGGTGCCTAAAATCCAGAAACCCACAAGACATGAGAGATGTCTGCATGAGCAATCTGATGCCTGCAATTCCTGAGGTGCCTGTCTTTACACCAGTGAAGCTCCCTCGGTAGACTGCATCCTGCTACTGAGCATGCTTGCAGATGTTGTCATTCTGGACATGCTCAGCACTTTTCTTGTGCCTAAGGCTGTCCCCCATTCACAAATTAGGTATTCCTGTATCTGAGGAAAGGCAGAGTTTAGCAGGCAAGGAAGGAGTATGCCTGACATAGACTGGCTTTCCCAGGAGAAGCCAGCTGCTGTGCAGAAAGGCGCAGGAGTCCCACAGCCCAGAGGGGAGAGAGCACAGGAACGCGTGACTCATTTGCCAGCACTGGAGTCACTCGTGGTTGAACCCACGACTGCATCTGGGGCTGGTAACACAACGAGCCACAGCCTGTCCTGAGGCCTCAAGGGCAAGTGGCAAAGCACAGCTTGCACCCACAGAACTACACATTCTCCACTGCTAATCCATACCAGCAGCTGAAAATAGCCCCTGAGCTGCATCATGCCCCAATTCTTGCCTAGGCATTGTCCAGAGGAGAGCTGACAAATGCCAGAACAGGCCAGGGAACACGTTACCAAGGAAACATCCCTGATGACTGTGGGGAAATACTTAAGCCCAAACTATTGTCCCTTTGAGGCCAGTACTACAAACTCAGCCCCAAATACCCAGCCCTTGCTGCCTGGCCTTACTTGGCTGCCTATCAAAAAGATTTTAGATTCATTCTTTTAACACAAGAGTAAACCAATTACCCAGTAACCTAATGTATCAAATGTTAATAATGTGACCATTCCTACTTCTTCCTAATTTAAAAGGAATCACTTAAGAGGTCAAAACCAAATAGGATTTTAAACTGCATGTAGACACCTACCCTCAGAGGAGCTGTAGGACTTGAGACACACCTAACAGTAATCCCTACTGAGAAGGATACAAACCACAAGAAAATATATAAACTCCCCTTTCCAGATACTCAATTCCTCCTTAGAAGGAGCACAGAAACCTTATTTGAAATTGTACATCCAAGGAAAGAAGCACTAAGCACTTGATAACAGTGAACTCCACAGTAACTGCTTGTACAATCCAAGACCAGGAGGCTGCATAGCCAAGCCTGTACTATTCCAAAGCACTAAGGAGCACTTGCTGACCTGTAACTGCTCACAGCTTTACCCTGACCTGGATGTGTCTAACGCTTTTTATGCAAATCTTAAACATACTATTTAATATTTTTTTCCTTAATGCATGATCAAAGTAGGTCTGCTGTTATTCCAGCTCAGCAAGTTCGTCATATTAATGCAATAATATATTCTTTGGGAATACATGATTTTGAGCACGAAGGCACTTCTGCTGCAGTGAGCTGCACAATTTAAAACCAACAGAAGTCTTTGGTGTGGGATGAGGTATTCAAGTATAAACACTGACTACACAGTTAGTTGACAAATACCTATTGCAAACATCGAGTTATGTTAAATCAGTGCTGAGTGATAAAAAAATACTGTAGATTTCATTGCAAATGTTGAATTGACAATAGAAGCCACAGAAAAGGAGAAACATTATAGAGCACAGTTTAGGCAATGCTACATGAAAGAAATTATAAATAAAGCAAAGCAGACTTGTCTACTTCTACTCATATTTTAACCATTAAGAGGAGTAACTTCAGGAAGCCATCTTTATCTTGCATCAGTCATTAAAACTCCAAAACATACTACAACTCCAAATCACAACATACATCAATACTGGTGCTCCTCCATCCTTAGAAAAATAAAAGCACTAATTAGGACAGCACATGTTGAAGAGTAATACAGCCAAAGAAGGCTACAGCATCAACAGCTGTAGTGCAATGCATTGCTTTAGTTTCACATCTGTTATTCACACAAAAACAAACATGAAAACCACAGCTGAAGTTACCAGACCAAAGCAGGCTGTGAATAAATTTCCTTTAGCCTGCCACAACGAACCTTCACGTTATGTTCTGAGCTGGTGGATGGTTGCAGGTGGGGATGCAGCTGACCCTCATCCCTGTTAACAGCAAGAGCTGCCACATAACCTTTTAAAACTCCAGTCCTAAGAGAAATACTCCTTGGAATACTCTGAGTGCCCACACAGATGAGCTAACAACACAGCTAACAAGAACACTGTGGTCTGTAGAGCTAACCAGGAAAGTGTGGAGTGCTTCTGCCTCTGACTTGCTTTGCCTTCAGACAAGGTTGTGGCTGGCCTGCCACTCCAGTGCAGAAGAACAAGACCCTCTTGCTACCCCAACACTGTACGTGTGGAAGGGCACTTGCAAGGAGAACATTCCCTAAGCAGCAGCATGAAAAACAGAGCACCTTGCTTGTACCTCCCCATTCAGAGCTTGTGAGCAGAACGGAAGCTGAGAGGCAGGGAAATACAGCTGCATTGCTTTTCAGGTACAACAAAGATACTCCACAGGCATTTACTTCCTTGAATGGCACGGCAAAACCAGAAACAACCTACAGGTATTTCACTCAAAATACATTGAAAACTGACAGACTTTGATTTGCTTGCCTGAAAACTTGTTCTTTCTTGTTTATTCCTAACAAACTGCAGCAAACAGCAACAAGTCAAAGATGAGACACGGCAGTTGACAGGGCTTTCTCCACGGGAAATTCAGATATTCTGGAATTTGTTCACATAACCTTCACTTGAGATATTCAAAACAGTTGCTTTTTTGGGTGGCCACAAGGGAGGTCAAATTGATTGAATTATAGAAAAGGCTGTGCATGAACTCCCAGGCTGGCAAGTAACAAGCTAGCCCTTTCATAGGAAACAGATTTTAACTATGGAAGGGTTTAAATCATATTTCTATAAGTACAATAAAAATGAAGCAAAGGCTATTTAGCATCTTTGAGTCTAAAGTAATTTCAGTTCCCTTTCAAGTTACGAAATCAAAATAGTGTTCAAAATACTGTAAGTGAGCACAAACTCAAAGTAAAGAAAGAATATTGTACAATGTATTTTGCAAATAAAAATTATGCAGCATTATTAATACATTCTAAGATGATCTCCACATAATCTTCATCTGGAAGCATCATAACTTCAGTGGTAAATATTTGAGTAGTTAAATGGAACTTCTTTCAGGGTTTAATAAGGATTTAAGAAAAAGGAACTACTTGTCACATGATTTAGTCAGTATGCACTTGCCCCTTTTTAAAATCAAGAATTATTGAGAAGAACCTTCAACTGGTTTCCACCCTTTATTTTGTCTAGCTATATTTTTGTTGTTGTTGTTGTTAGAAGAAAGGATGACCTAGAAAAGTTTCATTTCCTTCCTAAAGCACAGATGACTAAATCAGCTAGCTATGCAAAAGCAATAAACATATTCACAATGAGTAGCTAAGGAGTAATATGTTATCTTCAGAAAACAGTAAAAAACACAATCTTTTACATTCATTTGATGCAGCTTCCCAAGTCAGGTAAAGGTCAGATGCATTTGAGACTCTTTTTTTTCCAGAAATTATACAAGGCATTTTTCCTCACAAAAGCTCTGTGACAAGTAAAACTGCAATATATTCGAGCTATTCAGTATTAAATTGCTCAATCCTTTTAAATCTCTCATTGAGACTTTTTAAAGCAGTCAGGAGAACGAGCAAAGACTGAAGGAGACAAGCCTTGTAATGAAGCACACTATCTGGGAGGGTGCGGGACACAAGAACTAAACAAAAATACATAGCAAGTAAGAGGGAAATCAAAGTTGCATTAAGCAAATATTTGTAAATAGATGTTTCTCACATGCTTATATTCTTATTTACTAAGCTAGATGTTTTGGGGGTTTTTTTGCATAAGCTTTACTCACTCCATGCTTTTCTTTCTCATTTTTACCCTTTTTGGGGGACGCAGGTGGGGGGGGAACAAAAAACCAATAAAAATACTCCAAAACCCAAAACCACTCTTTAACCATATGAGGACACTTCAACTTTCTCAAGATTCCATTTTTTTGGACTGTTTACAACTAACCCAAAGAAACCACTTCTGGTGAGACATTCTTTAGGAGTAAGAAGGCATCTGGCTTTTCTCTACTCCTTTATCAAGTGTTTGGAGGTTCAGAAGTATTTCCTGGTATGAACTACACTTCTCTAATTGCTTGCCCATTCTTGAGGGAATTGCTAATTAAGCAGACACTTGCAGACCTTGCACACCACTGCATGGAGGCAATACCCAGATACGGAATTGCAGAAGAATACAGTAAACCAGTAAACCATTCTTTTGTTCACCAGCTAAGCCTTTCTGGGATACCTCAACACCCTCCTGAGTCAGTCATGTAAGTATTTTCTCCTGTTTCTAATAAGTTAAACTTTTCAGGCAAAGCCAGTCAATATTCAGATGTGATGAAGGGGTAGATTTTCTGCGCTAGAGGACTCATGGCCTTACATTTCTGTGTGGGGCTTCAGGTCCTTTGCTACAGTGATCCAAAGACACAGCAAGACATTTTGGCAGGATGATGTTTCACTACTCCTCCTCCTCTCCTCAGCACTCTGCCATTTACAGCTCACAGCCCTTCCTTCCCTCGTGGGCAGCCAGAGGAGGCAATGGAGGTCAGCACAGAATCTTGGGGTGCCTGTCCTGGCTGCCACAGCTGCCCCCAGCTTTTAAGGGAAAGCTGCTGTGCCCCCTGGTGCCAAGCCTCCAGCAACAGGAGACACTCACTGTCTGGAGCCTGGGGAGACCCGTGCCAGGTGATGTGGAGGTCAGTGAAGCAGCAGGGCCCCTGGATACAGGTCATGCACATTTCTTTTCATCTCCTCCACTGGGCTCCACTCCACATCCCTCTCTGGCACTAGGTGATCTCTGCAGGCCCCTTCCAACTGAACTATTCCATGCTGTTAGCACTCAAATCAGCCAGAAACAAATGCTATATCTAGAAACATGTCCCTCTAGAAACTCAAGAGGGGGGTTAAAATACATTTAAGGAGAACACTCAAAAAATGTCATCAACAAGCACAGGATTTTCCCATTATCATTTGCTTCACAAAAGCCTGCAGCACCCATAATTTTTGAAAACACTGGATTTTCTAGTCTGACAAGTCCAGGTCCAAATTAGATTATCCTGCATGCCTTGTTTGAGTTACTGGGTAGATCTGGTGGATATGGTTTACTGCTGACCAGTATGCTGACTTCAAGCTGGCTTGTAGGAGGTTGCAGGAGCCACTTCTTGCCTGTAGAGAGTCAAACCCAGGTATCTGTGCCTCTATCTTTCCTCCTCTTAAGGTTACAATTCCCAAACACCTTTTGCACGTTTGCAAGTTTCCTAAAATAGTGTCTGCCTCTTAAAATACCCCTTCCTCTTCAGAAGGAAAAGATATGGGATCATTTCTAAAATGGTTGCTTTGTGTCTCTCTGGTTAAAATTACCAGCCTCTATAGTCTCCTGCTTTGTGGCATAAATAGCCCTTTTCTGGTTTATAAGTAACAAACAATGAACAGAAACAAATGTTTGATTTACTGAAATACAGCCTAGAAAAACAACCCAACCTTCCAGCATTTTATTTTAATGGCATCCAAAAATAGCAAAGTGACTGAAATGCAAAGGACAATGCAAAACAATATTTTAAGTACTATTAGCAAACATATCAGATGCCCAGAACTGAGGCCCTATTGCCAAGTAGGAGTAGCAACTAGATAAAAATTAACTTTCAAATAAAAGCATAGAATATATTGCCAATTTTTGGTACCAAAACACAGTTAAGGGTATTAGCCTTATGATTTGTGCCAGACTAGTAAAATGATGTTGGGTTATGATCATGTAAACCACCAGACTTACGTTGACTTCTTCCTCTAACATGCTTCCTTTTTCTAAAACCAGAAGACATGCCAAAACTAATCCTGTTTTGCTCTTTTAATTTATTTTTCCAGAACCAAATCTCAGCACGACCACAACTTATTCTACAGAGTTGGGTGCGACTCCTTTTTTTCTAGGTAAGCACATTATACAAGGGCAAATTCTACTTTCAAGTGTTACTTACAGATTGCCAAGCGAGAGACTCCATAATTCGATGTTCACAGTGTTCTAGATGCTTTATCATTTCCCGTGTTAGGCTGGGCTCTGCTTTAATAAAGCTTTCGATCACCTTGTAGAAGTCAAAAGCTTTTAAATCAAATACACTGAGAATCCATGGGAAGGACTCCCTTGTTTCAGTACTGGCACTGTCACTCTGTGAAGCATTTCCTGAGGGGAAACCAGACTAAAATTATCACAAATTCTTCATTCTTCCTTTGATGTTTTTTTCATTTTTGTGTTTGTTGAATCATTGCTAGCTCAGATATTTCAGTGAGTTGCTTTTTGTGTTTTGGGTAGTTTTTCTGTTATTTATTTTATATATTAGAATAGATGGTAATAATTATCAATAAGTAATGGTGCTATTAAGGACTTTAGATTTAACTTACTGCCATATGTAGCCATGACAACCTCAACAGCACATGCCAGAAGAGACGTGTGGAAGATGTTATCATTCAGAAGTTTGCTGAAGAGAAAGGAAGTTATTAGTACTCATCCCAGGACTTAAAATAGCAGACTTCAATAACAAGTTAGGGGCAAGTACCTGAAATTCTGCACTGACAGGCGCTCTTCCTCCTGAAATAAATAAATCAGACACCAAACTTGTGAACATTCTTAGTATTTTCCTAGACGTACTGCCAGCACTAAGACAGCAGTACTAAACTTACCGACTTCAGCATCGACTCCATTACTCTGTAATAGAGACGCACTCCAAGTTTGTATCTCTGTTAGAATAAGAAATTCAGGAATATTACAAGAAGTTTTGACAGAATACAACAGGTAGACTCTTGTGTTTTAACAATCCAGAACATTCCAGTTTTTTTACAGAGCCACTATAAGCCAGTTACAGTCCCCAGTCCCACTGGTTAATAACACTGGAGAGGCCTCAAGGGCTACTAAGGTGTGTGATCCAACCACGTGAAGATTTAACCAAGTGTAACAACATGAATTGTGCTCACACTGATTCACAGCTAACAGGATAACAAGCAGGGCTGACAGACAGGAAGGAGACTGTCGAGTACAAACTTGGTTGGGTTTATTTTCCAAAATCCTTGTTGCAAGCACAGCTGCTCTCCTGACTTTATAAGGAAGTGAGTCACCTTTGGCAGTTTTAGGCCAAGTTAGCCTAATGAATGCAAATATATGTTTCACTTAACGTATTTTGCCCCCCCAAAACTTTCCATTCTTCAGTAAAGTGCTTCCAATATATTTCCACCCAAATCCTATTCTCCTTATGTATTAAAAGGAATTTCTTAAATGCTATCTTTACGGTTCTTCCTCAATTTGAAAAGCATACTGTTACTTTTTACCTTTACTGATCTACACTGAATGTGGACCGTCAGTAAGGTCTCAAACCAGCCAGTGCTAACTAACAGCGCTCAAGTGAGTGATATTCAACCCAAATACTTACCTGTGAACCAATTTCAGCCCATCCCTGTCCAACTGCTTCAGCAAATTTCTTTTGGAAGATATGGTCAAAACTTTCCACTCTCTTCAGGATACTATCCTTAGGGTTCACTGTGCAATTCTAAAAAAAATTACAGGAAGCAAATTAGGGGAAGAAAAGGCAAAGAAAAGACATTTTACTTAAAAAATATTTCAAGAATTTAAATGATTAAAAGTCCTGCTTCCCTTTGTAATACCTCTCAATAAGGTCATGAGCAGAAATAAAAATGGAGTATTTAAAAGAGTGCTGTACATGTTTTTCTCTTTTTTGTTTCCCTTTTAGACCCCCTTTCTTTTCCATTCAATACAGACATAAAAGAATTTTAATATGTAGCTCAGTAATGAAGCATTTAAGCACTTAAAAGGTTCCAGTACACAACAGTCAGAGAGATGTGCTTTCTAAAATTAGTGACCACATTTAAACCAACCCAATAAAAATGTACTTTTTCAAAAACATGTGCATCAGATCTATAGGTATATATTTTTGCTTGAGTGATAATTCCAAGAATCCTACACAAATCTTCTTCGTAGTTACTTACATTGAAGTACATGATGAGAGTATCTGATGGTTTATCTGTAGCTGAGTTTAAAATCATAATCAATTGCTGAATGTTACTCATTGCCGCTCTGGAAAAACACAATAAAATGCATAACAAGCATTAAGGTTGGCTGAACAGTTTCCAGAAACTGAACAGCAAATCCACACACAAAAAAAATATGATTTCAGTTTTCACTCCAATTATCAAACAAACTGTTTGGGAAAATCTATTGCACTGTGCTAACTACTGTGAATTCTAACAACGCAATTTATCTAATTATTTACACATGGATTGTGATAATTTTAACAACTATAAGAATGGCTTAACACCTAAGAAACAGTTTAATTCTTCTATGGTATTGCTGCTATCTGAATTTTTCACTGTGGTTTTTGGTTTTAAGTAGAATTTTGTGTGTTTCTCTGTTTTAAATTTCTGTATCATTTAACCTCAATTTGGTTCATATCACCAGTCAAGTAAGTGCAAACCAAACAAAAATATGTTCAATCATTGCAACTATAGCAGTAAGATGCGTTTTTCTTTAATCTACTTTTTACCAAGTATTGGTAAAAATCACTTCTGCCTCAACTCTCCAAATGAAAAGGAAAAACATAAGGACACTGGAAAAATCTAAAATTAAAACATACATTACGAGCCCATTCTCATTATGCTCATAACTAGTACTTACACCCTTTTGATATACTAATTTCTACATAAATGACCAGATACAAATCCACTGATAAAAATTATAAGATTCTCTCCAGTTTCAGGGGGCTTTAAAGCAGATTCTATGAATCTAGGTTCAGAAATACAGCACTGTATGGTAATTGAAAGGAATAAGCAAGGTGCTCTCAGCATATACTATACCAGATTCTGTTTAATCAGGGAGAGACAAGAATACTTTCCACTCTAAGCTGGTGATCAAACCTTTGCTGCCATCTACTGACACTTCTGTGGCTTCATGAAAAACAGTTACTACAGCCCAAAACCAGTGCTGGTGAACAGGCTTTCACATGAACTGCCTTAAATAGTACCAGTTTTGGAAAAATCAGAGCAAAGCCCAAGTGTGGATGGAGAGAATCTAAGCATCAGCAGACTCTCCCTCAAGATCAAAGTTGGTTTAGCACATTTCAAATTTTTAGCAATGCAGAAACTTTGTACTCCTGGACTTTCCTAATGTTGAGACCTTTAAGGAAGCATCTTTGTCACTGTTAGAGGGCTTTATATCTACTATAAATAAAAAAGTGTCAGTGATCAGAACTACAGAATAGTTTCTGGAAAACAACAAAACCCAGGCCACAGTTCCTTGTAAATTAAAAAAAGACTACTCTAAAGATGAACATTTCTAGCTATAATACTGAACAAAAGAACACATTCAAGAGAAGACCTCATACCGAACAGGAGTCTGTGGAAGTATAATATTGATTTCCTCATCTGGATTGTTTTTTAGTGGTGTCCTCTCCAACTGTGAGCTACAGAAATGGAAAACAAACTTATGAAAGACTAATGCAATTCAAAAGGCAATGTTTTCTATAAAGACTTATTAATCTGAAGAGAAAGATGTGTAGCAGATTTTAGAAGATCTAGCTGGCAAATTACTGCAGTCCTTTAAATTCCCAAGCAGAATTGTTTTGAGCAGGATGGTGAACTAGATAACCGCTGAAGTTTCCTTCCTTTTTTCTTTTCTAGAATTGTTTGTTAACAAACATCTTGATTTATATGTAGAGATGGTGTTAGTTGCATTTTAATCCAATTTTAAATCAGTGTATTTTCATGGCATAGAAAAATTCAGACTCGCATGGTAAGCTCACAATTAATTATAGAGATATTGAACTGTGAGAAAACGCTAGCATGTAAGTGTAGGACTGAAGAAAAAAATAAAATCAAACAATCATAGAATGGTTTGGGTTGGAAAGGACCTTTGAAGGCCATCTAGTACCATCCACCTTCAATGAACAGGGACATCTTCAACTAAACGGGGGTCCTCAGATCCCTGTCCAGCCTAACCCTGAATGTTTCGAGGGATGGGGCATCCACCACTCAAACCATTCAGTGCCAGCTGGCTCAGAACCAGAACACCACCTCTGGCACATGTAATCAGCTAGCATGATGTGCCTCCTCACGACTCCTCAGCTTTCCCTGGATGACAGGGCCTTGCACACAGAGTTAGAGCAGAGCTTCCAAATCATTTTAGGCAGTCACAGTCATATGTTCCCTAATAATTTAAGTGATGACATAAAGCAAGGCTGGTGACGCCAGAAATATCTTGGCTGAACCACAAAGCTAGTGGGTCAACAGGACAGAAAGATCTCCATTTATAACACGAGGGGGCAGAGAGCAACACAGGTTTGCATTCTCTATTATGGAATGAAAGCAGTAAATGGAAATATTACCACGCTATGACGTCAGGCTGCAGGGTCTCGTCGTGATTCAGAAATAGTCTCGCGTCTATATCTTTGTTTTTGAGATAGAGCTCGTCATACTGCTTCAAGATAACTTCAACCTCAAAAAGACATTGAAAAAACCCTGCATTTATTTTACAGGAATGAGTTTGACAATCTGCTGAATAACAAGTTATTCCTACTTCATGATTACAATGCTGAAATGCTAAAGAATGACCTTGGAGCTCACAAAGTTACTTCTTATACAACGGCTGAAACATACCCAGAGGAAAATTGTTTCTAAGAGAAAATAATCCAAGATCATAAGAATTTTTTTATGACACTGTAAAAACAGCTAGATTAGGAAACAGACCAGCAGATCAAACTAATATTTCCACATTTTTAAATCCTTCCTTCCAGAAAAAGGGGATTTTACATTTCCTCTTCTTGGAGACGTAAGAGCGGGAAATGTAAAACGCTTGTTCTTAGAACAGCTCAATTGGGTCAGTTCCTGCCTTTGCTGGTTTGGACAAGGCCTAAACTCAAACCTTTTTCTCTGTAGGAGTTTCCTCATTTTATATTAATACATTTGCACTGGAGTAGTTCTTAAGAGACATGCCTATTGTTACAAAAATAGACTTGTTATTTCATAGCCATGCTGTAGTTTTTTTAGTAACTGTTAAAAGATTCTTAATTGATGAAATCCCAGACTGATATGACTTTGCATGGAAAAAGTGATTGGATTTTTTAAAATTTTTTTTAGATTACTTCTTTTTATTTTTACTCTGAGTGACTAACATTAACTGGAAGTTTGCAATTTTTTAATCTGGCCCTCCAGATCTGCTGCTGTGCTTATGCAGAAGTAGGCAGCCACCTCAATTATCTGCTCCCTGAGCCCTTCAACTTATTAAATGATGCTGTGCTCTTGCAAATTCCTGCTAGAAAAACAGGCAACAATGCATATGAACCCAAATTAGTCCCCTCTCAGTCTCAAGAGAGAGAAAGCTGGAAATACCTCCTACACAGCTTTGCTCCTTACCCTCTTCTTTACCTTTGCCAAATGGATTTGCTCCAAACTGATCTTACAATTAAAACTTTGAGATTAGGTCTATTAAACCAAAGACTGTCTTTCAGTTCTTATTATCAGCAGTCTTTTTATTTAAAAACTTAATTATATTTACGTTATTTGTTATCTTCTTAATGGCTCATGCATTCCTTTCATCTAAAATATTTCAGTATTTCTTAAATTTCTAAAAAATCCAGAAGTTCTCAGACAAGATGGCTGTACTGGGCTAACTTGAAAGAAACCTTTAGTCAAAAATAGGAGATCTGTATCAATCTATTCATCAATGCATAAAGCCTGGCCAGCAAACACATGGGAAAGACAAACAAAATAACCAACATTAAGCCTCAAAAGCTTTTCTTGCTTTGGAAGGATCATTAAAATTTTTCAAAAGCTCGGTGGTTTTTTGTGGAAGACAATTTAAATCTACCACATCACCAGCTATTGTACTGATGATCTCATCCATGATTATTGGTTAGTTGATTACATGGATGAACAAACCATCTCTGAAATACAGCTCTAACTTTCTGCATTGGCACTCAAGGTTAAGGAGCAAAGATCATGTGACTGGATTTTTCTTCAAATGCCTCATTTTGTAAAATTTTCACCAGCAAGTCTTATGCTAATAATTTTGATATTGTGCTTAAGTTGAGCAGCCGTGGATGAAAACCCTCTGATTTGAGAATAAGCTGTATAATGACCTTTGCCCGGAAGTTCATATAGGGTTTCCCAACTATACATACACACATAAATTAACAAGTCTAAACAGCCTACTGATACCCTGAAATTAATTTAGGAAGAGATCAAGATCTTCAGTGAGTCCTGTGCTTTGTTCCCCACCCAACACACTGTGACACTGAACAGAAGATATACTTGGTTGAACCCTGCAGACTCATTGCTCTGATCAGCTGCAGAGCTGCTTATTCTCAGGTTACCACATCTACTGGTGACACACAGCTAAACTTACACTTTTCAGAATGATGAATGTAAACACACTGCAAGAAGTTACCTATGAAAATGCACTCTGGATGCAACTGCATAGAGCTAGAGTCTGCTGCATCCAGGCAACAGCTCAGCAAGATGAAAGTAATTCTGCACAGACACAGCAGTCCAAACTCTGCCGAGCTGTGAAACTGAGACTAATTTTCCAGGTATCTTTCCAACAAGACTACAATAACATGTCTCATTTATATTTAAATTAAGGTGTGTAATTTAAGGCTTTAAGCATTTATAGAGTGACTTCAGAGACCTAATATTGTAATAGTTGTATTTTAGATGAATGGTCTTACCAAGGTCATGGATATGCAACTCTTATGTTTTGCTTTGAGCAAAAGCTTTTTGCTTTGAGCAAAGCTTGGTTTAGCCTCAGGAGATTCACTTATTGGATTCAAATGTATAAGCAAAATATACTTTATGAATACTGAATCCCTGCTAACCCACATTCCTGAAAAACACTACATTTTGCTAGATGATTTTAGAAGAACCTACTAGAACTCCATCAATGGGTAAGGGATCTTAAGCAATTTGGCATGAAGTAAAACACAATTGTTGAACTGTCTATTGGGTTTGCTTGGGAAGGTTTTGGTAGCTGAGGGGGCTACAGGGGTGGCTTCTGTGAGAAGCTGCCAGAAGCTTTGCCCATGTCCAGCAGAGCCAATGGCAGCCAGCTCCAGGACTGACCCTTTCTGTTGGTCAGGACTGGGCCAATCAGGAATTACAGTAGTGCCTCTGTGATACCACATTTAAGAAGGGAAAAAAGTTATTACACAGAAGCAACTGCTGTCTGAGAAAAGAGGGGTGAGAGCATGTGAGAGGAGCAGCTCTGCAGACACTGAGATTAGTGAAGGAGGGGCAGGAGGTGCTTCAAGCACCAGAGCTGGGATTCCCCTGCAGCCCCCGGTGCAGCCCATGGTGAGGCATCTCTCTTCCATCCTTTTCTAAACTCATGAACCTTTTGTTACATTTTCTCTTCGCATCCAGCTACAGAGAGGAGCAAAAGTGGCTTCGGTGAGTGCCTGGCACCCAGCCAGGATCTGCCCACCACAATGTCTCGAATTCCTCCACTTACCTCTGGCAGTCCATTTGAAGCTACAATACCAGCAGAATTCAAAAAAGGAATGAAGCTTGTGAAATACACATTTTTGACCTAAAAAAAAAGCAAAAATGTAGCATTAGCAAGGTAGAGTCCTTGCATACACTGCTTTCACATCTTTAAACCAAGAAACTGAGACATTTCTGTAATGTACTGTGGTTTGTTTTCAATAAAGAAAGAACAAAACTTGTTATATATCCAAAACACAGTGACATGTAAGCATGCAAATGCTTTGCTGGAATACTAAGTGATTAAACTTGAAAACAACTGCACTTTTCCAGCCCTCTGACATTTCTGCTTCCATCATCCATCTGGATATTCAAAAATCAGTCCTTTTTACACAGAAATAGATTTGACAGCAGAGGGAAAGGCAAATGGTGTCTTCTAAGATCTCCCACAGAAGCAATGGGCTTTTAGCATACATTTTCTCATCATGGGATGCAGCTGTGAAACCCTATCAGAGCAGCCCTGCATCCATATGCTACATGCTGTGATCAGCCTGTAACTTCATATTGTGTTCCTCACAATTCAGTTACCCTGGCAAAATTATCACCCATACCAAAGGGCTTGTTTTGGGGTGGTTTTGTTTTTAAACTACTGACTAGAGAAATTATAGAGTGGAAAAGTACCTTCAGTACTGAAGGTAACCATTTCACAGAATAGTTAAGCTGGCATAAACCATGACATTTTAAAAGAAGACCATTTAAATAAATACATATTCCAGATGGAGTCTAGCAGCAAGATCTATCAGACTTTAAAGTGCAGGCATTACCTCATCTAAATTACAATCATGCTCTTTACAAAGGATTTCAATAATTTTTGTGTCGGTATCAAGCTGCTTTGCAGTACGTGAACTCCTGTTCTGACCTCTTCTTGGAGTGCGAGCTGAACCATTTACAGTCACTGCAGACACAGAAGACTCTGGAAAGATATTCAGAACCATCACAAGGTTAGAGCCATCTTAAGAAAGAAGAAATTTAAGTTATTAAACCTAGAAGATTCCACTTCTTATACACTTTTTCAGATCTTCCCATTAAATATATTTTCTTTTTCATCTGTTCAGCTAGGTAAGAAACCTTCATTACAGAAAATCTATACAAAAAGGAAGTTAATTTTTTAAATTCCTGTATCAATATTAGAACATTTTGTTTTTAAGAAGCTACTCTGCACAATATGTAAGAGCACTTTCTGCAAGTAGCTTTAAATGAGCATCTGTTTTGCAAGGCTAGGAAAGCCTTATCTTTTCACAGATGAGTAACTATCTTTTCTACTTTTACAGAAGTATAAAACAAGAAGCTGAAGGACAATAAATCAGTGCAGGACTTAAAGGCAGTGTGAACCTGGAATATGGTCCTGGAGGGAACTCCTCCTTTCCCCAGGTACCCCCAGACGCACAAGCAGAAATAAATAAGTCCACCTTGAAGAAAGTATCAAAAAACCCCTTAATACAACAAGGTAAAAATATTTCATTTTGTTAAACTCAAAGTAGATGGCTTCAGTGGTAGAAATGTGCAAATTATATTAATAACACACATTAACATGATTAAATATTGCTGGTTTAAACCTGACACTGTAATCAGCATGTTGTTCTCACCTGTAACTTCATTTGCATTTGACAACTGTTCTGAGAAACTCTGACAAACTACACTGCAGGGGAGGTTGCATCTTAATCCCCTCAGCCTTAGTCAGATCATAAAGCTTGACATCATTTATCACAACACAAAGCCTCTTGGTCACGAGGGTTTGAACAATACATTGTGTTATTTTCTCAAAGAATGCAGAGCTGTTTGACAGTTCATACACAGCTTCACACTAGAAACCCAGGGCTTTGCACTTAGGACAGTAACACACATATCTGCAATTTAGTCTCAAGTGGCATCCTTTTCAAGACATGATGCACAGAACCAAACTGTTTCTAAATATGAGCCCCTACTCTGCAACGTTTTACCATGATAAAATAAATCAGTGTGAACACAGAATTCAAAACCAGGTAGTTTCAGTTTAGTGGTTTTTGAAAATGACCTGCTTTGTAACACCTGAAATAAGCAGCAGCATATATGTCTGTCCTACTAGGAAGGACAAATTTAAACTTAAAATAGTACTGAAGGAAAGCAGGGATCTGTTTGTCCTAAGTCCATCCTTTTTCCCCTTTTATTCGCATTAGAATAAGAGCAGGGTTATTTGTTCTTACTGGCAACAAATAATCACTAGGCCAGATAAATATCCTCCAAAACATAAAATTTAAAGAATATAGTAGTGAATACCTTATCTCTTCTATGACATTACAACTAGGTGGAAGTTTGGTTGCCAAAGAAAGAAAAAAAGCAAATAGATTTAGGCTAAATATGCTATGGTTACATCTTAACCCACCAGATGACAATCTAATTAGTAAAAAAATGTGAATCACATCCTGTGGCTCCAAATAGTTAACTCAAAAAGAGTTCTATCTATGGAAGTTGCCATAAATATTTACTTTCTGTACCCTTTTAGTGAGGTTTTCCAAGTTTTAGGTATAAAAACTTAATGGATAAAAACTTACTGCCTAATAGTTGTTTTTATAGAGATGACCCCTTGTATTTTTACTTATAATAGTTTACTTGTAATAGTGACAGTTTCAAATAGGATGTAATAACAGCAAAGGTGCTGACATTTTACCTCTACTCTTTTATTTTGAGCTGCTATCCACTGTATATTTGTTTTAAATATCTGTATAGTCCAGTATCTCGCACATTTCTGGTGTTGTCGTATTGTTATACATCAATGAAATAAGTCCTATCACCACATTTCCCTTTTGTAACTCAAGACAAACCTAAATAATAGTTGTCAGTAACAGTCTACCCAGAACCTGAATTCTTCTACCAAATTAAACATGCTGTTTTAACAAGTCCTTAAACAGCTTTAGGGCAGAGGACATAGCAAAAATTATATTAAATAGACTGCCACATTCAAGTAATTGAATTCAAGTTGACTATCATCTAAATTGAACTAAAACAGAAAAAAATTAATAAGCTTAAGAAGTTTTGTTGTGTTAATTACATATGTTAGCATGACTATTAGAAATCTAATACATTTATGTTGTACTTTAATGAACAAAACCCAAAAAAATTCTTACTGTATGGTTCCTTGAGCATAGCAGGAGGTGACAGTTTGATAAAATAATCTAAGACACACAGCAACAACTGGAAAGAAATCACCAGGTCATCTTCCACTTGCAACACTTTACCTGCATATATTTAAAAGGGTAGAGAAAACCTTTTTGAGAATGTTTGTCTTAATTTTACAAGTAATCTTGAAAAACAAAGCTTTGGAAGTTCATATAGTAAAACATCCACTAGAATTCAGAAGGCATCATACAGGATGCCAGTGTTCTTTAAAGGCTATTGATTTTAAAACTCATGGTGCTTCAGTTTGTGGCTTTACAGACAGCATACACACAAATAAAATTACTGCGTACAAAATCCTACCCTCAATGCTCAGTCCTGATTTCTTTTTCTTTTTACTGTAAAGGAATAACCTCTTACTTCTGTGCAATTCCTTACTGCTTTCTTTTCTGTAGTCTTATGCAAGCTTTTTGAAAGCTGCTAAACATTCAGAAAGCAGGAGCTGCTACGATACAGTGAAGAGAAATTCAAAACATGCTATCACACTGTAGGCTCAGCCTGTCAAATTTTTATGACATTTCTTAAAAGTCACACAAGTAATAGCATGAAAAGCACTTTTAGAGCTACATTATTCCAGTTTTTTCCCAAATTATGACTTATAAGCCAGAGAAGATCTACAGGGCCATCTCAAGACAGCGTGCATTGCCACGAAAAATTTAGGAAGTTGGTATGATTTTTGAACAGCTACAGGTTTACCTGTGCTCTATTTGCACGTGCAATTTTTGTATTTATTTTCTATCAGAAGTAGCAAGCATCACCCAGGCTCTTCTGAAGCTCCAACTATTTTATAGTAAATTTTAGCTGCCTTTATTCTCAAGAAAAGGCAGGCTAAAAAACCTTTTGTGCATTTTGCTTTATGCATATGCTTGAAGAATTCTAGTGAAAAAGCTCCACAAAACTCAGCTGATCCAAGTCTGATTTTGATATTAGAGATGCATACACTTCACTGATAACACACACCTGCAGTAAGCAGCCCTTGAGATACATGATTCATTCCTTTTAGCAGGAGTATAATGAGACAGGAACTCCATGGACTACTATAAACAGTTCATTGTTCAACATTAACATAACTTACACCTTTTCAAGGCAGATTTGTAGCATTCAAAGGACATGCTTTCAGGGACTTATTGTAATACCGTATTATTAAATTTGCTTTATTAAATTATATATATTTAAAATATATATAAGCTTATTTTTTAAAAAACATGCCAGTTTTTTAAGGTAATTATCCATTATTAAAGTGCCGGCAGACCACAAAGCACCTCAGAATAGACTTAAATACAAAACAGCAATCTTTAAAGTAAAAGAAATAAAAATCATAGTCATTTTAGAAAGCTTAAATATATGTTTATATACAGAAATTATATCAGTGAGAAGAACAGCCCAACTGTGTATAAAGAAGTATTATTGAGTAGTTACAAAAGCTAGGCACCAAAACTTTCTGGGCCTGTACAATACTTACTTGTAATAATGATACTAGTCTCATGTTGGACACATAAAGCAAACAAACTCACTTCAAAAATATACATCAAAATTACTGCGCTTCAACCAAAACTCACCTTTTGCCAGCAAAAAAGTAATCCAGTAATTTTTTAGGACTAATACAGAACTGAGTTCAGCAGAAATCCTGCAGGAAACAAAAATATTTTGCACTGATAGCCCTGTAATAATTTAAACTACAACGTTTGAAAACATGCTTCAGTCTATGGAACTATTTAACAACATGCAACATTTCCCATAGAGTTACGTAATCTCATTCCATTCCCTCTGTATGGATTATAACTACACACTTGAAAAACTTAAGTCCCTGTAAAGCCATTCAAGAATTAGGAAATATCTGTATCCTCCTCGGAAAAGAAAGTGAATGTAGACAATTCACTGAACTGCTCTGAGCCGTCCTCACTTGTGCCTTTGACTAATGCCCTACTCTCCAGCCACAGCATGAACTCAAGCTCATTTGGGAGTTGTTAAGGCATCTTTTAGTACACTCATTTGCTGCTGTGATTAGGAAGCTCACTCTCCATCCAAATGTTCATTTCCACCATGCTGAGACATCTGCCATTGGGTGCCAATACTTCATGGAGGAGGGATAGATACATAAAAATATATAAATACAATATGATACATATCTACTTATATATACATACACATATAAACACACTATGTCTTTTATATATACATATATATAATCTATATATACATACATAAATTTTATGTTTATATATATTACTAAATATAATATGTAGTAACATACACATGGTGTATAGATCACATATATGGAAATATGTGAAGTATATATGTAACATATATATAACTTCTGCATCTCCCATCATTTCACTGAAATTCAAAGTCCACACTAAATCTAAAGAAAACATACAGCA
>VYXD01011667.1:383391-397918 GCA_013397195.1 Hylia prasina | reverse complement strand
GATTAGGAAGCTCACTCTCCATCCAAATGTTCATTTCCACCATGCTGAGACATCTGCCATTGGGTGCCAATACTTCATGGAGGAGGGATAGATATATAAAAATATATAAATACAATATGATACATATCGACTTATATATACATACACATGTAAACACACTATGTATTTTATATATACATATATATAATCTATACATATACAGACAAATTTTATATGTTTATATATATTACTAAATATAATATGTAATAATATACACATGGTGTATAGATCACATATGTGGAAATACAGAAGTATATATGTAACATATATATAACTTCTGCATCTCCCATTATTTCACTGAAATTCAAAGCCCACACTAAATCTAAAGTAAACATACAGCACACTACAACTTCAGTCAGTCCTGAAGGATTAAAAGGTAACATGCCACTGTGTTTTACATCTTATCTTGACAAACACAATTTAGGAAAATCAAACTTACTCACTACTAGGTTGTTCCAGATAAATAAGGCCACAAGTCCTAGAAAATCAAAATAAATTATTATTTTTGAACATGCTTCTGCAAGCAAACTATGCAATATCTTTGACTTCAATGTAGTTAATAAATACACCAGTTCACAAAACATTTTTTTAACTTAAAAAAAAGCTGACTCAAAGAAGAGATTAACAACAGATATACTATAGCCCTGCCAAGCCTGAAATAACATTGTTTACATATTTATATCAAAGCTTACACAGCAAAACAATTTTAACTTGGTATAAGAAAATTGCTTTCTTCCACAAAGACAAGATTTGTACATACATTGTTACTTAGTGTCTCATACAACACAGCAGTGTGCTGCAGCTGCACAAAACATGCTATAAAAGGGCATTTTAAAATCTTTAGCATTTCTTCAGTGTCACTACAAGCCTTGTGGTGTAATACTGCTTTCCAATTATTCTAAGTACATATCATTTCAAGAAAAAAAATCAGTTCATGCAAAAACAAACTAGGATATATATGCCTTCACTCTATAAACTACCAGAGAGTGATCTCCTACCCTTTTCAAAGGTTATTTAAGAGATACTTGAGAGTCTTTTGTGATTCAGAAGGCAAAATGTTAAATTAAAAAATTATTTAGATAGTAAACCAATCCTCTCTATATCTGTAAAAAGTTTCAAGTGAATAGCAATCACCTGTCATGCTACTCTTGCTTATTGTTTGTACTGCAACAAGGAGGTTATTTAACACAGCATTGTGACATTATGGAGTAAAATGAAAGGGGTGTTTATTTAATGCATGTAAACAGCTCAATTTCACTGTTCTGCAAACATCAGCACACACAGTTTAAATGGGCTCCTATAACACAAAGTTTGAAAAATTCAAATACTTAATGTTGCCAAAGAAATAAATTTCAAAATGAAAAAGCATACACTACCTTTCAAACTTGTGGTATAGTGCAAATAATACATCGTATTTCTTTTTCAGCCTTGATACAGTGCTATCAACTTTAGTGCTTACAGTATCCATGTTAACATCCACTTCTTTTAGAAACTGAAAAAATGTGCATACACTGAAAAAAGAAAAAAAAAGATGACACATACCATAACTTGAGAAAGCAAGTATTCTGAAATAGTTCTTAAAAAAGAGAAAATAAAAACACATCTCCATAAAATCCCACTGCCTTACTTCACTAGACTCCAGCAAGTTGTTACTTTTATTACCAGTGACTGAACCCTTGCTTTGGGAAATGCTACTTGTTTACCTTGAGCCCCACCTTTACATTTTCCAGAGGTAAGAATACTGTTCAACCTGGCAGCAGGAGTATCTCACAATACAGGCTCTACTACAGAAGGAAAATTTTCTTGCCTAGCACAGATATTATCTCTGGAAGTCAGAATTTGCAAACTAGACACACCTTTGTTCTTGCACTGCCAGTAATACCACAAATATCCAACACACACCTCTCAGCTCTCCTGTTCTACTTTAGAAACGCTCCTCCTACTCTAAGAACGTGAACCCTGGCTCCATCCATGCTAAAGAAAGACCTAGGAATGAAAACTGAGATGAATGTGTTAGATTACATAGAATTTCAAGTCTTTCTACATGACATCTCCACCCTTTGGAAGTATTATTAACACAAGGGATCTAAGTTCTCCCTACTCATCCATGTAATATTATGGCCATCAAGGAAGCACTATGTTCATATCTAAAATGAACAGATTGCTAAAAATTAAAGAGGAGGAAACTATCAAATATTTCCTGCTATTTCTACTGTATCAAATATATTTTGATCCTTTATCAGAATATGATATTCTCAGACTTTTTGATCTTTGTCAGATTAAAGATACAGGATACAAAACCAGTCAGAGGCTCATTTAAGAACTCTCACCATGGATTAAAAGATCTTTCCAATATATCTGAAGGCTCTAGAGGATAAGATGACTAGTAGAAATCTCTGCCAGTTTGACCTTACAGCTGAGAAAAAGCCCAGGGCAAACAAGCAATTGAGTATTGCATCACAATCAGCAGAGTAACAGCTGACTCTTTGAAACCCTAAGGGAAAAAGTCTCTCAGTTTTCAGCACAAGTTGGTCTGTGGAACTTGGGTGGAACACGATGAATGTCGCTGCACAAATGCAATTGGCTTTTAGCCACACAGTTCCAAGGCAGCCAACACTGAAGAGATTAAGTCCAAACACTGGACCTGACCCTGCTCTGGGAGATGATGCAAGGTAGAAGAGGGCATGGAGAAGTCTAACCATAACAGATGACTTCAAGGAAAAGGATATTCTGGCCCAAGCCTGAGGTTATTGCCAGGACTTAGACTGCTGCCCCAGGAGCATCGAGAGGCTCTGCTTTCCACACACAGCACAGTCCCTAAGCAGATGGCACTGGAATTCTTTCCTTAGATGAATTTAACACAAGGTTACTGTTCCCACCTAAATTTACCTTAAAAGCAGAGACTATAATCTTAATTTCTGTATTATGAACTTAATTAATATACAATATAACAGTACCACTCCCCTAGCAAAAAGAGTGTATGAAAGTACAAAGTTTAGCCTGGCATTAAAATGTTTGAGAAAGAGCAGCACGCTGTTACTGTTTGAAAAGTAAGATTTTTTTCCCCACATCTTGATTTAGCCTAAGCCTAATGCTGGGAAAAAGGTTTTAAGGAAAATCATCATAGAGGGGAAGAAAGAAAGAAATATTTTAAGTGCAATTTGCACCAGCCTAAACTGATGAATAGTTTAGGGAGAGCAAGAACAAGAATGAGGTAAGTGACACAACCAAAGCAAACCACAGATGAATCAAACAAGTATCATTGCTCCCTCAACTAAAATATGACAGCAAGACTTCTAGTTTATTAATATATTCAGAACTTCCATAAGTAACCTTCATTGTAAAATCAACAAGTCTGATATACACAAAGATTCACTATGCTTTAAAAACATTCTTTAAAAAATATTGACAAGTCAATTGTTGAAATCTAAATTCACATACTTAAACTCACTTACCTTATGTTTATACTTTTCAAAAGCTCAGTGAAAGTAAATGTCACTTCATCCAGATCAATTGCTACAATAAAGATACATACTCCCCATGTTTCCTTTTTCTTTTTGCTACAAGCCTTTTTGAAAAAAGAGAGGAAAGAGTTTTTATTAATCAATAAAAACGGGCAATGCATGGAAGGCAATAATTTGTCCAAACGTAATTAGAAATGGTTAAACAAAACATCCTCAAATTAACATTTGACTATGACAGCCAATTATCTGATAACAGAAAACCATTCCAGGTTTTACAACACAGGTAGAAGACCAAGAATTTCAACTCTTATTCCCACAGGACATGATCAACTTTACCCATACAATTCAGCAAAGCTTCAAAATACAAGCTTTGGTTCCATGGAATGTTTATGCAAAGCAGAAGTCATGATTCCTTTTTTTTTCTAAATTACCATATTTGACACTAAAAAACACTGAAGTTAAGGAGTAAAAAGCAAAGCCATAAAAACGTATTTGAAATCTCTGCAATGACAGGCAATAAATACTCATAAGTGAGTACAGCTGTGTCAACCACTCATCACTGCTGAACCACAAACCCATTTCTGCTTAGTGAAGTGTGATAGTAAGAAGCACTTCCAGCCATTTTCCTTCTATACATCTACATTTAAGGTCTGCCTTCTGCTATTTAGAAGGTGCAAGTTATAACCAATCATCCTGCATGAAGAGAAGCCAACCCACAGTCATAGATACAGCATCCACATGGAGCAGAGCTCCTGATGATGGTTCACAAGCTACTCACTTGGAGCCAGACAAGCATCGCTTCAGATTCCATTACCCTTACACCAAAACAGCAACTCAGTGGAAAACCCCTGAAGAACAGTGACTTGTAGAAGCATGGAAAAAAACCCTTAAGCAGGTATATCCCAAGTTCTGGAAACAAGCTATCTTGAAGACAGAACTAGGCATGGGTGCAGATCAAAACTGCAGAAACAGCAAACTTGTAGAATACTTTCCAGACATCCAGCATCCTTGTAAATAAAACTCCAACACCACCCAGGCCCACAGCAAAGGAGCAGGATCTGAACAGACTGTCCACAGCTCTAGGTCAGACATGATATCTGGTGGAGGACAGAGGTGAAATGGAGCACCAGGAGCAAGTGAATGGAAACACTGTATTCCTGCTCTCCTACACTGCTTAGCTTTAGCCCACTCCCTGGCCTGCTTTTTTATCCTTTCCCTGAGTTGCAGGGGCCTGCTCACTCTAGAAAACGTTCCTCAAAGGCATTAAGAGTAAGCACCAGACATAGCTCACTTCATCTTGTGTGGTCTTCCAAACGTGCTCTGAAGTCCTCTACACTGTCAGCATCCACTCATGGCCTTGCTTAGTCAGCAGTGTAACCATGACCTAACCTACTGTGCCAATAAATTATACAATTTCACTAATACTGCCAACTTTTTTTTTTGGCAATTGTTCTGTGTCTTTCTTGGGAATAGTATTTATACATCAGGGAAGACTGGCTGCGGGCCTTCTCCAAAGAGCAAAAACTTTCACTGGCTTGTGCAATTGTTAAAAGTTAAAGAACAGTCTTCAATGCAAAACTAACCAGCCTCCCTCAACAACGTGGTAACTGACAATTATTTAAGTCACTATTTTCTTCCTGCCTTCCTATTTGAGTGTTTCTACAAAACATGATTCCTTGCACGAGAAAATTATTTTGAAATAAGCTATTAACAGACTGAGATGCGTTTGTTGATACATAAAGGGATATAAACAATTGTGAAGGCTAATGCTGGCTAGTGAACTACCAAGAAGGATGACTACTCACATTGATCAGATCCCTGCCCCTGGAGTCAGCTGACTTTATTTAATAAATAAGTTCCTTTCACTCCATGCTCCTACTAACTCAGACCATTTAGATGTTGTCCCCTAAATATTTCCAGGGCAGCCTAGCTCAACTCTGGCAGGCTGAATGCCAGAAGGCCATAAGCAATGATTTATTTGATAGGAGCAAGGCTTGGTTTTGCAAGAACGACCTTTAAACTCCTTTTCCAGTATTGTTGTGGGTAACAACTCATTTGTTTCCACCATTAAACAAGAAGGCAGTCTCAGAGGCAGCCTAGCAATCCATGAGATTCAAACCATTACAGTGAGCCAAACTCCAGTATCCCACACCCACTGCTGATGGTACAGGATGCTTTGGACACCTTCTCCTCAACAGAAGATGTTGGAGGACTTCTGACCTAACAAGAAAATTCACACACAACCCAAGATAAATAGATTATGAGTTGGGTTTTTTTTTCTAGCAGCAAAGAAAAGGTGAGCAGCATCTGAGCACGCCTGCCTTATAGCTAAGAGATGCAAGAGAGGAAAACATGAAAGAACACCAGACTGGGACTATCCCACCAGCTACTGCTGGTTCAAACAATCAAAGACACAGGTAAACTGCAGTTTTCTCAGAAAATAAGGCATCAGCCATAGCCATGCATGAAGATTTCAGTGATTTTAATCCACAGATATTGTCATGGTTTAACCCCAGGTAGCAACTAAGTACCACACAGCTGCTTTCTCGCTTCCCATCCCTGCAGTGGGGAGGAGTGTCAGAAACCAACCACCACAGCTAGAGAAAATAACAGTTTAATAACTGGAACAAAACAAAATGCAGCAGCAATAACAACAACATTAATAATAATTACAATGGAAATGAAAGAGAGAGGCATAAAACCCAACAGAAACAAGCGATGCGCAATCTATTTGCTCACCACACGCTGACCAATGCCCAGCCCATCCCTGAGCAGCAATCAGCAACTCTCAGCAAAACTCCAGCAATTTATATAGTGGGCATGACATTCTGTGGTATGGAATACCCCTTTGGCCAGTTCAGGATACCCTCCAGATCTCTGTGTGCATGTCCACTGGCAGAGCAAGGGAACCTGAAAAGTCCTTGACTCAGGACAAGTATTACTTAGCAACTGCTAAAACCCCAGCACTGTCAACATTCTCTTACTAAATCCAAAACACAGCACTATACCAGCTTCTGGGAACAAAATCAGCTTTATCCCAGCTGAAACCAGAACAAATATAAACATCATGGGGTAGAAGAAGGGGAAAAGAGATAAGGAGATGTCTTCTTGGCAAGTCACACTCATAAGTACTCTCCTCTTTACACTCCTTCCCTCCCAAGTTCACTTCTTTCCTATACAAATGAGTTAAAGTTGACTGCTGAATAAAAAACAAAGCAGCATCACTCCTTCCAACTATTTTGCTTTGCTTATAGCCAAAGCAGATGATTTAAAATAGATGGACTTGAATGCATGAGAGTGAAATGAAGACAAATTCATAGCCAAAAATTAATTTCTGAGGGTTTTCTTCTTCACCAGTCAGACTCAAGATCTTTGTTGATACACGATCACTGCAGAAAATGGGCAGGACAACAGCTCAACATCTGCCCTTGGCTGTCCTTCAGTTTCAGTAAAATGACTTCCAGTGACCTTAATTCAACTCATCATGAAGCAAAGCCTACATATCAATCACTAGTCCTAAGATTATTTAACACCTAATAGTCCACAGAGACTTCTTTCTCTTTTTATCATCTTCTATTTAGGATTCCAAGGAACCAGTGCTATAACTTGGGGCAACATAGGTCAGTACTGTTGAATCAATAGTTTTCTGTACGAATTGATCTAAAACTCTTATAAAATCTTTCAAAATATTTCTCTTTCTGGACTTACCATTATTTTTATTTAATCTGATTTTTACCAGATGACTAGTTTATTTAAATCTAGTGAAAACAACCTGGGCAGAGTCATTGGCTTAAAATGCTCATCCAACACTTAACTACCGTAAAATGAAATTCTCGCCTCTCTTCTTTCCAGATGCGGCTGAAAGGTGTTAAAGGCACTAACAGAAATAATTTCTGTTCTCTGCCAACAGAGGTTCTTCAATTCTAAAGCAGTCCCAAGGAGAAGATGGTCACAGGAAGTCTCAGCTCTAGTATGCAGTTAGAGATGTTTACTCTTCTGCCAACACTGATAACGATTTTGATGACAGCTTACAGAAGCGATCCAGGAATAGAAACTTCCAATGATGTTGAGTAAAAGAAGGTCAAAGGAAATGTACGTGAGAAACATGCAAATACAGATGGACACTTGAATCAAATGGGATATAGGATGTCCCACTGTAAATACCAAGCAACTGATTTTTGAAGACAAAGATGTGGAACTTGGCTTATTAAAATAAAATCTCAGTTACTACATTCCAATCAATATAGAGAACTAGCTTGATGGTACAAGAACACACACTTTTTTAGGGAGAGTCCAAAGGAGGCTACAGAGATGATCAGGGGGCTGGAGAGAGCTGGGATTGTTCAGCCTGGAGAAGAAGAGGCTTCAGGGAGATCTTACAGCATCTTCCAGTCCCTAAAGGGAGCTATAAGAGAGCTGGAGAGGGACTTTTTACAGGGGCATGCAGTGACAGGACAAGGGGGAATGGCTTCAAACTGAAAGAAAGCAGGTTTAAATCAGGTATTAGGAAGAAATTCTTTACTGTGAGGGTGGGGAGACACCACCACAGGCTAACCAGAGAAGCTGTGGCTGCCCCATCCCTGGCAGTGTTCAAGGCCAAGTTGGATGGGGCTCTGAGCTACCTGGTCTAGAGGAAGCAGTTGACCCTTCCCATGGCAGGGGGGTTGGAATGAGATGACCTTTAAAGGTTCCTTCCAACCCAAACCATGTCTACATGTTTATGATTATAGTGGGTAGAAGATGACTGGAGAATACACTCAAGAAGCTCTCACAATAGAAAACTGCTCAGAATAAAAACCCACAAGAAAAAAAGTCCCAGGGGAAAAAAGGCAAACATTTTAACCCCTGTCTACATATAAGAAGTTCTGTGTAAAGACAGATCCTCCATTTTTCAGCAATACCAGTTTTAAATTTTCTATTGAACACTGTTTAAGATGGAAGATTATTATTAGCTTTCAAAAGATGAGATCAAATTCAAATATAATACTAGCTAAAAGTAATGAAGTCAACGGAAAGTGTTGAACTAGTAAAAATAGTTCATCTGATATGCAAAGTTCCCATTACACTTTTGCATGTAGCAAGACTGGAGGGGTCATCAATTTCTCCCCAGGATAGGCAGGAGATGAGTAAAAAAAGAAACTCTATACCAGTTGCCTGAGCTTTTAAAGTGCAAGGGCGCATACAAGCAATGCATCTGCTGCTAAGATACTGAATATCAGCAGCAAGAGGCCATGGTGATGATTTGTTTGTTTTGGGACTTTCAGTACCTCTTCTTTTTTTAATATCAGAGGATCCTAAAATATCTGTAATTTTGCTCACCCATCCAAAGCTTCAATGGATTCAGGTTCAGATCAGCTGCCGTTCTATAAATTAGAGACAAAGTCTAGACAGAAGATACTTCACTTGCTCATACGTGTTTCATGCTTTTGCCAAAAGCAAGAGGCCTCTCCATCTTTTAACATGAGGATGAGGTGGCTTACCAATTAAAATATCTTTCTAATAGAAACCACAACTGAAAGGAACTGATTTAATTTTAATGTGAGATTTTATGAACTGGGAACACTTGGCCTGCTAAACATGAACTCTTTGGTCTATCCAGACCAACCTTCTATATTTAAGTCATCTTTATTTCATTCCTCAACTTAAGCTACAGTTTACCTTGTATATTTTCTTCACTAAGAAAGCACTTCAACTCCTGCACAAATCAAGTGCTCTGCAGCATCTGCATACCAGTGTAAGTCACCATTTGGGGAGAATTTCAGGATGTAAGAGAAGTAATTAGAGGCAAGAAAAGATGCCTAAAGCGTCTCCATATTCTAGAGACTTTCTGAGGGAAAAGAAAAGGCAGCAATAATACATTTCTCATGGGCCACAGGATTGGCTGGTACAGAATTTTACACCACTGGCTTGAATTATAACAGAAACAGTACTTGGGGGGGAAAATACATGGACAAATAAAGCTAAACTAGGAAAACCTCTCTATGCCAACTGCAGATCTTTCAACATGACAATTTTTTAATAGCAGGTTAGACAAATACTTGATGAAAACAGCTCAGGAATTCCTGTGTCTGAACAGCTGAGCTGCAGCAGAACAGTGAGCCACATTTCCCAAACAAGTGCTATGAACAGCCAACAAAAAAATGGAGCTCCTACCCACGCACCACATATTTCAACCAACTAAGCTGATGAGCTCCAAGCATACCAGACCCTATGCCTTAAGGTCCTTGGCAGACTCTAAATTCTATCAATTTCCTAAAACAATTTTCTTTGGAAAAGTTTGGTTCCAATTTAGTCACCATATCATCTGTTCCTCACATGGTTTCTTTGCAATATATTCAGCAACACTTCACTCAAGCTTTTTTTTCCCCTGCTTATATCACCCCATATTCTACTTCAGATTCTCATTTTGTTGTTCTCTACCAAAACAAACAGTAGCAGAACATAACAAACGCCCTGAGTTTTTTCATAGTAGTATTAGTATGGCTTCCTGGACTTCTAATATCCCTTACACCAACAATCACATGCTGCTCACCAAAGAACATCAGTAATTCCACTAAATCTATTCATTCCACCTAGAATTTACAAGCACTATTGGTTCATAATACAGATTTCAGGAGAGTTATAAAAAATTAAAGAGTACAAGAGAAGCAAGGATCAGAGCCAATGTTAAGCCAACAACAATCAACGTGTAGAAGTTTTGAAACTAAGACCATAAAAACTACAACTCGAAAAAATTGTTCTTTCTAATAGCTTGGTTTGATAAAGAAATGATAGAGAGAACAAAAATATTTGTATGACACCAATGAAAAGCTCTTGTTTAGATAAACACTTCCATGTTCACAATAAGCTTGTGTGGGAGTTCACCAGACATCAAAATAATCTAAGAAACATCTTTCTGATTACACATCAGACACCTTCCTTCACCCCACACACCAAGAGTGCTGATTCAGCATTTGGGGTTCTAAGAGAGTTCTGAGTTACCATTTTATTATAGAAGCATGTCATAAAACTTGGCTGTCACAGGGGAAAGCTCTAATGTTCTCCCACTATGAAGGAGAACACTACCATGTTTAACAGACAGCTTTTGAACAATCCCTCTCTGTAGATGTAGTTTTTACAACTACAGGTAGGCCACATTTTCCAGAAAAGTTGTGCTACCATCTCTCTCTTGTCACCTTTCTCCTCCTCCACACCTCTCAAAGGGGTTCAGCTGTTTCAAGGACTCACAGCCATCTGCAATAGGGTGCAGCTGTATATCCTTGACTCACATGCTGCAGAAACAGATAACTGGAGAGCACTGCAAGGAAAGCTACAGCGCACAGAAAGAGAGTGCAAGATAAGAAAGCTGAAATTTCAAACGATCATCACTAGTAGCTCAAATGCTCAAAAGAAAAAATAGCAGTGTGGAAAGGTGTGACATCCTGAAGAAAAAAAAGCAGTGGCTCCAGTGGTCATTGGCATTCATTCAGGGAGCAGCAGATAACAAGTTCTCTCCTCTTGGCTGATGCCTGCCTGGCCAGTAAAGCCTCTCACTGAAGCACAGGCACATTTAGGCTGGTAGGTCACTACATTCTAGCAAATTTTTTTGTGTACGCCTGCCAAAAATAATTGCTCTACACTTTTAAGCTGCACGTACCTGGTTTGCAGAGTCTCTGCACATGCACCCTAAGCGACTCAAAAAGGACAGCACTACAAGGTGTTTTCATTTCAAGTCACTAAATATTCATTGAGCAAGGATACAGCAGATGTTCAGACTACACCCAAACCCACATCTGCACCTTGAGTATCTGCCAGTTACCACAGTACCTAAAGTCTGGGCCATGCTGCTTCCTAGTTACCACTACAAGTGTTCTTTGCATCCTCAGAGATTTGGCAGGCACAATTCTAATATCAACCACAAAAAACGAGGCCAGTGAGCCAAGAAAGGTAAGGTTTCAGGTCTTTATAAATGGCTTGAGAGGGGGATTCTTAGATGCCATCTCTATTTCCATCAGCAGCCCTATGATTTAAGCTTCCTCCAAGTGAAACAAACTACATTGCTAAACAGAAGTGTCCTGATAAGTATTTGTCTCAACTGGTGGCCTGCTTAACTTTTTGCTTGAGAACAGCAAGCTGCTACACAGCTTCTGCTCCAGTTCAGAACTGAACAGGTTACTACTGAACCTCACATTAAAACACATGCAGCTGGTGCTTGCAGGACAAACCCTGGGACAGCCCCTCCAACATAATACCTTTACCAGAGGGAAGAAAAGAGCAGCCTCCTCCTGAATCCCTGCAACTTGAACTAGAGAGCCATCCTGAGAAGCCAGGCTCACCAGAACAGCTTGACTTAAGAAAAGAAGCAGCAATTAGCCAGGCTGTTAATTTGCTTGACTTCAGAGTGGGATGAAACCTGCTCTCAGCTAGAAGTAGCAACTCCAGTACCTTCCAGGTCCCCATGGAGGCACACACTTGACAGCTTACTCATTTCAACATCCTGCAGATACACCTCTAAGTTTGAGGAAAAGGCCTTGGATTGAAACACAATATACTGTAGATTTTTTTTCCTCTGTACATTGAAGGGCTCTCAACAATCAGTTTTAATCGCAAGACAACAAATATTAGCTACATATCATAATGAAGGTCTGGTTCTGAATAGGTAAAGGAAGCAATCTTCAGATGCTGAAAGGTTTCAACCACCATGTATCTTATCTGGCCACTGCTAAGTAATGATCAGTGAAAACAAAACTTCACCTGTAAATGAAATTTGCAGGATTATACTGAAACATGCCTTGGTTTTTGCACTCAAGGGAACTGATTACTCCTGTTTTTATTCTTATAAGGGAACTCGACTATGCTTTTAGGCAAATGCTTCCCATGAGCATCCATGACCAGAAATTGTATCTGAAAGCTGTGCAGTCTCCCTAATAATAATGCTATTATTACTCTGTGATGTGAATGCATCAAGACCTGGTATATCCATGCTGTAGTTCAAAAAACACAGATAACAAACTATTAGTAGTGACAGCATAGCTGTGGCAAGGGTAAGCAGAAGTCAGAACATGCTCATCAATGCAAGTCCACACAGTGGGAATAATACCCCAGCTAGGTATTACAAAACTGCATCTGGACTCTATAACAAAGCTTCTGCCATGATTTAGCTGTATTACAGCTGTTCTCTGAGACAGCTTGTTGACACAGCAGTCATACCGAGAAGCAGCAAAACCAAAAATCAAGAAAGGGCCTAACATCCTATTAATCTGTTTACACATGTCCAATGACTAACTCTGAACGGAAATGCCTCAATGATAAGCACAGGTTAACATTATGCAACATAAAAACTCCCAACATTTAACATACAGAATTCCTGTCTCTGCAATAGTCATCTCCATACCTTTTCTGCAGCCTCATAAAGTATGCAGAGGGGAAAAAAATACACAGAACCACAAGATAAGACTACTTGTATAAAGCTGACTAAGGCATATTTGAAATACCTTGCAGTTCGAAGAATTAGCTGATCGCATGGTGCTGTTTTCTACTGTCACTTGCTAGTAATCTAAAAGGACTTCTGAGCACGTACCTTTATCACAAATATGAACAAAAAAGGGCAATCTACAGAAGCCAGTTTACACAGACGTGAACACGGCTACATCCCATTTCAGTCTGCCTTCACCTGGAAAAAGCTAAGTCACAGCTTTGGCTGTGGGACCCTCGGCCGCCGCCGCAGCGAAGTTACGGCTCAGTGTCTGAGCTGGGGCACAGGACAGACGCTACCGCCGAGCGATGCTACCAGCGGCAGCTACTCACCAGAGCTCCATCCGCTGCCAGCAAGCTCTCGTACTTGTTCCACGCTTTCTCCCTCGCGCTCTCCGACACCTTCAGCGCATCACACAGAACGACAAAGTCCGCTTCGCCGACCTCGAGCCTAGGAAAAGCATCACACGTCGCCAGCGGGGACACCGGACCGCGGGGCGACCGCGGAACCCCCGCCACCCGCTGCCGGAGCCGCCCCACGGCCCGGACCCCCGGGCGCCGAGAGCCCCNCGGCCCGGCCCCGCAGAGCCGCCCGCGCCCCTCGGCCTTGGGGCCGCAGCCCAGGCGTGCCTGGCGCATAGGTACTCAGCAAGTCACGCAGCGGATGCATCTTTTCCGTGAAATGGGAAGAAACGCAGAGCTGTGTGTAAGAATAACTATACAGAACAAGTGTACAGGTGCAGAGCAGGAATTGCAGATCCTTTAGGAGGCTGGTCCAACCACACCAGGTGCCGGGTCCTGCGCTTTGGCCACAACAACCCCAGGCAGTGCTACAGGCTGGGGGACGAGTGTCTGGAAAGATGCCTGGCAAAAAAGGACCTGGGGGTTCTGATCGACAGCAGCTCAACATGAGCCAGAGTGTGCCCAGGCGGCCGAGAAGGCCAATGGCATCCTGGCCTGTATCAGCAATAGTGTGGTCGGCAGGAGCGGGGCAGGGATTGTCCCTGTACTCGGCACTGGTGGAGTAACATCTCAGCTGTGTCCAGGTCCTCTCTACAAGAAAGTCCAGAGAAGGGCAGCGGGGCTGGGGCAGGGTCTGGAGCACAAGTCCTGTAGGAGCGGCTGAGGGAGCTGGGGATGTTTCACCTAGGAAAAGGTTTGGGAGACCTTACTGCTCTCTACAACTGCCCGAGCAGAGGCTGTAGTGAGGTGAGGGTTGGCATCTTCTCCCAGGTAATAAGTGACAGGACAAGAGGACAAGCCTCAGACTGCACCAGGGGAGTTTTAGGTTGAACATCAAGAGGAAATTCATANATGAGCCAGAGTGTGCCCAGGCGGCCGAGAAGGCCAATGGCATCCTGGCCTGTATCAGCAATAGTGTGGTCGGCAGGAGCGGGGCAGGGATTGTCCCTGTACTCGGCACTGGTGGAGTAACATCTCAGCTGTGTCCAGGTCCTCTCTACAAGAAAGTCCAGAGAAGGGCAGCGGGGCTGGGGCAGGGTCTGGAGCACAAGTCCTGTAGGAGCGGCTGAGGGAGCTGGGGGTGTTTCACCTTGGAAAAGGGTTGGGAG
>VYXD01011667.1:350363-383309 GCA_013397195.1 Hylia prasina | reverse complement strand
TAAGTGACAGGACAAGAGCACAAGCCTCAGACGGCACCAGGGGAGTTTTAGGTTGAACATCAAGAGGAAATTCATAATGGAAAGGGTTGTTAAACATTGGCATGGCCTGCCCTGTGGGCAGCAGTGAAGGCACCATCCCAGGAGGTGTTCAAGAAACAACTAGACGTGATGGCCTTTGGTGCCGCGGTCCAGTTGACATGGTCGCGGGTGACCAGTCAAAGGTTGGACTTGATCTCAGAGGTCTTTTCCAACCTAAATGATTCAGTGACCTCTCAATCTGACATGCATCCAAGTCCCAACTGAAATGTTACTTTTAACACTGTGCAGTAAAATTACATTTAATATAAGAAATTGAGGCTGTGGGCATCTCCTGGACTTCAAGTCATTGAGATTCAAATTGCCAATGCTCTGATTCAAAGATCTTAAAAATCTGCTTTGTTGTCTGCAATTACATACTCACATTTAGAAGGCAAATCTCTGCTCAGATAAGCACATTTATTTTCAGACTTACATGATGACAACTTCTTAGAAAAGGAAAAATATTTGTATGTAAGGATTCTTACTACCTGCACATATCTGTCATTCACTGCTGTTAAAAAAAGTTAAACAGCAGGCCACCAGTGAGACTGCTGTCAAAACTCTGGGTTTAAGAAAAACCCAAACAAAAATCAGCATGAGCATTAAAATGTTATAGACTTAAAATTCACTAGCATTTTTACATTCATACACTCTAGTAATTTGTTCAGGCTTTTCCTTTATATTCAGTAACTTAGAACAAGAGAACAGTGTCTGGCTTTCTGCTTTATAGTTAGAATTAAACCAGTTACAGTAAAGTGAATACAGAACAAAGTACATAAACTCCAAATTAAACATTTGAGTTGTAGACTGCAGAGGCATTTAGACATTCCTGATTATAATTCTCTTAAAACTGTGACAGCAGCTTTACCCTGCTTCTAAGCACATTTAAATACTTTTTGTGTTCAGATGGTACCAGATGCTGTGAAAGGTTTGGGGTTTAGGACTGTCTGTCACTGACCATTGAACTGCAGACAAGTAGACAGACCCGCTTGGAAAAGTAAGCTGAACCCCTAAAGCACAGCTGAGTCTATTGCCCTCTCCTCACAACTGGCTTTAAGAGCACAAAAGAATTTAAAATGAGAGACAAGCATCTCAGAAAACTTGGTCACAGCCAGTGGAGACCATGCCAGCTGTCAGAAAGAAGGAAACACACCCTCCTGGGTCGCTTCCCTCACAGCTGCTTCAACGTGCTCTTAGAGCCAGGCCCTGCATTGTCCAGATGGCAGGCAAAGAATTTGTCTCATGGCCCTCTGTGCATTGCTCCTTTTGAAGAGTTCACAAACCAGCCTCGGTGTAAGTACTATTTTTTTTTTAAAATTGTTAGTGCACCAAGCACCTTCTCAAGTCAAATTTTATGCACTTTTTCATCAAGTAAGGCTCTTAGGGCTCCCCTCCATAAACAGGTAAAACCAAAATATAATCTCAGAATGCTTCAAGTTACAGCTGGAGGGAGACAAAGGGAGGCAGCAGATGAATCAAGCAACAATAACCTTTAATAATCCATCCTAAAGCCTTGGATATGTTAACTAAATCTAAACTGCAGTAGAAGAGTTAACATGTGCTTCCAAAGAAATGCACATCCTTGTGTAAAACCATATTCAAGATGCTGCACTTTTTTCCCCTTCTCCTTTTAAGATGTACTGATTTGAATGTTTTAATCCTGTATTCTAAAACATCTTCTAAATGAAGCCTTTAGACTTTCCAATAAAATTACAAAGAAAAAAATCAGCTCCTACTGGGGAAAAAAAAAAAAAAAGAAGCAAAGGAAACACTGCAATGTCAAATAAAGTATTAATATGTTTTTCATCTGACCTGACAAAATCTTTATTCTAAACATCTTGCTACAACTGCTTTTAGAGTATAGGTCATGGACATATGTGAAACATTGTCCAGTCAGGCAGTCCTGACTCATTGTTTCCAGCTGCTACACAACCTTAGGTAATTTTATTATCCCAATTTTTTCTCTTAAAACTGTTGCTGTAGTTTCATGGTAATTGCCAGTGGGAATAAAAGCTATGATTTCAATTACAGTAAAATCAGTTTTCTGAAGCTGCATTTACCAACATATGCATTTAAAAACCCACTAAATTGAGAGCTTCTGCATATTAGTCCAAATACTAAATATTGGCAGAATTTCTGCTTTAATAAAGCCCATAGGGTGTAAAACCCAAGGATCATAAAGATGTCTGCATGTATCCCACCCATTTTCCTGCATGTAACAGGCAGAATTAACCAGGGAGTGGACACAGCCTCTCCTGGCCAGCCTTTACTGTGCATTCACATTCCTTGCACTGTGTAGCAGCCCCCAGCCCTCTGCCATCAGTGTCACCTGGGGTCCAGCTCTCCCTCTCAAGCCCCAGCACAAGTGCCAACAGGAGCAAGGAGGTGACAGACCTGCAGGCCAGCTTTTCACCAGCTGCTGCCCTACGTGCCCCAGGCCTTAAGAAGAGCCTTGCTGCAGAAGCACCTGGTGCAGCAGACAGACCCAAATGACAGTCTTGCTGCAGGAGAGCCTCAGGGACAATCAGGCCATGGCTTGAAGAGGCCCTTTGCACTCCCCAGCATCACCTCCCCATGTGGGCATCATGTAATGCTGTGATTGCATTGGCATCAGCTCTGCCTTTGCAGCTGGAAACTGGTTGTGCCTCTTAGTGGTGGTGAGCCTGACCCCTATGTCTTTGTTTCTTACACAAATACAGAGCTTGAGATATGAAGACTAAAAACCATTTCTGTAAGTAGTATTTCCACAGTGACGTAAAATCCATAGGGACCATAACAAACATCTACCCATTTCTCTTTAAGATGAGAGGTATCTGTCAGACGTTGCCACTTCTAACAGTTCAAAGCCTCTCTCTATACATTGATATTATTAATAAAAAGAATATTTTTCACTCCACAGTTAAAAATGTGTATCTGTGGCTTGTTCTTGTCAGAGCACTACTCAGGGCAGTGCTGGACTCTCAGGGCTGCAGTGATGAGTTTAAGGCCGGAATCTCTATCAATGAAGCATTTGACCAAACTGCCAGTGGGATCTGAAATTACACTACTGTTGTTACTGGATGGGAAAATGGCTGCATGTAGATGATGCCTATGTGCAAAACCTCAACCCTTCACATATACTTCTTGTTATTTTGCTTGGACATCAGAGAGGCTTGGCATTGATCAAAGCTTTTGAACTTGAGTGTCACTTTCTTCTCTTTTTACTCAGTTGTATTCATCTGTTTATAGAGGAATCATAACTACTTACATGGACTTTCCACATTTCTTGTTCTCTGTGAGAATGGCTGTGAGAGCTGTCTGTGTCTGTTTTAACAGATCTGCACTAGTGCTGAGAATCAGGGCACTAAAAAATAAAATCCATGACTGATGCAATTTATCAGATTAAGCCCTAGTGACAGTGCAATTGCATCAGACAAAAATGATCATTCCTGGTATGTCTTTCCTTGCTTACAAAGGTTTCTGGATATCAGTATAAATCATGCCCTTGCATGCACAGCTGCATCATGACTTGTGCTTTGTCACACAGGTACCACCCTGTGTTCTGGGCAGGCAAAGCACTTCAAACCCTGGGTACATTCTGCCCTGGGAGGGTGCGGGGATGACATCCTGTGTCCCCTCTGCAGGGCAGTTCCTTTCAGCTGGTGCTGCCAACTGTTAATGAAATAAAGATCAGCAAGCAAACCACAGCCCTCTTGTTGCTTGCAATTACATGGCCACATTAAGGACCCCGCTGCAATCTCTCCCTTCCCATCCTTCTCAGCCCCAAGCTCTGCTTCCTCTGACCACATGAGAAAGTGCACTCTGGCACAAGCAACACCCTGTCCTGCTGCTGACCATCTCCCCAGCAAGGATGTTTCCCATGCCTCCACTTCCAGGATTTCCTAAGCCCACAAGAAGCCAGCAGAATGCACTCTCCTGGAAGTTGTACTTAGGAATCAAATTAATCTTAACCAACAACCTGAAAACCAATGAAAATTAGCAACTGAAGCCTGTAGTGAGTGAGCATAGGCATTTCTCTGAACTAAACCAAGGTGTGATCTTGTTTCTTTCTTTTTGCTTCAAGTGGGTCTAAGAGAAAGACATTCTTTACTAATCCATGGCAGTGAAATACCTTAACTAGGTGAAAACATTTGTGTATAGCATTCCAGAAAAACACCCTGTGTGACAACAGCACTATAGGTTCTTCTATGTTGCTTCCTCTGTAGCGATAAAATCTCCTTCTACCATGGAACAAGCAATGTCAGTGAGAGTGCAGCTCTGCTGATATCTACCACTAAACTCTCTAAGCTTTTGCTAACACTGATGTGTCATATCTCCATCCTCCCACCCAACCCATATGAACATATGCACGTACGCACCTTGACAGGCATCAGGTAACCAAACTCTTGCATTTTCAGTCTTGCAGGCTCATTTTCTTCATGCCAAAACTTGCCCTGTACCTCTTTACTAAAGCTGCAAGACTTCAGCTGGAGCAGAGAGGCCTTGGAGCTTTTATTGTGCTTGGTAAGCCCAGGTTACATCAATCACATTGACTGGTCATAACAACTTTGCTCATGTAAGGACCACCTGAACATCAGAGGTTGTTTGGGACCCATGAGAGAGCAACACAGCCCCTTCCACCAACTAAACATGGTGGCACAGGATACTGATTTTGCTGCTTCAGTAATAAAGTATGTCTCAGAATTAGGACTGATCTTGTTTTTTATGAGGAGTTTTTAAATTATTTGCAAAGATAATTGTCCAATGAGGTCATTTTTACACTAACCCCTTTCTGGAATTCACTGGGCTGGAAATGTGGTTTCTTCAGTGCAGCACAGCTATCGTTGTTTATTAGACTCAACTATTATTATACTTGTATTTATTATACTTTTATTATTTAAAAAGGAAAAAAGCCCAAGCATCTCCAAGAGCTATTTCTTTCCATGGATTTGTGTCCCATGCTTCATCGACTTGGTCTAAGAGGGCAGAAGTTCCAACATGAGCTTTCACTGCACTCTGGATGTTTTAGGCTGTCTTCCTACACAAACTGCCTGGCATTTAATAAGACACGAGCGCATGCTGGGAGCTTTTCCTCAGTGCACACTAGTTTCTCCCTCTTCCCCACACTTATTTTCACCCTGCTGATCGAAGTAAATTTCCTTCCAACAGGCTCAAAAGCTCTTTAGGCCAGACATACAGCACAATCATGGAAACTTCCCATTTCTCCCCCTGCTCCACCACCCCTTCAGCAGCCTCATTTGCTGGCGTCTCCGTTAAAGGGCACACCACAGATCACCAGGTTTGGCTACTCAGTTTTATTTTGAAAACAAGTTAAAGACCATACAAAGCTTGCCTACAAATTAACAAGTTTCATGTTTAACTTAGGGAAAATAGGAACAGAATGCTCCTGAAAAGGTAGGAAACATCCTCAGAAGTACTTCAGCGTGAATCTTGCGTCATACAGGGCTGCAAAGAATGCACCAGCAACCTTGTGCTGACATATACGTGACCTTTGTTGCAAGCACGCAATTGCAACATCCTGAATGTCTGTAGCTGAAGTTTTCCCAGCAGGTTTTCCAGCTTGCTTGCACATATTCTGAAGTGCAGCTATGTAAATATGATTTATACATTAACACCTAGCCTGTATGCATGTGAGGCCTCATTTGCTGTCCATGATTGCCATGCACCATCAAAAATGGATTTAAGAAGTCCAGCTTTGGAATACAGCAGTTATACATTTCATTTTAATTATTATGCACTTACACCAAGACCAATCTGTAAATTAAGCCACATGCAGATGAAGAAAAAAAAGTATTGTGTATTTAGGAAACTTCCTTTAAAACAAATTACTTTATCTCAGTCCAAACATTCACAATAGCAGGAAACTGGATCACAGCATGTTTACAATTGTATAATAGCTCCAAAAACAGTAAAGCATCCTCCCACTGTATTAAGAAAAGATCCTTTAAAAGATGAAAAATAAGATTAGTACAAAGTCTCTTGACTGTATTAACCTAAGATAAATGATTTGGACACCTATGGTGTATATTATTTAAAAAGAGGTTTAAACAGTTTTTTTGGTATTTTTCAAATATGCAATTATTTTGCAAACATTTCTGCTTTTCTGATGAATCAATGCTCAAAATTTGGCCAGAAGACAAGTCAGTTCCCATGTCATGGAAGCTCTCAAGTGGATCTAGAGGGAGATTTTCCAGCCTTGTTTTTAAAATGTTACTCCCTTTTTTTTACGTCCGGTATTTTTTTCTTGCCAACAACTTCAAAACAGCATGTACATCTTATTCATCTTATACATCTTATTCTGCACTCTCCCCTAGAAAAGTTGGCATTACAAGGATCCAAACTGTATTAGAAAAAAATAAAATCAATCTTGCTTTAAGGATAGCAGTTCTAAGTGTAATTGGCATGATACAGATGGTGTTGGTGATATTTGAGCCAGCCCCAGATTACCAGGCAAAGCTCAGTGGCACAGACTGGCAGGAACATCATGATGGGGAATAAAGGGAATGGCAAAGTCCTGGAGGTAGTGAACACTCCTGGCTCTCAGCTGGGTCAGCCTGACTCATGGCACACACTGGATGATGCCCATCATTGACAAATATTCAGGACAGGGATTTCAGACATTAACAACATATTAGATGAGCTTTGGGTCTCCACTCTGATCACATGCATCGTGGAAATACCCACCCAGAATTTCACCAAGCAGCACAGTATTGCCCTTAATTGAAAAGGGACAGAAAAGCAAGCTTCTCTGTTCATATTTCATTTCTCAGCCATCTATTCTATCTTTAGAAACAGCACTTCAAGTAAAATGGATTAATTTTAACTGTAGTTCCCTCTTCTTAAAAATAATCCAGCAGCAGCAGAAGAAAACACAAGACTTTTAGACAAACAGGTTTATAAGGTTTATTTTCCATTGCACATACATGGATTATATACAGGTTAGTAACATAAGTTACTTCTTAATTTCCTAAAAGACTGTTACAGCAAACACTTGCCATTTTAAAACATCAAGTCAGAAATCAATCCCAAAAAGGTAAATATGACAATATTTTAAAAACAAAACAAATTGCACTTGGTTAGGAGAGTCAAATACAGGTTTGTCTATATGCTGTAACAAATTATATAGCAGTTAATATTACAGTTAGAAGTAGCTCTTGCAGTCCATTTTTACATTACTAATTTTTTTCAATTTTACTTATTTAAAAACTGGTGGATATTTCAAAGATTTCTTCTTTCTAGCATTTGAGATTCACATGAAATGCACTAGCAACTAGGTCTTTATACAATTGCTATTCAAATATAAGAACACCACACCTGAAAATAAGGAGAAAACGAAAATGTATTGATTTTACATGTATCATGAGATGAGAAGTATGGAAGGTGTTCAGCAAGAAAGCCCTGTCCACTACTTACATAAAAGAAGATTTTAAAAAATAATCACTGCACACAATACAAAGGGTGGGGTCATACTGTACTTTTTTAAGTCTCCTGTAACAGTACTATTCCTCATTACTGTTCACAGATGAGTGTTTCCATAGCAAACTTGTTCTCAAAGTGTCGAATCTTTCGGCAGTTGACGGCTTCACGCTTCTGAATTCCTGTTGTATTGGTAAAGAACAACAGAGTGTCAGGAGAAGAAGGGCTGAGGTACATCAGAGGCAGAAGTTCTACGTTTGCTATGATAAAATGTCACCTCCAACCCTCCCCTCCAACAAAACACAGACAGGCACACATTCAGATGTAGAAAATCAATTAGCAGGGAATGATCCTAGAAGTGTGATGAACCAAATGCCAGTACTGGTTTAGTGAAAACCAACCTGCCAAAAACCCCCACCGGCCAGTTTTTAACTCAGATCAGTTCCCAAAATCCCTCTCTGTGCATCTGTAAAAATGCTTGTGGGGATGTGAGAGAAGGAACTGATATAGAAAAACTGCTATATGCAAAAAAAGAACAGATTTGTAGTATTTAAACATTATCTTGGAATCAGAGAAAGACAGAATTTAACCAAATTATAAGCAAGCATGCTCACTGCCAACCTGTGCTCACCATTTATTACTACAGGATAAACATAGTGAATTGTAATTGTATTTTGCTATTAAAACTTTTCATTTTCAAACATCAATCTAAATTGCTTTTATAAAATGGATTTCTTCTCTTTGTTTTCCCAAGCAGTCAGGTCTCACAATGACAGAAGCAATTAAGCTGCTTTGGTGTGCACTTGCACACCACATGCAGATTACACAACAGCAACAAGAAATCAAACAACCAAAAGGCAAAAAGACCAAACTACCAAAAAGCAAATTCGAGTAACATCTGAATGCAAATTTTAAGGCAGCATTTAACAGCTTTTCAAGTCTCTTTCAAATAATGTTTTTCAACCATTTTTCCATAAAAAAGTGCCAAGCACTACTATTTTCCTGTGAAGACAGCTCTTATTCACATAAATAGGAAGACATATAACAATGTACAGATGGCTTTAATGACAAGAAGAACCTACAATTCTGTACTTGGACTACGAGGCTAAAGCTCCTCCTATATTAAAGATTTATTCTTTGGTTTGGGGTGGGTGGTTTAGGGTTCAGGATTGAAGAAGAGCACCAGTGAAAGCCTGAGCTCCAGCAAACACACCCATGCACATACACACAGAGACATTTTGCCACTCCTAGGCCACTGGGGCCTTGAGCACTTCTGCACCACGACATGACATATTTCTATGACACCCACACAAGACAATACCAGACCCACCGAGGCCCACAGAGCCAGTTAATGCAATAAGCAAGCCTTGCTTCAATAAGAGTCTTTTCTCTGAACACACTCAGGCATGAGTGAAGCTTTTGCCAACACACAAGACTGCAGGAGGAGCCTTTACCTTTCATGGCCTCTTTGCGCTGTAGTTTATAGGTTTCCTTGCCACGGCAGAGGCGGTAGATGAAGAATCCCAGCTGATCCACATTTTCAATGCGATCAGTAACAATCATCTGCTCATGAATCAAATAGGACTGAGGCAAGTATGTTCCAGCCTGTTGAACAAAAACATAACAGCTCTGTCAAAAGCCATCTCCTCATGGTGTGAGTTCACAAGAAACACTTTGCCAATGTTTTTCTTCAACATATCTTTGAATTATTTCAAAGCATGTATTATCCACAGAGTGTCATTCTTTCAGTGTGCAAACTTGACTGCAGTACAGAAACATGAAACAATTACATTCAAAAATGTCACAGAACTTCCACTGATGCTAACACTCACTGCCCTCCTGCTACAGTAACATCAGCCTTCAGCAAGTTTTTTTTCTAGGGGTGCCCACTGTCACAGGTCAGTTCTGCACAAAGTTTTCACTTAATTGATAACAGCCCACCAGACCTCAGTGGGAACAACTTCCAAGCAGGAGTTGGCAGAAACATGACCTACATGGAGATACTCCTGATGAAGCAGGCCAGCTGCAGTATAGTCCAGGTGCAGTCCACGGGGTTGGGAAGCCTTGAACTTCTTCACAGTGTGGGTCACTGCTCTCAAACCAAAGCCAAGACAAGACCATCTATCCCTGTAAGTTATTATGGTGACTCCCACAATTATTTATGTGGAAAGGTATTACAAAGCCAAAGTGGGACATCAGGTGTTTCAAGGCAATACGCTGAAATGGGAGAGCCATGATGACATGCAAAGGCTTCCCAAGCCCTCCTCCAGTCCCTCCAGTATTATCCTGCCACAGATGAAATGATGGAGGAGTTTGGCTCTGTGCACACCTCACTGTACATGGCTGAAAAAACACAGACTTAGCTGCCAGCCAGTTTTCTAATACTACCACGATTAAATAATCATCCATTTTTAAAAATACTAAGAAATCCTGTTAAGAGTCGTTCTAATTTATAGCAGAATAGAAGGCATTCCTTGCTTTTAAAAATAAAATGATCATTTATTGTGAAAACAAATTCAGCTTCTGTTGTGAAAGCTCTCTGTATTTTTTAATGACAATAAACAACTTGAAATTTCCACTGTGAAACAGGATCATCTTTTCAGCTCCAGTGACATGTTGAGAAGCTGATTAAATGCTATTCTTCCCAGTAAACAAAGAAAGGACTGTATAAAATTCACTTTAAATTTTGCATGAATGAATAAACTATGAATATTTTCTTCAATATATACTATGAGGAAAACAACAGCAACTTTTTTTCTTTAAGTAACAGCTTAGCAAACATCAGTCTCCCAAATTATCCCACTCATTGTTTTGTAATTAAATCTCTGTAAATTACTGCATCTTAACTCCTAGTCTCTCAAATCTCAGGAGGGAGGCTCGAGGGAGTGCCAGAGCACAGCAGCAGTGCAGGGCACTGGCAGGGTGGGCAGCAGTGCTGAGGACTTGCTGGGCAGCCTGCAAGGACACTCCTGGGCTCATGCCCTCCAAACCACAGGACCTCCCAGCCCACCCCCAGACTCAGCCTCCTCAGTCCTCTCTCGGTGGAACAGGAGGAGAGGAAACTCAGTGCAGGAATCTCCTCTGCCCAGTTGCTGCAGGAGCAATTATCCAGGGCTGGGATCCTGCACAGCCACAAATACCATCATTTTCGAGACATCCTGTGCACTGAGTTAAAATTAGCCAGTTGGCTCAGCAGTGGGAACAAGGTGGATGAGCAAATATATCTTGGTTTCAGTTTTGTTTCCCAAAGAAACAAAGGAGGCCTTTCATGTCTGCACATTGAAGCAAACTGTATCAATATATAGAAATGTGGATCTTTAGGCTAAAATTATCGTGTTTCTTGAACACCAGAACAGCCCAGAACTCCTCCATTTTCATAAAATGCCCTCTGCATGTATTCAGAGCTCACTTTAATGAAACCAGCACATCAACTTCACTAGTTTTCCACATTCCAGTTACAAATGTTTAGCCTGATTTTCTGCGACATCAAATGCCCACAGCTTTTTGTTAATACAATGAGAATTAAACAGATGTCTCATAAAATTAGGGCACCCACTGTTGGGGACAGTGATCAAAACTGTTTGCTTTTGCACAGATTTTCAGTTAAATGCCTGATGCCTGCTTATCCTCTTACTTGTAAACCAAGCATATTTGATTCAGTACTAATGACAAACTAGGAAATTAACAGATTTTAACAGTGAAATTTGTGTGATCTAAAAATGGAAAAAAAACAGCACAGACAAAAAAAATGGGGTCACTGAGTTTTACAGACACCACATCATCCTTTATGTACAGGAAAGGAAAGTGTGGTTAAACAGTCTCAAAATAGGAAGCAAAAAAGCAGCAAAGGACTTACTTGTGGTAACTTTTCACATGAAATTTATTTATACATACAAACCACTCAGAAATGACTAAAATGGTTCCTGGAGTCCTAATTCCAAAGCCTTTTTTGAAAGATGAAAACCCAAAGATGATGTAACTGTTCTAAAGTCACAAAAGCCCAGTAAAATATTAAAACAGTCTCCCCAAATCTTAGACACATTTCATCAGCTCTCTTCCCTACTGGACTGTTTTGCTGTTCTGTGAAGAAACCAGAAGGCCAGAGTCCAAGGTAACTACTATTTAAATCTGCAATTGAAAGCATACATTATGTAAAGTGCACAGCAGATCCTACACACCTCGTGCATCACCCTCAAGCCACTGGGTCGAAGCGGGGGCCAACCCTAGGGATCAGCTTTAAACAATGCCCCTGTTACAAGGACTTCCTGTTATAAGTCTCATCTACTTCATGCCTCTCAGCTAACCACTCTTAGTCCAGTGCACACATGCTTCACAGAAACTTTAGTCACCATGCATTATAAATTAAGAAGCACACAGACTACTATCAAAGAGTCCAGCTACACTGCATTTACATGGTTCTGTCAGCCAAATTTATGGCACTGAAGAAAATAAGACTTTTTTGCCCTCATCTGAATTAATGATTCCTTCATGATTGTAGATCATTGTTTAAGTAGGTTATAGACTTCGTTTCTCTTTGCAAAGACCTCTAGTGATCATGTGCCTTGTGTGAATGTCAGAGTTCTACAGAAGGGAAAAAAAAAAAAAAAAAGAAATACTTCTACTTGTTCCTGTCTTAAGAACAAATTACTTGTGATTTAATCATACCTTGATATTGATGAGCAGCTCCAGGAAATTTTTTGGTGGCATAACAACTGAAGTGTTCAGAGGAATCACATAGCACTTATCCAGGCTAAGGTCAAGATAGGCAGTGAGTCTCTGTTGAGAAAACATTTATTTTAATCAAAATAACAAGAAGATCAGAAAACTGACAGATGTTGCTGAACTGCTATTGCCTTGTACTGCTCTTCAGATTATTCTTTTGTTCACTGTAAAGTCTGCCCAACAAACTCCAATCTTAGAGCAACTAAATGCACAAACAAAGGGCAGCCTTGATGAGAGTTTATATTTTCAACAGGGATTTGGGCAAGGCAGCAGGTGATGAGGAGCTCAAATGCACTAAGCAAGGAAACTACAAAGGTGTACCTGAGCTGTTATGGAAACAAGTACAGCATTCATTTATGCCTAGTGCCTTCACTGTGAAATGACAAGGCAAAAACCTGGCTCTAATCTTCATTCTTTTATATTTTGTTATAGTCTAAAAAGGAAATGCTGCTGTAAGAACAAAACACACACACACACAAAATATTGCCACAGATAATGCAACAAAAATAGTTTTAGGTTCAAAAATACTACTGACTTGCAAGGTTAATGATTATTCATAGTTGAATTATTATCTTTATACAGTACCTGAACTCTGGTATTTGCTTGCCACCATTTGATAAAAAGCTCAGGGAATTACCCTGATGAATTCTGTAGTTCTGTTCATTGAGCTGTGTTTTACTGCACCTGTTCTTGTTAAAGAAGACATTATCTCTAGCTGCTGAAAGCTCTGAGGCTGTGCATGGATATAAAATACTGAGCACCAGGAGCCCAGCAGTCAACATAATGCCAGGACAGCAATCACCAGTGCAGCTAATCTCATTACAGGGAGCAAGTGCTGTACCTATGGCAAATGACCCTTGCACTGACTTTTAGAGCAAAACTTATTAAATCAGAAAGTAAATTTCTAATATTACATTGTTCTTACTTGCTTCTTAGATGCTGCTTTTTTTTCATTTTCTAGTTTTCCGTCTTTAGAATCTTTATTCTAACTCTTAACAGAAGCTTCCTAAATATATTCTGAGAAATTATTTAAATTACATAGCTTGAGCAAGCAATGTTTTCCTCCAAATCTGGCAATGAATATTTGATAGATAGCACTTTAAACTCAGAAGTTTGCACAAAAAAATAGGACACTTCACTATTCTTTTTCAGCTTAGCTTAAAAAAAAGCTGTTCAGCAAAGTCTTCAAATGTTCACAGAGATTTAGCTTCCTGAAAACCAGCTGTACAACATTTCATCACCATCAGACAGCTCCCACCATGCTGATACAGAAAAGGAAGGCTTCTAATTGTTTTACAGCTGCTCTTAACACTGAGAGCTGTAGGCCTGTCAACTGCCTTAACAGAAATTTATTACCACGATTCCTATCAATCAAGGTTATTTCTCCAAAAAAAGGAAGACAGACTGAAACCCTACTTCAGTGCCTCTAGGAATTGTAGCAGCCTGTGGTGCACGAAGAAATTAAACTTTGGCTTCCTGTGGCATCTGGAAAATGAGCTGTCTTCCACGGTCCTTCCCCTTCTGCTGCTGCTTTGGGGGTTTGAGCCATGCTTGGACAGCACCTCAGGGAGTGCTTGAATACACCCAGTGACATCAGATGCAATCAGACCCTCCAAGCTGATGTCAAAGCTACCTCAGCCCTTCCCAAATTTCCTTGGCACCACAACAGTTGCTCAAATTCTGGCCCAGTGGACTCGGCACAGCAAGAACAATATTCTCTTTAGTTTCTCATACTAAGTAGAGCAAACAGACCCAAGATTTTTCCCTTTCTAAAAACTGTATTTGCAAATGGTGCTTTACACAGTACCTGATGATGACTGTATCGTGCTGTACTTTATGCCTGGTTAATAACTGCTTGCAGTCTGCTGCTGATCAAAACATTTCTGCTGCCTCCTCCACCCCTCTGCTTTCCCCCAACATAATAAATAAGGAGTATATTCATCAGGATGGCTGAGGGGGAACATTTTTCAAGTTTTAAATGCTTTGAACTTCTTCAGACATATTTCTTACCCGGTGGAAGTCATGGACGATATCAGCAGGATCGCTATCAGCAAATTCAGGGACTGGCACACTGATAAACTCAACATCTTCCTCCTCCAGGATCTGAATATTTTCCTCAATTGTGTGGTAGCGAGCAGTCTGAGCCTCTGCCCCAGGCTCAGGTAAACTTAGGCCATCTTCAATGTACTTTATGCCACAGAAATACACGCCACCCTGCTAAAAATAGTAAACAACCCAGCAACAAAAAGATCTGTAATGTAGAAGTTTAAAAGTAATATTCTCAGAGCATTGAAGAGAAGAAAAACTTGTCGGACTCAATTAATTTTTTTGCCTTTAATTTGATTTGTACACCAAAGCAGGAGCCAATTGCTGTCTACAACAGGACCATGGCTAAAACCTCAATTACACTCAACCTAGAGGGAGTTCTTCCATTAAATTCAAGGAAAACAGGATTCCATAAGCAGATTCTTAAAATCCAGTCCTCCATATATTTTTAGAAAGACAATGAAGTTCCTACATCTATATGCATGCATATTATTATTATGATTATTATTAAATTATGATCTAACTGTAGTCAGAAAACGATTTAAAATTGGTCATCCAAATCACCTTTAAAAAGCAAGTCTAACTCTCTAAATTTGGTCCTGCTTGCAGCAGAGGGTTGGACTAGATTACGTTAAGACTTTCCTTCCAAACTCAGTTATTCTGTGAAGTTGCTTAGTTTCACAAGACTTCAAGTGTCTGGAAAGACAGTTTCTAAAATAATTTTTGAACAGTTTTAAGAGACAAAAAGATAAAAAGAGAAATTAAAGTAAGTAATTTGTGTCCTTTTGCCACAGCACACATGGCAGGCATTCTAAATGATGTGTAAAACACAGTTCTGAGTCAGAGGAAGTCATGGACCAAATTCACACTCCAGACAGTTTTAGAAATACAGAACTCTGCATATGCACAGGCCAGTTTAAAGTTGTACACTGAAAACGTGTCTCCAGTGCAATGTCAGCTCAATCCCTAAATGTTTCCTTTAACGCAGATCTGACTCATAAACAAGTAGCACAGGTTTGAATTAAACAGCACTTTCAGTTTTATCTCACTGGCAGGTGAAAGGTGGAGCCCCCAGTGCTAAGCACGGGTAAAATGTGCACTAGAAATGCAACTGGCCTTCAGCTCCTCAGCTCGTTAATCCACCCACCGGGATAAACTGTGCTGTTTAAGCATCATCGTTTGCAACACTACTGCTTCCCCATAAATTTGGTTAATGTGATAGCCACATAGACTACAAACTGCAAATTCAGCTAGAATTTCTCAAGCTTAATCACCTGGCTTTCCACATTAGCAGCTACTAAAATGGGGGAAAAGCACCAGTCCTGCTATCAGGGACAAGAACATGAATTTTTACCTTATAATTAGGTGCACTAACCAGTGAGATAGAGAGATTCATGTTTTGCTTACCCTCTCCCTTTCCGGCTCTGTGATCTTGCAACCTCAGCAGTTTCTGAAGCAGGGAGGGTGTGCTTGCACTACTTGGGCAACAGCCCAGCACATCCAGCACTGCCCAGTGACAACCCCCCCAAGGGGGACAATATTTAACTCCAATCTCCCATGTTTCAGGTAAATGCTCCATTTCCTTGGCACTGCTGCATTCACAGAGCTCCTCTTGCAGCACGGACATTTGTTAAAGGACTGGAAATACATTTTGTTAGAGGTCTAATCTTGTCAGTGTGGATTAGACTTGACAGGGCATGTTTAAACCACACTGACTGTGCTTTTCCCAAGTCCCCTTCAGGGCCCATATTTCTTATCCATGTGGAGGCTAGGGAAGGGGACAGTCACCGTGTTTTTTCACAAGCAAGTCCCTTTCCTGTACATTAGCAGTGCCTCGTGTTAGGAAACCTGGGATCAAACAAGGAGGCTTTCAAGGGGTTAATCCACCTCCAGTATTAGGCACAGCAAAAGAGAAAAGAGAGCAGATAAAAATCTGGGACACCACTGGGGTTCCTAAACCCAAGTTCTATTTAGATACACTCTTTTCTCTGCAAAGTGAGGTTTTCAAAAGTGTTGCTCTCTTTTATTTGCCAGCTTCACTTCTGCCCTCCTCTGCTGAAAGGTAACTTCAGAGAAGGGAAAACTCTGGCCTTTAGAAAACATGAAGTTTTGGAAAGAAAAAACGGTTTACTTTCTTTGGTTTAGTTTGTTCCTCCTCTTCCAAATGTAACGCAAAAAGAACAGTCTGTTGCTCCTCTTCCCACAGAGAAAAACAGCCCTCTCATAATGAGTATGTGACTTACCTGGAATGCAAAATATTTGTACAGATAGGCACCACCCAGGAACACACCAGCCAGCATAAAGGCCAATCCAAAGCACATGCACCAGCACCAGGCCCTTCTCTGTCCAACAGGCACAGCATCCTCAGGGTCCTGCAAGGCATCAGAGGGAGACCTTCAATACACTGCTCCCAGGGCAGGTAAGAGAGCAGATACTTCAGACCCAGCAAATACAAACATTGCATCCACCAGAAGAGGCTGCACACGCTTTAGCACACGTATTTAGAAACTTCCCTTATTTGGTAAAATTTAAACCAAGTCTATTTAAGTTGAGGTTTAGTAAAACTTGTACTTTCAACGCCATCATCACTGACTAAATCAGCAGACTTAAAAGAAGAATATAACAAAACCTCCTGAGATACCTAGTAATACACAGTGAGCCACTTCCCAGGCTGCAGACAGTAAAATATACATTCTCAGGCAACCTCCATGCAACAGCAGCAGAGCAAGGAAGTCAGCTCAGAAAGGTCAGATTCTTTTTTACCTCAGTATATGCAATATAGTGAACCAAAAGAACCAACAGAAGACCAAAGGCAGTAAGAGGAGCAAAATATATCCTTTCCTGTATTGTTCCATCAGAACAAAACAGCCCTTACCACAACTTGGCTGGCAGAATAGCGAGGGTGGGAATGAAAAAAATATGAACATGCTTTGTAAGTTGTTGTTAAGGAAGCTTTCTGCTCTAAGACAGCATTTGCCATGCCTCTATCTGCTGTTCATGTAATACTGAAGCAATGACAGGAAGTCTCCCCTTTAGGGCACTAGTTTGCATAACCATGCAGTCCCCACAGGCATCCTAAGCAATAAACTGCTGCTTGCAAAATCTTTCCTCTATCAGCCACATTACAATGCTCTTTCCTCCCCCCGGTGTTTGCATAACTCATATACAAAGTAAAAAAGAAAAAAAGAGAAACAAACAAACAAAAAAAATATTCACCTTTGAGTTACCCTGTTCCAAGCCAGGATAATCCTGAGAAAACGTCTGAATTCAAATAAATACAAAGAAATTCATTACCCCTTTGCAGCCACAAAACAATAACATAGAATGACGACCAGGGCAAAATCATTATGACTGAATGAACAAAAAAACACCAAACCAGAAAATTGAGGAAGAGCAGGACTGAAGCCCTTGAGAAGGCTTTGCCAGCCTTCTGTTGATTGAATAGTTGTTAGTCAAAGTTCTGCCTGATGTGTTGGATTTTTTTGCTGCATTTGCTAATTAAGATGACTCCCCACTTGAACAAAGGTGTGGGTATAGTTCCCAGCTGCCTTGGCCCTGTTGGGAAGGAATTCCCCTTATCTGGCTGAAGCAAGTCTGACACCAAATGGAAAGAGGACCCCCCCTGTAAATGGTGGGAGAAAGTGCCACTTCCTGGGAATGAGTCAGGCATCTCAGAGAAGGATAAGGAGCATTTTGGAGGGACTTACTTCTTCTCACTGATTATAGGGGGAAATACCTTGGTTAACAAAGTAGGTACCTAATTTAGGTGCAGCTAAAATTAGGTGATGTGAAACCCACCTTTACAGTACACTGCAATTACCTTTCATACAGAAGTGGCAATGCAGCTTCTTTGCCAGACAACATCTGCCAAAATCTGATTCAAAAATATTTAGTCAAACTGAAGATATTTCCCACATTTTATTTCACTTTACCTTGCTAAATACCACAGTAAATCAGATTGTGAAATCTCCATCTTTGGAGGTTTGCAAGACCCAACTAGAGAAAGCCATGGCTAATCTTGCTTTGGCAACCATCCTGTTTCTAAAGGGAGGCTGTAGCAGATGACTTCCAGAGGCCCCTTCAAACCAGCATTTCTGGGATACATTACAAGGCAAAGCGCAATCAGCAAAATAACATTTGCTGTGGACTGAAAAGACACAAGGTAAAGACAAGAAGCAACTTTTAAACACTTTTGGAATACCAATTATTTAAGGAGTTCAGTGTAAAAAATGATAGGATTACTAGTTGCCTGATTTTTAACCTGGCTCTTTGCAAAGACTGAGAATAGGACATAATACCCATGCTAATCTAATTAACTCTCAGGTCAGGTTGAGAGTCACTGTGGATTCTGCTATAAATCTTCTCAATTATAAATCTAAACCAGGTAAACCAAGGATTTTTATTTTTATGTTGCCCTGTATCATTAGGTAACTATTTCCCTAGATATTTCAAAGCCTACAGGACACCTGATTGAAACTTTTTATAATAGTTGTTACTTAAACCGTTTCAAGTTAAAGCCAGAAAAAGGGATAGCAAACTGGCTTTGGGATACAGTATCAAAATATTCCCTAGTGCCTAATATAGAGGGTATCTTTATTCTTTCCTATTGCTGCATTCATCCCCCACACCTTTTTAACTTCGACCAGAATTATCCATTAGTGGAGTAACTGCCTCTTCCATTTTTTTTCATTATTTTGTTAAGCCCAGAAAGACTAAGAAAACATGCATCTGGGAAATGGTGAGGAAGGCATACAGAGTATGAACACCTACCTGGAAATGGGGTTAATGTCAGATCAACTTTCCACAAGCCACAAAAATAATCAGGAAAAAAGAAACTAACTTTTACACTTTTACCACAAGAGGAGGAACCTGAAGGACAAGTTTATCAGTACTCCACCTTAAATAATTTTGCTTTGATATATGAGATGACAGATGTAAACAACAGGTTTAATACAACTCTTTTATCCTTTACCACCAGCTAAAGGCTATCATTATTATTTCTGCAGGTGTCCCTTGTGGTGGCACAAGCTGTTTTGTATTTGTAGTTGCCTGTCGTTGATTTGTCCCCAGCCTGCCAAAAACAGCCCACCAAATTGAGGGCAGGAGTTCAAGTCCAGTTTAGGCTCCTCTTACGAGAATGAATGAAAGCACAGCACCTTAGCACAGGCAGAACCTAAAACTTACAACACTGCAGAGATTTCATGCTGCTGAAAGAGAACAAAGAATTGACTTCCTAGCCTAAAAACTAAGTACATTATCAAGCAGTTTAAAACCAGCTTAAATTGAAATATTTTAAATAACTTACTGAAGCCAAATTATATATGTAGCTGACCCATGGCTAAGCTCTCTAGGCTTTTGTATTGTTGCCATGACAGCTTAGTTTGGGCTGTATTGACCCAAAAGAATCATTTGTCCCTTGCTATATAAATCTGACCCTCTGCACTGCAAGAGAATAAAGTGCAATGGATGCTCACTGTCCTTCCAGGTGACTCATGTTCTGAAAACACCCCATTAAGTGAAAGCAGATCCCCACTAAGAGGGACAGTGCTGAATTAGCGCTTCTCCCCCCACAGTTACAACTGCACTTTGTTCCCCGGCAGCAGCGCTGACTTCTGAAGCCAGAGCACGACACGAGACTGCAGCCTCAATTGACTAATTTTTCTCTAGGCCAGCTTTCCACTGCCAGAAGTATCTCACAAATGAAAGCATCATGTACTCAAAGTGAAGACGGACCTCTAAAAATACGCCTCTCTACTTCTGTAATAAATAATCATCACTGCTCTGGTCCCTTTCTTTCCTCTCTTCCGCTTTATCCCTGCCCCATGTACTTTCAACTCCCTTGTGAATCCTCAGCCTTGAGATGATGCCACAAAATTCATCTCTGCTGCAAAATGCCTTAGGAGGAACTGGACGCAGGCCCCAGACTGGCTTGTTTCCCTTGATGAGCTGATTGTTCTAATTGGAAAACATTTGATTAGTCTATTTCCCATGGATAAGACATGAAACAGAAGCATCTCTCTGCCACTTGTACACTAAATCCTACAGCATTGAAATTAAATGGTTCAGAATTTCCCAAACGAATAGCTTCAAGCTCTGCAGCAACCATTTTCCTTTCAGATAGAGAACAAGTAATAAATTCTCTATTATTTGAGACTAGAAAGATTCAAATCTAGAGTCTTCTCACAAAGAAGTGACAAGATGACTGCAATTTTCAGAACAGATCCCTTCATTGGTGACCACAGCAGTGAATGTAAAGCTGCTCTCTGCCTTGTTACCAGAACCATGAAAGACTTCTGAGATGGGCACATGATACCACAAACTATTCACCAGAACACCTCTCAACAACACAGAGATCTTCACAAGAACATCTTTATGACAATTAGCATGAGCAGTTCTGTAGTAAATAAAAAACAAAGTTAATAACCCCTGCAAACACTAGCAGTTATTAATGGCTAGTGGCCATATATTCTCTTGCTCTTTTCAGTTCAATTTTAATGCTACCTTTTTAAAAAAAAAAAAAAAAAAAAGAAAAAAGAAAGAAAGAAAGAAAAAAAAAAGCTGAATTTCAGAATGGCCAAATTCATGTTTGGAGTAGTATCACAAATGTATTCTAAGAAGCTCCAATACTGAACCACAAATGTGTATAATTAGACTTGATAATTACTTAGATTTTTCCCCTTGTGGCTTTTTGTACATAGTGGAATATAATTGCTTTAACATTATAAAAGTAAAGCAGTCTATAAACTTACAAGGCATATGTCTAGTTCATATTAAAATGAGTGAGAAGATTATCAGCCCTTGTTCCTTTGCAAAAATTAAGGGCACATCTATCTAAACCAGATATGACAGACAGCATGTTGTGATAAGTCCAGAATACTGTATGACTGCTGGACAGCTATGCAAAAGATAATGTCCCAAATTTAAAATAGATATGATAGCAATAAAAATAATTTTGGGAGGGGGAAATGTCTTTCGGAATGAACAGTCTTTGATCCACAGAGAAACCAGATGCAGAGCATTACTGAGTATTACAAACATTACTAAAAATGTCTGCAGCATAATACACAAAACCTCTATAATTATGCATGTGAGAATAACATCTAATACACATACACAAACACATATAAAAAAGCCTGCAATTAATGTGGGTAGAACTGGCTGGAAGCTGTTCAGAACAGTTTTTCCTCCAAGGTCCTCTGTGTGCCACTTAGCTCACATGGATGGACAGAACACAGTGGGACAGACCGAGTTTCCTGAAGGCAAATATTGACCAACTGCAGCTTTAATTAGTGGAATGGGAAGAAGGGAAGTTAATGACTCCCTAGAAGTGTTTTTTAATGAGAGAGGCTAAAAAGTCTTTAAATAAAATACTGACCAATGGCTGTATAAACTGAATTCTGTTGGTCAGGCTTGCCTGCTCTGACTTGTAAATTTGACATCTGTAGAATATCCTCACAAAAGAAAGTCAATTTAAAATGAACTTAATTTAGAAAGAGCTCTGCATTCTTTCGATGGTATTCCTGCCTGAAGACTGCTCCAAGCCTGGCATTCTATTTATTACTTGTTGCAGATGGGAAATACAGACAGGCTTTTGCAAGACTCCTTACTTGGCAGATGCTGCGAATCTGGAAGGCGATCATACTGATCTGCCTCTAAAACAGCAATTTTATGCCTACTAATAAAATTAAATTTAAATTTTAAGTACAATCATCTTTTAACTTACTAGTTGGAAAAAACCACTCTATACACAATAGGTGCTTCAGAGGTTTCTTGCTTTTCCAGAAAACAAGCTATGGCTGTTTATATGCAGTTGATGTCTGAACACTGCAACCCTTCAGTGCCAGCACTGCCAGTTCTTCTGTCACGGCAGACAGGGACTTGTCCATCTGACCAAAGGCTCTCTGCCTAAAGAACAACATGAAAACACAACCTGAGTTGTGCTGCTGCTTGCTGTAGGCATGCAGCCTGAATAACAAAGGAGATTAATCAATAAGAATTATCTGTTAGGCAGTTGGTACTATTAACCTCTTCTTGTATTTCTCGTATCTGTATATGGTCTTTGAAATAGTGTTGTAAATACAGTATCTTTTAGACAGCACTAAGAAATCAGAAGTAAGATGAAACTAAATTCCAGGAGCTTTACAAGTTCAAAGTCCAAGGTTGTTTTAATTGGTTGAATGTTATCTTTGACGAAATAATGGGAGAGTTTTATTAAAACATAAGGTGTCTGTCAAATGACTCATTTCATTGTTCAAACATTGTAACTATAACAGAATAAAAAAAATCAGTATGAGCAGCCAGCTCAAGATCATCTTAAAACGGGAATGAGTGCTGGTGGGTAGGAAGGTATCTGCAGTTGCATGTATTGGGAGAGATAGAAGTGAAGAGAGAACAAAAATTGGAAAACAGGCAAGAGTAGGGGAGCAAGAAATGAAACTCAGAAACATGATGAAACATTAAGAGTTCAAATTTTCTGCAGGAAGTAAAGGAAAATTACAACTGTAAAGTGAATGTTAAGGACAGGAATCAGCAGTTCGTCCAGACCTATGTGACAGAGGGACAACAAAAGACAAAAAAAAAGAGACAACAAAAGACGCATGTCCTGTAGAGTAATCCAGCAACTCCTAACCAACATGAGTAATCCTGATTTACCTAAACACTGCCTTCATTTCTCAGATAAGAGACTGCAAAACCTGCTGGCAGTCAACAATTAGAGAGGATGGGTAAAGAAGGAAAAAGCCTGTAACTATTCAAATTGCTGTTTTGGTTAAATTTTGGAGTAGCACTAAGATGAGTCATTGTTAGCTTTGGTCTTACATGGACTAGAAAGTGACAGGGTACTTAAATGGCCTGAAAGTTGTTTTTTTAGACCAGGCAAAGACTTTTTTTTTCAGGTGACTCACCTGCACTTTTGGCTATATCCTCATCCCAGGCTGTCTACAACAAGCGTACAACTAACCACACACTGTATTTGACTCTTTTCTTCAAACTTCAGACTTCCCCAGATTGCTCCTCTTCTGTGTCCAGTTTCAAGATCTAGCGACTTCCTTCTCTGGCCACTTATCCTATGTCTAGGCCCCCTGTATCTTTCCCTACCCAAAGCAGAGTTCTGTGGTATCTGCCACGTGCAGAGTAACTGGGCACACCTTATTTCCATTTCCTCCCTTCACCGTTGCCCCAAGATAAACCATTCATCACCACGCTCTGGTGAAGAGGAGCTGGGCTACGGCCACAGAACTGCTCTGGACTTTGGCCTGCCACATCAACCAGAGCAGAACTCCTGTGCCTCTTGCACTGCAAACACTCACGGCAAAGACTGCCCTCCTTGGTCTTATTCTGTACAGATATCAGCACCACAGGATCTTCATACCATCTTGTACTCCTGTTGAACATGAGGAAACACTTCTTTTACTGCATGACCCCAAACACTGGCACAGCTTGCCCAGGGAGGTTGTTGAGTCTCCCATCCCTGGAGATACGCAGAAGCTGACTGGAGGTAGTTCCAAGCAACCAGCTGCAGGTGGTCCTGCTAGAGCAGGGGAGATGTCCCAGATGACCTCCAATGCCAGCCATTCTGTGATACACATCTACAGGTTTTCAGTAACTATACATGGTGAGGATTAACAAACAACCCTAACCACTTGCTTCATTAAAGGAAAAACAAAAAAGGAAAAAAAAAAATCAAACTTTCAGGAGGGCTGGGTCTGTGCTAGACAAGTAATAAAGCCCCAAACATCCTTTACTTCCTTTGGAGTTTTATGATTCTTCTGCCTTCCCCCCACTCCCTGCCATGAAAACTTCAATGAAACCTACAACATTTGGAAAACATCTTGCCTCTAAATGTCTGGATGCTTGGGGTGGAAATCAGGTTTATTTAGAAAATGTACTAATGTTGCTGAATTTATGTATACATTTTCATAAACTGGTATGATGGAAAATTGTTCTGCATTCCACACTTTCTCACATATTTAAAGAAAAGAGAAGTTTTCTGCTGCAAGTTTGCAAGTCATAGCCCAAAACATGCAGGTGGAAAGCTTGCACAGGTATCTGACAAGAGGGATTAATTTTTTAAACAAAACCCCTCAAACCTAAGAAGTCATATGGGACATTCTTCAGAATGCATTTTGCTTTTCAGAAGACAAAATCACCACACCCTTTATAGATACAGCATACCAAACATGGCATTTCATTAAACTGTCCACTTTTGAAAAATGCTTAATTTTTAAACATTGCCAAAATAAACCCTTTACCCACCTGCATTTTTTGACTTATAACTGACTTATACTCTACCACACTTACAAAAATTACACTAAATCAATCTATAACTTTAATGAAGTATTTCTTTCATCTTTATCCTGAATTAGATCAGTGTTTGAAAACAGGAACGTAGAAGGTTCCTATTCCACTTAAAATGGATCAATACTAAATTATCTCTTTGACCTTGGTTGTTCCAGTCCCTGTTTCTCCCTTACCCTGCTCACTTTTTATATCTGATATTTCTTTTTTCCTATGACTGCCTGATTCTCAGACATCAGTATGATGGAACACTATGTGAATTTAACCTAGATTTCTCTCAAGGCTATTTTCCCAAGTGGCATTGGCTCTTTCACCCAAGAGATCTCATTAGCATGCACATATGCACCACTGAGCCTCATAATTTAATAACTCTATTCCCAGTTCAGCCACAGATGGTATGTCATCTCAAACAAGTCACGAAGGCTGTGTCTCAGTTTCTCTCAAAAGCAGAATCCAGCATCACAAAACCCACTTGTGAGGTCCATAGTCCTGCTTCAAAGGAGGGTAGACTCTGAAGCCCGTCTAGGTTGCTCAGGGCTCTTGACCAATCGAGGTTTGAAAACCGCTAAGACTGACACTTCAAAGCTTCTCCGGGTAATTTCCTCAGCAGCATTCAGTTCTCCTCAGGACTGAAAAATATTTTGCTTCTATCAGTTAGAAGCTCTCCTTTTTAAATTTATGACACCAGGCTCTGGGAGGCTTGCTGTGAAGTCCTCCCCGCAGCAGTTTCATCTCTGGGTTGAACAAGCCCCAGTCCCTTGGCCACTCCCCACAGGGCATAACCTCCAGCCTCTGACTGTTGTGGTGGCCCCTGCTGGACTCACACCAGTTTATTGCTGTCTTTTTCTGGATCAGAGAGCTCTCAGCCTTCAGTGAGGCCACTAGCTGACTAGCGTCCAGCTGACTGTCCATCAGAAGCCCTGGGTCTTTTTCAAGCAGAGCAGCTTCCCAGCCAGGTGGTGCCCTGTGTATCCTGGTGACTGTGATGAGTGTGCTCCTGGTGTAAGACTTGGCATTTGCAATTTCTGAAACTCCTGAGATAGTCAACCCATTACTGTAGCCTGCTGAGGCTCTTGTGAATGGCAGCCGTGTCCTCAAACACACACACTCTGCTAATACATGCATTAGAGAATTAGAATGCATAGTACCTGTAGAGCAAGCACAGTTCTCTGAGTGGAAACAATTCTATATGCAAATACAGAGCAGCATTTAATTGTAGCAGTTAGGAGTATCAGCACAGGAGAGCTGACCCTGGAATGCTGATGTTTAATTACTCCCTCTTTACAGACAAAACTGTTGTAACAAACTAAAGGGCTTCAGTGCAATTAGGCTATTCAAAGTCTGAAGTGGAGCACATACTCCAGTGCCCAGCACCTGGTGGCATCACACCCTGTAGGATCACAGACCTGGCCAGTGTTCAAACACCTCCCCAAGAGCTTCCTAAAACTGCAAATCTTAGGCAAGGCAACTCACTGCACTGTGCAGCAGCCTCCCAGCGTCGTGTTTGGCCTCACACCCTGCAAAGGCTGCTGCATTTTCAAATGTGTAAATGCAAGGGTTTTCTATTTCTGTGTAGGCTTTATCTTTTAAAATAAATAAATAACTAAATAAACAGACAGGCCTTAGTGATTCAGCAACTATGTGAGATCCACCCCAGAGATCACTGACCACTCCCAGTTATGATCTCCCCAGCCTGCTCTTTTTTTCACAGTCATTTCACCATCTCATTCTACCCACAAAAGAGCAGAAAGCTGCCATCAAAGCGGGAGTTTGCTGAACCCTAGTACAAGGACAACCACAAATTAACCAAGGACTTGCATTCAAGAACTCTACTTTTAAAATGCCTGTGGGTTTTATTTTTATGTGTGTGTATATATATATATGAAATTATATGTATTGCATACTTAATAACATATAAACTTTAGAAAAATTTCAAAAAGTATTTGTGTACACACACACACACAGACAGACATTACATGGAAAGGACAAACAAGATACCAGTTTATTTTTTTCCAGGATCTCTATAATAACTGTTGGGCAAATACGACTTTGGCATTTTGTCATGATGAATTTTGTACAGCTGTTGCACAGAGGACCCTTGCTTGTAGATGACACATGGATCACTCAGGAAGGACCTGGTGCTTTTCTGTATGTCCATTGTGGCCCAAACTCTACCTAGGTCACATGTCTGCCACAAAACCATTTCTGACTTCGTTGCAGAGCTCAATCATATTAATTATCTCATTCCTTTGGTTTACCACATCTGTAAAATTAGGACAGATATCCGAATTTTATAAATTAGCATGCTTTTCATCTGTAGATTCAAAGTAATTTCCACTGAGGATAAAAAGCAGTACATAAATAGTAAGAAAATGAATGTTGTATTATTCATACAGATCAGGAGACTAAAAGCAGATAATGCCAACCTTTGTCAATCACAGCATAAGGGGAGGACGGGGAGAAAAAAAATAGGGGAAAAAAAAGGAATGTGCAATCAGTAACAAAACACATAACTTGTTATCCCAGCTGTAGTTACGCTTTATACATGTCATAATGTTTTTGGAATTACAGAATAAAGAACATTTAAAATTAGTAGGACTTAAAAATGCAGTATTTGCTTTTGAAGATATTTCCTGAGAGTCACAGAGAGGACTATTTTCTTTTTATGAAGAGCTATCTGATGCCTGTAGCTACTGGCTACTGGCTAGAAAATACATATAAATTATGACAAATATTCCAAAATCACAATTGCAGAACAGTTAACTGAAAACATTACTGGAGGTAAGTATGCTTACCATTCTTACATACTCCCCACCCAAGACTATTAGCATCAACATTTACTAAAATGCTGATAAGAAAAAGAAAAAAGAAAAGGAAAAAACCTACACAAATAACAAGGAAAATAGATTTGAAAATAGAAAATTGTGTATAAAAACACAATTGTTAGGTTACATTTGCAACTGCAAACATTTCATTAAAATACTTAACAGAAGAAAAACCTATATACACATTATATTTTGAAATTAAACTTTTCTTAAATAGATGTTCACATGTTGGATTAAATATTCATTAAAATGGAATGAGTTGAAACCATTCCCCTTGAAAATACTGCTGATTCCGAGAAAATTTTCTTTCAAATGATTTTCACATGAAAGCATTTCAGCATTTCATTTTGATCCACATCTTCAGAAATTAACTAATTTAACTTGATCTTTCCCATTGAACAGAACTTTCATTTCAACAGCCTCTGTTTAAGTGGTGTTCTTCATACTACTACGCAATGTTAATATCTAAACAAGTTTCTTGAAGCTAATCAAAAAGAGTATTTCAGCACAGAAAGACAGGAGTGAACATAAGAGAAGTACTTCTGACATTTATTATAAAGACACATTACAGTGCAGGATAGTTTTTCTAGATACTGCACTAAATAAAGCATCATCTAATTACAGACTTTTCCATATGATGATATTAAGGGGAAAAAAGTTCCCCAAATACATTTTTAGGGCAAGGGGTCTCAGCCAAGTGGAAGTTTGGGAAACTGAAGAGAAACTATTTAGAACTGTAGAAAGTATTCACATTGTCTTTCTAGTCATCCCTGAACTGAGTTCACCCAAGCTGTATGGTACAGCCATCAGCTCTTGCTCAGTCAGCCAAAAACGTGAATGATACAAACAACTGACGAAGCAGTTATCACAAAGGTCTGGCAGAATACATCCTGTTTGAAATATTAAATATCATTCTTCTGGGAAATGGTTGTATTTCTCAACCAAATCTTTGTATTTGTTATTCAGGTCAGGAAGTTAAGAGAGACAGAAAAGGAAGCGAGATGCGGAGCACTGACAGAACTCCTCTGTCCCACAGGTTCGTGTCCAGTGCTGGGGGATGACACAAGCTCCTCCAGGTCGCATTTTGAACTTTGTAATTCCAAATCCCTAAACTCACTTAAAAATAGCAAGAGATTGTCAGAGGAGCGCCACCAACTTTTAGAGACCTTGGCTTTTTAGTATTCTCTCAGTTGCTGGCAGGCTTTAAGGAATAGCTTTAGGAGCCAAAATTCTCAAGACCGCAGTTACCTTATTTTCAGGAAGCTGCACTATTTAACCAGTAGCACAAATTCATAATGTAAAAGCATGCAGGAGAAGATATCAGCCACAAGGCTTCTTTTCTTAGAAGAAAATTAACAGCACAAATTTTGTTCAATAAAACTCTATTTACCCTAATTTATATTTTTGTGTACCCATAAAATCAAATAAAGCAACAGAACAAACCCTGAGTACTCTTTGTGCCTGAAACTGGAGGGTTTTCATCTATGGTTTGGTGGATTTGCATTAAAATTTTAGCAACATCTGGGAAAAGGGGGAGGGAATTCACTTTGTTAGGATTTTTTATTTTTGGTCCTCTTTTAAATAATCACGTCTTAATCTCCACAATGCTTTGACAGACAGCAGAAGCTGGTTGGTTTAATGACCTAGCTGCATCACAGAAAATAGAGGAAAGTACAAAGACTGCTCTTTCCCCAATTGCATCTGGTATAAGGCCTAGAGAAACCTGGCTGGAGAAAGCCTATAAAGGAAATATGGAAACTCCTGAAAGAAAAAAAAAAAAAGATATGAAAAACAAACTAAACAATCCTAAACCGACCAGCTACAGAGACGTTCCATAAAGTGGGAAAACCTGCTTTCCTGACAGCAAAATAATACGCAAATCACTATTTGTTAGTGAATACAGTAACTTTTATATATATATATACACACACACCTGTAAATTTAATGCCTTTATTTCAGAAACATTTAACACTAATTACACAAAATCTGAGAGATTTTCTACACAGCAAAATAGTGCTCACTAGTAGTTGCTCAACAGTATTGCCTAGGTGGATCCCTTCACTCTGTGTTAAAAATATCTATTTTAGTATGCTTTAGGCAAGATTAGGCTAAAGTGAATAAAAAGGTTAATTTTAAAGGTCAGAGTAATAATGTTCTTATAAAGAATAAATGCAAAAAGCTGCTGCTTTTAAAATTCTAAACATTTACACTTTCACATTAAACTCTCTGCACATGCAGTTAGTTATCCAATGGTCAGCCACAATACATCTGGTGTGAATTCACAGCTTCTGTGCACAAAGCTGGATGTGGTAAAGACGCATTGAGCACCCCAAAAAAGAAAAAAAATCATTTAAAAAGGTTTCCACTGAATGTGGCAGAACGGAGCAACAGCCCCAGCCACTGAGGGCATGAGGATTTTTGGGAGGGCCTAATCTACTGAGCGGCCTTTATAAAATGTCTGAAGACTTCAGCTATGCTCAGAACCATCTTTGGCTCTCCAAAGATCTATTGTAGGGAGAAATGTTAAAATACCACACATTGTTTGTTTGTTGGGAAACTGGGTCATAAAACACCCTATTGTAAAGACAGCGAGCAAAATGGAAAATGAAATGTGGCTTAAGACCCTTCACTAGGAGTATTCTGCATTTTGGCCAAGAATTATGGCACAGAAGTACCATCCTGACAACAGAAACAGTTGTAATGGCTGCCTACAGTAATTACAGAGACACTTTCACTACATGCCATAATACTGAGCAGTGATTTATGCAGAGACAGGATTACCACTCTAGATTTTTCAACTCCTTTTTAAGTAACAAACTCCAAAGCATAAGACCACTGCCTTCTGCAAAACCTTTTTTTTTAAGACGTTGTTTCCGTGACACATCCCCTACTCTTCTTGCCTCTTCCTGCCTTTCCTTTCCCTGATTAATTTCCGATTAGTATCTGCAACAGAGGTTACTGGCAAATTTTGGCAAGATCAGAGTATTTCTATGCTGTATCATCAGCATATTTTAGCTGCAAATGCTCTTTGCTAAGTCCTTGGAAGATTATGCATTTGAGAGTAATCCTGCACTGGCAGAGTGGCAGTCTTCAAGGCACTGTGCTGTGAAAAGCAGCAGAACGATACTGTCAAAGAATTAGTCCAAAAGCTCCTTCCATGAATTTTTAATTTCTTGACATTTCAGAGTATTTGGCTTTATTCATTAAACTCAAATAGTTTACTAATATCTCTACCTCAAATATTTTTAAGTTCTTGGTAATAAAATTGTGATAGTGTAATTCTGTTGAGCTTCTTCTTAGGGTTTTCCCTTTACTTCAGTCGAGAATGCCTCCCAGGACTTTGTTCATAAAACAAAGCTTCATAAAATGTTGTAATATTTTTCATGTTTACACTTGTGATCCAGATCTATTTATTTTCCCACAGAAACAATGCAGGAGAAGGGAAATGTCTCATATATGCTGCTTTGGAGATGTGACCTTTTTCAGTCTACCAGAACTCTCTCTTCCAATATACATTCCCACACTGCCTTCAAACCTCACTTGAAGCTAAGGGTTTTCCAGCAACGACGTGATATGAATAATGCATTTGTCAGATGTGGTTTATTTTGTCCTCTTTCCTCCAAAGAACTGCACAGGCAATTGAAGTTATGGAAGGGTGGGGGAAGATCTGTTTCTAATGCAGTTGTATTCGAGAAGGCAAAGTTCAAAGAGTGGATCCTGCACTTGTCTCAAAGGTATCAAGTTTTACAAGGCCCCTCAGTTCCTTTCCACCTGCCCCCGCCCCCCACCCCAAGATCTGAGAATAAGCTCACAGACTTGAAGAATCACAATACCTCTAGAGCTACATGGCATTGTTTGTTTCACAACTGTTAATTCTGCATGGATTGCACAGCCTGTTCTACAAAAACTACAGACAACACTACTGTACCAGATCTGCTTTTACTGATGCTCTAAAACACAAAAGCTCAAAAAGAGCTTACTCAAGAGAATTTTGCACACTGTTAGGTGCAGGTCTGCAGTTCTGCAGACAAAAGATAGAAATGTGTCAAGGAGAATGTCAAAGACTCTTCCCTCAAGAGCGCTCGTTTGTTTTTGGAATTTTCATCTGTACTGAGCATCCCCTCCTAGCAAGCTATTTTAGGAGTGTTTCAAGCTTCGTTCAGGCGTGTTCATCCCCTGACAGCAGTGCAGGAACTTTTAAGTAGCTACTGTGAGATCAGACCGCCTTTTGACCTGGTTAATAAGTGTTTACAAGTTTCATTTCTAGGCAAGGAAAGCAACGTTAAGGCAGATCTCGTATGTCATCCTCAGCTGCTAGAATTTACAGCTCCACATTAAGGAAATCATAGTCAAATGACATGCTTCCGTCAGTATCTGGACAGGGTCAGGAGGATTTGTTCCCCAGTGTACAATTAGCCAGATGTATTTTGTTTGTTTAGCAGCAGAAAAACAAGCCGAATTTGGTAGTCTGTCTGGAAACAAACATCATCCAGGACAACTCTGGATTCCAAGGTAATAAGAAAAATTCATTTTCTGAAACATGTAGCGTGTGTCTTGTTTATGCGCTTGGTGTCAAACTGACCAGCAAACCTGGGGTTAGAAAAGAATTCTACAGCTTAATCTCGGCTCAGGCAAGTCACTACTTCCTAGAGAATAGCACTCCTCTAGGAACACTGAGCACATAATGGATTTCCCATAATTGCAGGCAATCTGAGTAACAATACTGTCTCATCTGTTGTGGCACACTGTTCTAGAGACTTAAATACTCTGGTCAGAGTTTTACCTGAAAGCACAGTATGCTCAGTAGAAATGTGAAGTTTAACCACTTGCTGTATCAGGGAGATGTCACTAGAAGCACCTTTCTGGTTCCCCTCGGCTGTGAAATGACAGTGGGTTCTGCAGGTGAAGAACCTGGCCCCATCAACATCACAGCAAAACCTGCACCAGGGCACAACTTCACACTACCAACTGAACAGATGCTGTCCTCGTAGGCAGAAATTCATGACAAAGATTTAAAAAATTAATAAACACTATCACTTTTGAAAAGCCAATCTGGTAATTCAGAGGCCTGATGCACAAGAGACTGTGAAAGCAAATGAAAACAGCAAGACACTGTTTATGTGCAGCTGGCTGTTTTTCAAGTTTTCATCCCCTTTTGAAAGAGCTTAGAGCAAATTAGACTATACTCCGAATTAAAAACTGGTTTTGATTACGGGAGCATCGCAATTGCAAGCAAACCCCTTTATATTCTTAGGCAGTTTTGCACTTCAAAAACTTTAAAAGGCGCTGGTGTTGCTGTTTGCAGAGTGGAGGCGACAGCAGCGCCTGGAGTTTGGGTGCTGTTTTGGGGCGGGGGGAGGCAGCCCTTTGTTCCTTTATTTAAGCCAGCCCAAGTTCTGAGGCGAAGTTCTCCGTACCACACAAGCACCAGGCTCTGCGAACACGCTGCGACACAAGCGCGGCTGAATCCCCGACTTCACCGTCCAAGCGCTCCCTTGCCCTGGAGCATCCGGGGTCCGGGAGCTCGCCAGCAGCCGGCCGGGCCTCGCCGGGAGATCGGAAG
>VYXD01011667.1:318376-342267 GCA_013397195.1 Hylia prasina | reverse complement strand
CCATAGGTTATAATTATAGCAGAATTTGGAGTAGGCTGCAACACACTGCTTGTTAAGTGTTGTCCCTGGGCCAAAGAGAGATATCTGTCAATAATTTAAACCTGTTTTGAAATTTCTTTCAGGAAAATTTCCTAAGGGACCGCCTTCTCAAATACTGAATAGATTTGAGAAAATATGTTTACTCCCCAGAAAGCCTCAACATTTGCCTTATTATAGAGACAAAAAATTAAATAACATGCAATCTCTGTCCAACACTTTTCTCTTCAGGATTATTTAAAACTATAGAGCTAACAAATCAAGTTTTCTTTATATTTTTGAGGCTGATTAGCAGCGTAGTGATATGATTACAAGGACGAGAACTGAAAGAAATGAAAGAGATATTTCTTAGTTTTTCAGGAAAATCTCCTGTATCTGCCATAACACAGCATTGATGGCACCAGCACAGGGTAGAACAAGCTGTGGCAAGTGACTACCTTACCTGTGCAGGGTGGCTCAGACTCTGCCCTGGGGAGATAAATTGTGCAAGAAAGATAGAGGTAATAGTAATTTGTAAGGAAAAATCAAGACTCAAAGCGAAAACTGTAGTCTCAATCTAAGAATTCTCAACTATCTTCTCTGGGGAGGCTTAGACACAAGAAAATTAAAAAATATCTGTGTTCCTGCCTATGACTTTGTTCTGTAGTTACTGAAGTCAAGAGCAATATTCCCGTTGACTGAAAATGTGCAATTATGAGTCTTGACTGCCTTAAAGGTAAATCATCCATCTTCACTCTGCTAAAAAAGGAGTTTACAATCCCCTTTCAGGATTAATAAAATGTATATACCAAGAAACATCTGGTCATTTCTGGAAGCAACAATGAAGAATACAGTCTTTTGCAGAAATTGCATCACTCAAATGATTGACAAGAAGACATCATCAGTCAAAGCTTTTACACAAAAATATCTAAAATATATAAAAACATATGTACCTTGCCAGCAAATCAGTTAGTTTTCCTTCAGTCTTCAATAATGCATAGCACAAGAATCTTATTCCTAAATAATACTGCTCCTTCTGAATAGAAAGTATTTTAAAAATAGGTTTAAAGTAGTAAATTTTATGAACAATAGTTTCTTTACATAGATTATTAATGGAAACATAATATTTAACCAGTCATTTGTGGTGAAATCTGAGACTACTTGTATACTGGTGAATATCCCTACCATCACACAGCTTGTCACAGAAGCCACAACAATCCTAATATGAAAACCATGGGTCATTTCCATTGCCTTTTCCCCAGTAAGATTGCCATTTGCTTTCAATAAATAATTGCCTGAGTAAAGACAATAGAAGCAGGTCTCATATTTGATAAACAAGAACAAACACAACTAAATATGAATTAGGAATACAGAAGAGCCAAAAATAAATATCCAGAAAAAAAAGAGCAAGAGGAATAGACAGCTTAATGAGACTGGGAGTGTGGAAATCAAGACAATTTTCATGCTAGTTTTAAACCCAAATTAAGAAGAAGGTGATAAGTATTTTATAAAAAAATTTGTGTAGGCATGTTTTGGTATATCATTCTTTTCTCAGAATGTACGGGGGCTATCAGCTTGTTTTTATTTAGCAGACCTAAAAAGATGTCTTTCACTGTGAAAACATCTTTGAATAAGCCACATTATCATATTTGCTAGACTGTATTTTCTCCTCTGTTTTGTACAAGTCACAGGCTGAGTTTTTGAGCACTACACTCAAGTCAGTCAGGTACCCATGTCTTCTGTAAAGCAACAACTTCTGAACAGTTTCCACTTATTTCTCAAGTTTCAGGGTGTGTTCTTGGCACAAGTGGGCAGAACTCTCTTGATTTTAGTAAACATTTAATAATGAAGGAGGAACAAAACTTAAGATAGAAGACCTCTTCCTTATGTTTATCAGTCCCAGGCACTTTTCTAAATATATAGTGAACCAAAAATCCATTAACACCTTCCTAGATAACAGTGCCCATCCATCCTCTTTTTTGTTCTGTCAACACAGTTGGAACACATCCACACTTTGAATAATTTCTCTCTCAGACAGAAATAAAACCTCATAAAGTAGTGGGGGAATGAGTGTGAACCCAGCCATGGCACTAGGGAGGGAAGGGAGTGGGGGGAGCCTGCACTGTAAAGAAAAAAACAGCATCAAGTCCTTAGCAAAGATAGAAAGGGCGTAAAGTCCTTAGCATAAGGAAATTGGGGTCAACTAACCTTAAGAGTGGGACAAATAAAAGGAAGACAAAATCCTTGCACTGATGGGCAGAGAGCATTTGGCATGTGAAAAGAATGGAGATCCTGGCAGAAAAATTGTGGTACACTGGTAAGCATGTCTCAAGGTGGGAGGGTTTACAGTGTATTTGCAGTGGGGAGCAGGTGAAGAGGGACACTGAGCCACCAGTAGAGTAGTAAAATATTGACCACGTGGTGCCTTAGGTATGAAACAGAGGCTCAAGGGAACCCTGAAACAGGAGGTGTCACACAGGGGTGTGTTTTGTATACACTATGAAAGGTGACTTTAAAAGGAAAAAATCTTAAGATTCACAGAGTGAGGCAAGACAAATGAGGATTCCAGTTAAGCTGGGTGTTCAGGAATCAGTTCCTCTGGAGCCCCTTGCATAAATTCCCTCACATTGCCTTAAGGAGACTGGAGACAGGAACCTGCTGTCCTCAAAGGACTCTTCAGCCGCTGGGGTGGAAAGAGTTGCCAGGCAGGCTCTCATGTGGCAGTGTTAACCCTTGACACTTCAACAGCCACCAAAAACATATACTTGCCTCCTGCCCCTCCATCTCCTCTGGGGAGCCGTGTGTCACTTTGGAGAGGAGTGACTGAGGATATGCTCTGCTAGGGCAGCACAACCTCATGGCCAGGACAGCAATTTTTTAATGAGTGATGGCAAGTTGTGTTCAGTCTGTCCAGCACTTTGGGAGTGCCTTCATGCAACAACAGAATGAACAGATGCTGAAGAGGCAGTTTACAGGGAGCAATTTCTCATTTCTCCACAAAACTGTGACCCTGCACATACAGCCTGTCCACCCATACCCCATGTACATCCCATTTTTCTCTCTCTGGAAACATAGAGGCACTAGTATCTTACCAAAATTCTTTTGCATGATTGTTACATAACAGTTTGTATATTTTTCTAATTTGACACTTTCAGTTTGGGTATATACTTGCATTCTTACTAAAACACATCCAGAACTGCACAGCTTCAGACAGCTTTCTCTCCACCACAGAGCTGCTACCACATAGCAGCACAGGAACTTTTTTTAACACTGTGGTTATAGCTGACTTCATCTGACAGGTTCATGTCTGCCTCAGGAAGCACCAGCTCTGGAGCAAGACTGTGCTCTCAGTACCATCTCAAGCTGTCTAAGTTATGTTTGGGAAGAGGTACAGGAAAAGCAGACCTGGCTGGGAACTTCTGCTGCCAGTACGCGCTACAGACAGAGGCTGCCCATTTTGGGGTGAAGCAGCTGAAATCCTTGGGAGTGGTAAGTTTGAGTGGCCTTTTACAGTGTGGGTATAGCACTTTCATAGACCTAGGGCACCAAAATCCTCTGCAGGAGCCCTTGAGGAAACACACTGTAGTCCCTAAAATTAATGATAAGTGAAGGAAATAATTTTTGTTCTCCATCCCTGCAGACTTTGCTGTTCTAAGTATAATTTCATACTCAGGCAGGGCGAGTAGGATTACACAAAATACGATAAACCATTAGAAATGGAGAAGAGCAATTAGGATCAATCAGTGCATCCATTTTTAGAAACCTGAAACAATGGACACAGGATACTGTAGTGCTGTGTGCTGTACAGACACAGGACACAAGGTCTCTACCTCTTGGGCTGAGCAGTTAAGTTGAAAATCAAAGACAACAGACCAAAACAGACAAATCAAGACAGAACAACAACTCAGGCACCCTGACAGACCTGCATGGCAGCTCCTCACTGTTGTTAGCTCTTCTCCAAAAAGAATAGTTTTGAGGACTGTAATGAAGTACTTGAGAGAGAGTGTATAATGACAAGCTTACTGATGTTTATGGAGAAAGCCTTCCTGTGAGAGAGATGTGAGGGGTGGTAAGTTTGGAAATCTCTAAGATTACATTAGCAGATTCAGTGCATACGTTTGACATGGCTGTGTAGAACATTTGAACTGGCTTTTTGTTGGCCTAGTCTGTCCAAATGATCAAAAAAGTCATTGGATAGAGGGAAGAGAGAGGAAAGAGAAAGAGGAAAAGCCACATCCTCTGTTAATGAGAGCCATGCCATAGGCTGAGTGGAAATGTGGCAGCATTTCAAGCACGTGCTACTCCTCACTCCGATGCAATCCTGTTTTCTAAATCTCTGCATGAGATCAAGGCTAGATGGAAGAGAGAAATGGACTTTTCCAGAAATGCAATGTTTTGCCTGTCTTGTGACCAGGCACATATGCAGCTCAGAATCTGAGTGTTAGTCAGCAAAGTAGGATGTCCCAGTAAATTCCTTGCTGGAATTGTTTTTGTTCAATCCACTTCAAGTTTTGCATGGTGTCCCTGACTTGATGGTAAGTGCCTCAGTGGTAAATGAAGTATTTTGCATGTCCAACTTGGGACATGGCAGATAATAAACAGGTTTTCTGCTTAGAAAAAGACTGACCTTGTTCAGGAAGGAAGGACATTCTGAGCAGTCCTTTTGCAGTATCTCCAGGCAAAGAAGGGATCTGTTTTTGTCCCTTAGCACTTTTTCCTTCAGAGCTGTAAGCCAGCCTTGGCCCATGGCAGTCCCCTTTAGTCTCCAGCTGTTAAGTTTGCATAGGCTTTTCCCTCCCGATTTTCTTTGACGCCGCAATTGGCAATCACAAATTTATTGCCCACTCACAAGGGAAAAGGCAAAGACTGGTTATGGAAGTAAGATGCTTGTGAGCCAGAGGTGATGTGTTAAAGTAGAAAATATGTCTACAAAGCAAATACAGAATATGCAGACTTTTTGACTGTCCCAGATAGATCACCTTGAAGCAATTTCCTGATGTAAATTAGCTTCCCTTGAAACATCCCAGAAAAAATGCCAGTCTGCTGCAGAGAAACTGAAATATTTCTCATAAAGGAAGATTAATAATGAACATACAATCTGAAAAAGAAGTCATCCATAGGTGAGTATCAGGTACAGTGAAAATGTGGCTGTAGAGAGAGGTTACAGATGAACTGATCATAGGAAGGAAATTTGTTGGTTTCTCACATTTAATATCACAAGGTGCTTTCTAAAAATGGAAGTTGAAATTGCACAGAGTATTATTTTGCAACTGTAATATAAATATGTAGTATCATAGTATCCAGAGTGGTTCTGTAGCAGCAATCAAACAGTAATGAGGGAAAAAATGATGCTGGAGTACGACCATAACGCTGAATAAAAAAAGAAAAATTCCCTAGTCCCATAATTGCAAGCAAATTCCTTTATCAAGACCTCAGTGATAATGGAATTTTTTCATTCTGGATATCTACTGTCACTCAAAAGAGGCAATGTGCAAGGTTTCAGAGTGTGTCCCTCCTCTGATCTTCCCCATCCCTGTCCTCACTGCTGTTGTGATCCTGTGCCTGTTCAGTTGGACACCAACTGGAGCACACTGTAGAGCCTTCTTTTCCCATACGCCTAAATTTTCTTCCAGTGAAAAACAGGATGCAGGAAGGGAGAGAAAATGGTACACCTGAACCTTATCCTCATATATATTTAAAATGTGACCAGGATACATTTTGGGAACTGATGTTTCTGGTCCCACAGTTTTAGACACACCTGGAAGGTACAAGTTGCCTGATATCAGATTTCAAAAATTAGGGATTAAACTGTGTTTCTTACCACCTTCCACTGTAAAACAGCAATAATATTTTACAGCAAAGCTGTAAAAGGAATGCTGATTGAGTCAGCTTTTCTTTTTTTTTCATAATCAGATAACTGCGCCAGGAGAATAATTATTTGTCTATTAGCACTTGATTTGCATGTGGCTTCAAAATTATCCATGAAAGATGCTGTACATATATATATTATGAATGTCTGAATGTGAAATGGCTGCTGTTACAATTAAAAAGGCTATGGAAAATTGATAGGGTAACCTCTGTGTGAGATTTTAGTTAATTAAAACATATAATTTATTAAAACAACAAAACACGGTGAACTGATTCAAGACCATCTGTCCAGGATAATCCTAAGTATATAGCCATAGTTTTGCATCATTTGAGTAATAACCATAGTTGAACAAACATTTTGAAAGAAAGATAAACCCCTTAAGCATAAGTTCTATGTGTGACCCCCATGAGGACCCTAGTCCTCAGTCAGGACTGGGCCTCTAGGCTTTGACAAGATAACAACAAAAGCAACAAGGAAAGGGAGTGAAAAATAATTGAGGACTAAACGGTAGGTTTTAACATGTTTAAAACTGTTGATTAATACATCCTTGATTAATAAAAAGCATACTTCAACTTCCTAATTACTCAAGTTTTGCCCCATTTTGTTATTTTGAGTCTTCCTCCACAGATTTTTATCAGAAGCAGAATGAACAGCAATCAAAATATGCACTAGAATGTTTTCCTCTCAAAAGAAAAAAAAAAGGGCATATTCCTCCTATGACAGTGTTTGAATTTTAATGTAAAATGCATTCTGAGATAATCCTCACTTACAGAGGCTTATGCTTGCACTGAAGGATGACAAGCTTTAAAATCTGCCAAAGATGAGTTCAGAACTTTGTTTCTGGCTCTGTACTGCTTCTGCAGTACCTGCTGACACCACTGCTGCATAGGGGAGCATAAGGAGTCTACCTTAATTTAAGGGTGAGCTGTAGAAATGGGAAATGCTGACAGCTGGGCCTCAAAGGTGAAGAAGGAACTGACGTTAAAATCATCTTTCAAAGAACAAAATGGATAAGCAAGGGTAGCAAACAGACAGGCTTTAAAAGAGATTCTTTCTATACTCACTAATTTACATTAGCTGTATCCGTTTTATCAATTGCAGGATGTTCAGGCTATGCCTATGCCAGCAAATTAAATATGCTTATGATCCCACTGAGGGCCACTGTGAATACCCATTTTGTTAAACTCTCTTATATCCCCAAACAGGATGGCTGCATCCAAACTGCACATTGTGAATGGTCTGTGACTGATTGCCACACAGCATTCAGGGCTGTCTGGGGAAGGGCTGCATACCCTAGCACAAGTGTCAGGAGAGCCTTCTCACAGGAGCTCTTGCTGGGATCCTTCTTCCAGCTTAAATAGTCTGGATGCTCAAATTCTAGTTCCAAGGGACATTTACTATCTCCTTCACCATTACAGGGAGAGCAGTGCATTTGGCTACTAACATGAAGAAATGTGCTGAAGTCATCAGAGTAACTCAGACTGATGAAGGCGTAGATCTAGTATGTTGTGCCATTGATGTAAAACTACAATATGATTAGGAATTGTTACAATAGCAGTCTCTGCATAGTCATATGCATTTATTCTGTGAAGCCACAGACTTCTGAAGATCTGGTGGCTGTTTATGTGCCCAGAGTTACTTGCATACTTCAGGGTTTGACACACTGTGTTCGAGACACAGACTGACAGTAAAACCCACTGGGAACGCACTTTACAACATTCAGTTTATTTCTTTTGACAACTGAAATCTATATTATACTTCTGTTAGTTCTTCACTATGTCCTGATTCAGAAAATCGTAAATGATTTGATTTGGGGAAGGTAAGGCCCTCACCACAAGACAGGAGGTGTATGAATAGTTGAAAGTAGCTAGAATCCTATCAGAATTTCAAAGCTAGCAGAGTTTTATTCTGTTTTTTCTCCAACAGAGCCTTTGGATTCACCTATAGGAAATAATATGTGGATAATATATTTTATAGTTTCAGTAAAGGACATACCAAACATGCAGTGACTTGCTCACACCTAACCAATGCTGGATAAAAGATAATATGTACAAAACCATGGGAAGTAAAATATTCCTTCAAATTTATAAGCTTCATGAACACTCTCTTAAAATTAACCCTTGTATGCATAGTTATCAACCCCCACTTCCTGGTCACACAGGATCTGGTTCTAGATTACAGGCCTGAAGTAAAAGAAGCAAAGCAACAGAGCAGGAAAGAGTGGAAGACAAAAATAGTGTTTATTTTTTACTCACCTAAGTAATCAAGTATTTCCACATGCCATGCAGCAATTGAAACTTGGTTTCCAACTCATTTTCATCTATGGTAGATTTTCCACCATCTGATAATGGTGCAACCTCTGATTAAAACTCTTTATGAGATTGGGATATATAATATTGCTCTCTTGTGTGGATTCCTTTTACCTAAGATGGCTTGGGTTGATGATATACTTTTCTTACATATAAGGCAGTAGGCTTTCCCTCTGCTACCTTCAGCTGTTTTCCTGATATATGTATGGACCCAGTATGTTTGAAACTTCTGTCTCTGAATAAAGCTGGGCTAAGAGTGGCCAGAAGTTGTTTGCAGAGGGAGGACAGACAGACACACAAGAGTACATGTATGCTCAGAGCAAGACTGCATCATTGTAATTTCTATAGAAGCTAAAAAGAAATAAGCACAGAAGTCTGATTTTGCTGCACAATGTCTTTCTTAATTGTCAAAGTTCAGCTGGGCTAGAAACGGAGTTAACCACATTTTAATGCTAAGCATATCTGAAGACTCATGCTGCAAGCCTAAGGCAAGTGTGTTCTCAGAAAGCAGGCTCCACACCAGGCATTGAATGCAGCCACAACAAATCATCTCCCTTTGCACATCTTGATCCTGCAACAGGGTGTAAAAGACCATGCCCACGGAGACATAAGTGTGGGAAGAAGAAAATAAAACCACCCTCACAAATGAAAATATGGAAGCTCTGCTGTACCACCGGTGACTCAGACCTTCTTCTTTCACCTCTGCCAAAAAATTCAGGACGTGCTCTTCAGAAATCCCTGGCCGTGTTACTGAAATACCTGCACCTTCCTAATTCTGTCAGAAAGTGCACACATCCTCTTTCCAGACCTTGGCAGCATAAATCAAATGATTCTGTGAGGAATAATCTGGGGTCTCAGGATCCTATGGCTCCTACTCCACAATAGCTCAGCAACAGATGCTGTTGGTAGGAACTCGGTGTATGTACTGCACAGACGAATTTTCACTGAAGCAAATCAACTTCACTGTGAAGGTTGTTGGAAAGCGCATGTGTGGGAGGAGAAGAAAGGTTCCTATGCCTCCACCACAGCTTCCAAAAATCCCAGTGGGCCTCAGCTGCTCTGAGTGGATACGATTAACTGGGTGTCTGGGGTTCAGGAACAGAGTTAGTTGGTTTTTTTTCCTCAAAAGAATGTGTATGACTTTCTAGATTATAATTACTCAAACTGCATCCTGCTGCTCCTCAGAGGTGACTGTCCCCTCTGCTTGACTGTTGGCCAACTGAAATCACTTTGGTTTGGGGAACAGGGAAAGGCCAGAGCTGTGACCTATGCAACAGATCTGTGAATCTCTTGGTTTATAAATCCCAGTGGAGAGAGGCTGGCCTCCTTATGACAGCTGCCTGTAAAACCTGTGACCTGACAGTGAACAAAATGTCAAGTCCTCTTAACAAAGGAATCACTAGACTGCTGCTCAAAGAGAGGAAGTTCTCAAGTAGGTATTTTGTCATTTAAGTGACACTCTTCCCTACTGAATGCAGGCTTCATCACAGCATTTCCTACTATTGTTGCCTAGCATCTGGATTCCTGCTGCTCCCCTCCAGGGGCTGGTGGTACTTCTCCAGAAGTTTCAAGCACATAATTAGATTGCTCCCTTAGTAAGCAGAATTTCCTGGAGGGGAAGCACATTGCAGCACTGTTCCACAATTTGCCTAAGCTGCCAGCAAAATCCAAGGAAGGGGCTGGTTCTTGAATCCACAAAGATCTGCAAACTCAGCTGGCCCAGAGTGCATAGCAGTAAAAGTTTGGCAGGGCTCTGACATAGGAATTGCATGTATTTAATAATAAGTTTTGGATAGCAGACCTCAAGAAGAGCTGGGCTGCAATTTGGCAAGAAACTGTACCAACCTAACAGCTTGGTGTTGCCAACAGGCTGTGATCCTATTCCCATCTTTCCCCTCACCCTTCTGATCCCATCAGAGCCTCCTGCTCCTTCCATGGAATTGCTTGGTGTGGAACTCAGCCGAACATGCCAGGTGACCAAGAAAGCTGACTCAGCTCCTAAGCTCAGGGGACCACTCATTTTTTTGCTGGCTTTGTTTTCTGATGCGAATAGTGAGATAAACTGACCCACTCTTACAAGTAAGTGTGAGACGAACACTGGCATTGGTGCAAGGCAAGCATTAATGGCATGTGCCTGTGTGGGAGGAAATGCAGGACAAAAAAAGATGAGCAGCACCCTTCCAGCAGCAGCAAACTGTTAGACTGCATTCAGCATCACATGAAGCCCCACCTTTGGGCCTTGCTCATTGCCAAGTCTTTTTTATTTTAATTCCAAAACCCTACAGTGGGTGATACCTAATTTATTTTGGGACTCAGTGTGCATTTCAAACAGATTTATTTTATAGGAGGTATGGATGATGGCAACCCACTGGGCAGATAACAGGCCAAATTGTACTTTGGAGTATGATTACAGCACAGCAGAAGCTGCTCTAAATTTGGGCTACTGCTGCCTGATTCCCGTCCCTCCTTAGTCACACATTCTTCTTTTCCTGCATGTTTTGGTCTTATGTTTTCCATAGCATTGGTGCCAGGGGAACCAGAAGACAAGCTATGCTCAGGGAGCTGACCTAACTAAAATATAACCTGTCCTGAGAGTTTTTCCTTTGGGAATCTGTTTTCTGAATCAGACCACTGCACAAGTCCATCTCATTAAAGGGATGGGGTACAAACATTTAGTTTATGGCGTAAACAAAGGAAGAAAGCTACTTTGCATTTTTAGCAGTCTGTTAGTTTTTTACCATCCATGGTAGGTGAGTTTTCAAACCTAGGCACTAAGAACAAAATGGGGAGATTCACAAAGGACTAAAGATGGAGTATTTCATCTCTAGGCGGGTACTCAAAGACTTTAGTTCATGAGGTTGATTTAGGCATCTGTCTCCCCTTCCTGGAACTGAGGAAGTTAGGTAATGCATCCTTTGTCTACCAACAAAACCTCTGAACACGGGAGAGCAGCATCTTTTGAAGCCAGCCAGAGGGAAAGACAAGGCAGAGTAGAGCTGAGATTCTTCTTCTCATATTTAGACTTCTCTGTGTGCAAGATTGGAACATTTTTTGATCTCGCCTTCCATTCACAGTTTCTAGATTTAGGTAACTAGCTCTGCCCTCAGAAATAATTGTGTCCTGCTGAAAAGTGGCCTCTAAGGAAAAATAGATAATGGTTTAAATACCCAGTTTTTGTGGGTTGACACTGGCTGGATGCTGCTCACTTACTGCCCTCTGCAGCTGGAGAGAGAGGAGAAAATTCAACCAAGGGTTCATGAGTTCAGATAAGGACTGGGAGAGGTCACTCATCAAACACCGTCAAGGGCAAAGCAGGCTTGACTTAGAGATATAAGGCGAATTTGTTACTAATAAATCAGAGCAGGATAATGAGAGGGCAAATAAGCTCTCAAAAAAACATCTTAGCTGCCCCAACCCTTCCCACTTTCCCACCAGCTGTCTAAGGAGATAGGGAATGGGGGTTTGGTCAGTTCACCCCCTGTGGTTTTTTCTCTCACTGCTCAGGGAGAGGACTTGTCCCCCTGCTGCATGGTGGGGTCCCTCCCACAGGAGACAGTTCTTTGTGAACTTCTCTGACGTGACTCCATCTCACGAGCAGCAGCTCCCTGTGACCTGCTGCAATGGGAGTCCTTCCCATGGGCAACAGTCCCCCTCAAACTGCTGTGGTGTGGGTCACTCTTCCAGGGGGTGCAGTCCTCCAAGGACAGGCAGCTGCAGCATGGGAGCTGGGCATCTCTCTCCACAGGTCTCCCACTGGACCACAGCCTCCTCCCAGGCATCCACCCACTCCAGCATGGGCTCCTCAGCAGGCTGCAGGTGGATCTCTGCATTCCCTCATGGATCCTCCAAGGGCTACAAGGGACACAGCTGCCTCTCCATGGGCTGCACCAGGGGATGCAGGGGAATCTCTGCTCCGGCACCTGGAGCACCTCCTGCCCCTCCTTCAGTGACATTGGTGTCTGCAGAGTTGTCCTCTCACATGTTCTTATTCCTCGCTTCTCTAGTCACAACTAGAATTGTGCAATTACCTTTGTTTAGATTTCTTCTTAAATATGTTATCACAGAGGTGTTACTGCCATTTCTAATTGGCCCAGATTTGAATACCAACACATCTTTGGAGCCTGGCTCTGCAGGACATGGTCAGAGCTTCTAGCAGCTTCTCACAAAAGTCACCTATGTGGCCCCTCAATACCAAAAACCATGCCATAAGAAACCAATGCAAATGACTTTAAATGAAATGTCGAACATGGAAAATTCTGAAGTAAAGTCAAAACAACAAAATGGAATTGAAGAGAAAGGAATACAATCAAATTGAGCTGAAACTTCAAGAAATGATTGTCAAAGAAACCTCGAGATTTCATTTTCATTTTGCATTTTCCAATTTCATTTCATGTTACTGTATTACCTTTCCTGTCTTTTCTATTCATTCCTTGATTTCTCATTTTCTTTCATGAAATGAAAACTCAAGGTTTCATTGAAAACCATGTCATGAAGTTTTTGCTCATTTTCATGCACTTCCTGTCTTTCCATTGCTTTTCATGGTTTCACTTCATTTTTCCAACTTCATTTCATGTCATTGTATTTCCTTCCCTGTATTTCCATTTCACTTCATATTCTCTGATTTCAAGATTTCATTTCCCTTCACGAAATGAAATTCTTACTTTTGTGAAGGGAAATAAAATATCACGATTCCAATGAGGATCAATTCAGCAAGTTTGGGGACATTTCACCGCAGTTAATGTCATCCCCTTCCCTTTAAAAGTTTTCCCTTTCATTCAGAATTTTTTTTTTTTTAGGTTTCATTTCATCAATTTCTTCTCCAGTCTCTTCATTTCACTTTGTTCTCAGATTTCAAGAGTTCAGTGTGTCTAATTTGGGCAAGGTTCTGTCCTTTTCACTGCCCCTCATTTCATCCCGTTTTGTTGTATTCACTCAGTTTCCAAATTTTCTTCTTCTCTTTACTTGCTTTTGATGTCATCAAACACTCTTTCCAGTTTGTTTATTACACTTTCTTCTCTGATTTCAAGATTTTCTTTCCTTGCATGGAATGAAATCCTTCATTTCATGAAAGGAAATCAGGGAAGGAAGTATAATGACATGAAATGAAATTGGAAAAACCAAAAATTCTGAAATTAAGTGAAACTAATGAAAAGGAATGGAAAAAAAAGGAAGCTAAACTAATGAAAAGGAATTGAAAGAGAGAAAGTGCATTGTAATAAGCTTAAACTTCATGACATGATTTTCACTGAAACCTGAAAGGAGGTTTAATCTCCTGTCATGATTTTTTTTTTTTTTTTTTTTTTGTGAAAGGAAATCAAATGAGACCTCAAGAAATGAAGGTAAATGAATGGATAGGAAAGGCAGCATTTAGATCTTGGCTGGGTGGCACATATCCATTAAACTGCTCTATCACTCCCCTTCCTAATAAGACAGATGAGAGAAAAGGATGGAAAACATCTCGTAGGTTGGGATAAAGCAATTTACTAAAGCAAAGGAAAACCAAACAGGTGAAAGTTTTTCCCTCAGCACACATACTGGTTTCTCTGGATGGCAAACATTGGACACACTTTGTCCTATCTCCCTTAGATTTTTTATCTGAGTTGATGCCATATGGTGTGGAATATCCCTTTGGTTAATTTGGGTCAGCTGACATGGTTGTGTCCCGTCCCAGGATCTTTCCCACTCCCAGCCCCTTGATGGGGGAAGCAATGTTAGAGGGAGAACACAGCTCAGCAGTAGCCAAAATCCTGGTGGGGTATCAACACCTGGCCAGCTACCAATGCAAACCACAGCACTGTGAGGGCTGCTAAGGAAAAAAATGAACTCTAGCTCAGTCAGACCCAATAACCCACTCAAAGAAAAAAAGAGGATTTTCCTCAGGGGGACACTGTTCAAACCTGCAATTCCCTTCCCAGATGGAGACCTTCTGAAGCCAGAGCCAGAAGGCTAAGCTGCATGACCATCCCCACCTACAGCAGACTTCTAGACAAAAAACCCAATGAAGAATCGCAAAGCCAGGAAAAGCACAATGACAGGAATCTTGTCAGGTGAATCTGTACCAACTCTGTACCTTAATTATAGAGGTGCTCACCTGAGAAATGGAGGTCCTGAGTACCAGTCCTTGCTTTCAGCATAGATTACAGATTTTTAATCCAGTGACTCCTTAAAGCAAAACACATCATTCCAGGGGCAGGGTATAGGCAAGGTATTAATTCTCCTTACTTACTAAATTCTTTGATTTTTTAAAGCACAGTACATTTGTACAGTTGCTAATAACATGCTGCAAATGCCCAACAGCTCTAAGCAGGAGAGAGAATGGATGCTTTGTTATTCTAGGAAAATAGATGTATATTTTTACTGCAGTCATTACAAAGGAAGCTTCAAGCATTTCTCTACATGCCAGTTGGGTTGTTTTTCTCATCACAGATATTCATCTGTCTGCAGACTGTAACGTCTTTCTATGTTCATATGTGATGCATTCTGACAGCTTTTCTACAGTTAAAATTTGATATTTCAAGAAATCCATTCACAGTCTGGCTTTGAATATAGCACGTGCAGTTACTTCAGCTTCCGCATCAGTTTCCATTTTATTTTCAAGAAACTTTGGTTAGCATATTCTTCCACATGTGTGAAATTTCAAATTGGAAAGGACTTGTTTCAATTCCCCTTCTTTTAATGGAAGCTTGTCATCTCTCCAAAAGATAGAGGAAATGGGGTGTGACTGAGAGTTAGATTCCCTTCCTACATACTGTTACTTCTGGAAAATTAGTGCCCATCAGCTGTTTGGAAGTGAACACGAGGTTGTTCCAGCAGGAGGTAGGATTGCCAGAGGTCAGTCTGAAACTAGGGACAGTGCATGGCTTCTCCAGCTAACCTACTGTTGGTGTTCAGATGTTGAAACAAACCACAGCATTCTGTTTTCATAAAAACAAGCCTTGATGCAATCGGGTACATGAGATTTACAGCAAACACTTGTAATAAGGACTGCAACAAAGAGACAGGAAAATCATAGTAAAAAAAGGGCAAAACTACAGTCTCTTCAAGAAATTTAAGGTTTAAGATTTTTAAGTTTCAATGGCAGAATTTATCAAACTCTGAAACATTTTCTAACTGCTTGCGTCTGAACAGAATTTCAATATAATTTCTTTGTATAAGCAATCTTAAATATCTGTGTTGAGTCCTCCTCTTGTTCACAAAGTTCTGTATCATTAGGCTACTATTTAATTCATCATTTCTTTCTTTTTTCTCAGCACCTACGTTCACGCCAGGAAGAGGAGCTTGGTGAGAAGGGAGGATTATGGATTTAGGATTTTATCTCTGCGGAGTCTGGCATGGTCTTTTGTTTTGAGACTGCACCTTAATACCTGGATTGTGTGTTTTGGTGAGAGAGAGGCAACTGTTTGTCTAGGAAGACAACATAACCAATGGCACATGTGAATTCACAAGCCAGCTTTGTGTGGGTCTCTCATAAGCAAGGGACAATTTTGCAGGCATCTGATAGCCTGAGAGAAGCAAGAATCCCATAGAGATAGAACAGCCTTTTCAAAGAGACAAAAGCAGGCCTATTTATGAAATACCTATTTCCAGAAAAATAAATTTTAGAACTTGTATTATATATATTTATATAATATATAAAGACAGGTACTTTGAGTTAACAGAGAAAGAAGGCCTAAGGTCCCTAAAGCAACACAAGACATGTGACTGCATGCAGAATGCATGTCTGGAATACTAACATTATGTTCTTTGCTTGGGGGTCTGGAGGCATGTGTCATGGTTGTCTTTTGGCCTGAGTATATTTCCCATGAATCAAAGGCGCCAAGAAGTGGGTGAGGCAAGAGGATAGACTGGTGCACACCCAAGGCTCACCCTGACATAGCAGATATATGTTTGGACTTGGGACTACTGCAGAGGCACTCCTGTGTTGTGGTGTTTACCCCATGAGACTGTTTGATTTTGCTGGCATGTAACAGAAAGGTACATCTGGTGCTGTGAGGAAAAGCAGAGCACAGTGCCATCTCCAGCACTAACTTGTCACCTACACTGGCCTGGTAGGGAGCTGGAGCTGCCAGGTGACTGCAGAAGGATACTCTAAGGCGGAATGGTCATATCAGAAGCAACCCAAATAGCTCATACAACAGCCTATAAACATCCTGCCTGCATCCATGCTGAATGCACTTCCATTCTTGTGAAAATGCTCAAAGAATAGTAGAACTACACTATGTTTTAAAGGACAAAATGTCACAGCTTGGAAGGCAGAAGCACTTGGCAGAGTTATCAGCATCTAGAATAAATGTACTTGAGCAGTCCTAGCACAAATCTGTTCTCAGGTACTCTGTCCTACAAGATAGAGGAATCTGCCAGGTACTGTACACTCAAGCCATAATCTACTAAACAGCTTAAATGTGTTCTTAATTGCAAGCAACGAGTCCAAAGCCCAGAGTTAAATACAGAGAGAGACACGCTATTGAACTGAGAGAAAAAACCCTCAGCACTTCACAAGATCAACCTTTAGCAAAATTGGACCTTAATTTCTTGAAGTACCATAATTGTTCATATGTCTTTGAGCCTCGAATTTGGAAATGAGGGCGACGGTTATTTCAAGGTGTATGACTCAGGCCCTGAGCAACCAGAACAAAATCAGAGACAAGAATTTGAAGCACAAGGGATACTGTGGGGGAAGAAGCAAGTGACTGAGTAAGAGGGTTCCCTGAGGTGAACTGCTTGCCATACTACCTGCAAATGCTTATAACTCATTCCTATGGCATTCTTTTCATTGCCAACTTTATTGCCAGATAACCTAAGTGTCATTTCTGAAGCACCTGGGGACAAGAAATACGTGCGCTCCCAGGCTGGCCACATTCCCTCCTACTGCAGTGACTACACAGTTCTTACTGGGAAGGGGGCAGGGCAAGGCAGGCGTTATGAAATGAATTCAGTGAGGTTAAGAGAAAAGAAAACATGTCAATTATTCTCCTGTCATGACACTTTTTGAGGTCTGCAAAGATGTGACAGATTGTCCCAGTTGCTTTTCATATTCTGTATCCCAGTGTGCATTTAGCATATATGCCTTATGTGCTCAAGTTCATGCCTACAAAAGCAGCTTTTAACGAAGCATTTTCCAATGCTGGCATTGTTATGTGCCTAACATGAAATTTTGACAGGCAGCGTGGAGCTGAGCAAGGTTCTGTGCCTTTAAAAGGCACAAGAAACAAGTCTTAGCACAAGAAGCTTATATTAAACAGGTAAAAACCCCAGAATAATTTCAAAATACCCTGGATATCAGGGATATTAATCATGTACGAAGTCTTGTCAGATTACTTTCATTGACTGCCACCTATCTTGCACAAGGTGGCATGGTAAGACTGCATGGCCTTTGATGATTTCATGTCAGAACTATGTTGCAGTTCGAGCTAAAAAGGAGATGTGATATGAGCTGACATGAACTGTAGTTAGGATTTTTCCACTGGAGGGGAGTTTGGTGTGAATTTAACACAGAAATCACCTTAGAAATCAGAATGGTTTGGGTTGGTCAGAACCTTAGAGACCTTCCAGTTCCAACCTCTGCCATGGGCAGGGACATCTTCAACTAGATCATGTGGCTCAGCCACCCAACCTGGCTGTGAGACATGGTCTCTAACTCTTCAATGCCAATGCTGCTGAGTGGCTTCATCCTTTTTGGAAGCAGATAAGGCAACTCTCTAAAGAGCTCTGTTGGCTACCTGAAAGCATCCACGCGTCACTACTGAAGAATGTCTTTTCAATGGGCTTTTAGTACCTATGCTTGTGGATGACCAAAACTACAGAAACAACTCTTCACTTGACCTACCACTAACCCCTGAACAACCCATCTACAGAACTCTGCCAGCACTTAAATGACAGCAGAGTTTCTTTCTGCATGATATGTTAATATCCAAATAAATGGCAGAGGCCTGAAGTACAGATCCACGCAAGGTCTGCTTCACAAAGGACAGACCACTACTGATTTTATTCTTTCCCAGGCTTAATGGCTATGAACTCTCCCCGCAGTTCACGTGGAACCAGTCTTGTTAGTAGTTTGCTAGATTTCAGAATGTCCCGTGGGATCCTATTTGGCTGTTAAGTTTAAGCAATTCTGTAACTGCTTTTGGAATAGTGTATCATACTGTTTTCTCAGCTGCCAGTGAAAACTTTCCTCAGTTCTCCCAAGACTTTTCTTTCATAAGAGGTTTTACCTCTGCCCATCTCCAACTGCTAGAAGAGAAACCACTTTTTTTTTCACTTTTGTTCATGTAGGTTTCTAAATAAATCTTCCATTTTATCTTTACCCTAGAACTCAGTTCTCACAACTAATTTAAGCCAGGTACCTCTATTTCTGGTGGGTGTTCTGCTCTTCCTGAATCTTAGGACAGAAGCTGATGCTGATGTCAGCTGCAGGTATTTGAAAACCTGTCTGGAAGCTGCATTAAGCAGGTGAAAATCCGAGCAGCATCTTGGAGATTAGAAGATGAACTCACCCAGTTAAAAGACAGGTGACCTAGTCTAAATGGGAAGAGATGACAGCTTTATCTTTCGCAGGCAATGGGGCACAATAAAAGGATGAGGGAGATGTGGGAAGAGATTCATTTTAAGTAAATTACAACTCCTATCAGCCTAGCTGGAATTCAGCATGTGGGAGAGCAGGGACTGCAGCTGTCATCATTGCCCTTGGATTTTTTGTGAGGGGAAGTAAACAACTCTAAATTTCAGCCCGGCTTTTACAGAAGCTTGTGTGGGTGTCCCAGTAGTTTTTGGTAAACAGTTTACAGTAGGAGCCACCAGAAAAATGATTTTTTTTCCCAAATAAACAAGTTTAACTTAATGAAGGCTCAAAATTACTATGTGTTGGGGGGTTACCCCAGGAGTCTCATTATCTCTAATTGGATGTTTTATTTCATGAAGTAGTCAGCATTAACTTTTAGCTTGGTGAGGAAAAAATATCATATTTAATTGCCTCCAAATTTTCCTTTATTCCTGGGAAGACTTGGCAGGATTGTGAATATCTCTAGTGGCCAAGCTGTCAAACAAGCTTTTCCTTTTCAAAGGACATTCTTCTTTCTTGCTTTCTTTCTTTACTTTCCCTCCCCTCACTATCCAGGGCCAATTCTGGTTCTCTTTGTCACTCAACACCTCCTACTTCATAGGCAGCACTGGTCCCCACAAGCCCTCCAGCAGACTGAAAGCAAGGACTGCTTTCTGCCTGGGTGACTTCCTGTCTTAAGGGCTCTGTGCCCAAATTTACACAAGAAGAAATCAGTGTAACTCAAGCTTAATATAGCTCAAAGCAGAGCTAATTCTGTGCTGAAACAGTCTGGAATGTCATACCAGACTCCGGTTTGGGCCATACGTACTAGTGTTTCACACTCCTTCCCCCCAAAAAATCAGTTTTGGCTCATAGTATTATCTATTTTTATCTCATCTATAACCTAGTCTAAAATTACACCAGTTAAGCAAAGCCACCTTTTTAATTTCCTTTCTTACCTCATTGGTCTAAAATCACTATCCAACATAAGTGAGCAGGGAAACATAGATTTCTTTTAAAATAGCAATAAGAAATGGATGATTTATCTGACACATTTCAAAATATTAATGGTGTAAAGACATCTTGATAAATGATGGACGATTATTCTCATCTTCACCGACCAAAGTACAGCTGTGAAATCCTTCCAAACAGTGCTCAAGATGTTTGATTTCTATTTTAGCTGATATTTGACAGAAAGGATTTTATTTTTACATTATCTAGGGGAAGTGGAAATGAGTATTTGTTCTGTCCTTTTTCCTTCTTGCTCTCCTTGCTTATCCTCCTACATTTTTATTTGTAGTGATTGCAATGCTTTATTACACATAGTCCTGGGCCTTCAGGAGTTATGTATCTTCTGTAGTCAGTGTTTTTCCTTATTATTTTAAGGTGTGGTAAACTCAGCTGTTGCCAACTGAACACTTGATGTCGAGTGTCTGGAATGTATAAATTAGAAGACAGCTGAAAAGCACTGTAGCCCAGAAAAAACAGATTTTAACTGAAGCACAGAGCTGCTTTGGGCTTCTTAGGCAAGATTCGCTACAGCTCAGCTTCCACATTCTAAAGTGATCCTCTAGTTCATGAAAAGAAAGGTAGGAACATCTGAAGTTAAGGAATCACAATGTTGTGTTTTGCACTAGAGAAATCCTAGGTCTGAATTGCACTGAATTATGAATAAGAGAAGGGGAAAATTTCACTTTTCAGCACTAGCCCACAGTCCCATGAAATTAGTTGTAACTAAAGCCACGCTCTGAAGGCATGGTTCCATATGATGAGGTTAGAGTTCACCCTCTAATGCAGAAGGAAATGAACACCCTCTCCCAAATTAAATATTCTTCAGTCTGGTTATTGAGTTGAAGGGGCTCATGGACCATATGGCAAACACTTAGGAGGAGCTAAGGGCGGGTGCAAATCTGCAGCTGGGACATGAGAAGTTAGCAACATCTCAGCTTCTTGGCCTTGGTGAACTATTAGATCAGATCAGCTGCTCCTAGACTTGTCTAGGAGGAATCGGTTTGCTCTGCAGATCATCACTTCCAGGCCCATTCTGGAAGAGACAAGACTCAACTGAACAAGATAAAATACGCTATTTTTGCTTGTGCTAGCAGGTTCTTAACAATACATTCAGTATGCCATTGAATAGATAATCTGAAATGAAAGAACTCTGAAATGTCTAATAAACTCACTGTGCAAAGATTCGTGTATGGCTACACAAACTAAAACATTCTCAGACTACTGGAAAAAATTGGGAACAATGCTTAGTTATTCAGGAGGGGCATGATCTTTGAAGAAGCAGGTCTGGCTCAAAACCAGCACAACTATGAAAAAAGTCTACCCCAGGGGAAAGAAGGCAAAAAGCACTGAAGAACAGAGGTAACAGAGGAACCAACACTGGGGGAACAGAGGCTCTGTTGTTTTTGTAGTCAAAAGTTTCAGAAGTCTATTCAGCAAATTATTCACTCAGTCTTAAAGTAATCAGCCCATGGGACAAGTTTGGGGCATAAGCCCATTTCACCCAGCCTTTCCCTTTGTCCTGAAGGAGATGACCCCTCTGACATGGTCTGAATGACTTTCTGTGTCTTGGCACAGGCAGGCATTCCCTGATACCTCTGGTCTCACCCTGTCCTCCCACACAGAGGCACAGGCACAATTAAATCTCTGCCTATTCCACTGCACTCCCCAGCCATGGCTGCATCACCAGGACAAGGAGAAGGAAAGGACTGGGAAGTAGAGAACAGACAGTTGTCCATGTTGCCTGAAAGAGGGACAGAAATTTGAGAAGCGGGGAGAGAAGGGTGGCTGCTCCAGTGAAAAATGGGTGGTATTGGCCTGGTACTGCTGTCAAGAGGAAGGGAGGGAACAAGCTCCTGGGCACAAGAAGAATGAAAGATCAGGCTACAGAAATCTCCTATAACCAATATTCACACCTGTCAACTCTGGGTGTCCTATTAATGCTGCAAGCTTTCAGCTCAAGTGAAATCAGCATTATTGCCCTGAAATATTGCAGAAGTACTTCAAGTCTAAATAATTCAGATGTCAAAATGAGTATGAGGAAGAAAATGATTTAGTGGAAGGACTGCTTTGTTTTCGAGGTCTCTTTGTCTTTCTATTTATGCACCCACACAGACACTAACAAATCAGTGAACCGAATGCACAACCAGACACCATCACTGATTACATCTTTCCTTGAACAAAAGCAAGGAAATAGAGGAGGGGAAAAAAAGGGCGAGAAAAAGTTATTTAAAAGGCAGAACTATTTGATGAGATTTTATCTGCTATGCAGTTTAAACAGAATTCCCAAACTATTTACAATCAGAATGTTGAGGGTTGTCGGGCATTGCAAAGGAATTTTAAATAACTCGTGTTGGCAAAGTTTTTTTCTCAGAGTTGCCAAATCTCACTGCTTTATCACAAATCTCAGAATGTTGAATTGCTTATTTAAATCACAGTTCAAAGAATTACTGACTAATGAGTTTCTTGCCTTTTTTTTCTTCTTTAAATAAATGCACTTTTCTCAGGAACATACTTACTGCAGAAGGTAACAATCAGAGTAAATACCAGAGCAGTCAGGGATGTTATTGTTCATGTAGGCCTTTCCCTAATCAGGGGAGGAAAAAATCGCTGTTTACTGGCAGCTGCCTGCTGACAGCAGAAGGACACGGGGTCTGGGGCTCCCTGTTGTTCTGTGGCAGTGCTTGCCCTGGTTAATAAACCCTGAGAACAGCTCTCACTCTGTACTCTCTCATTTTCTCTCCACCCTGGCCTTTAAGGGTCTTTCAACATTACTGAAACTTTCATGAATATAAAAATTTCCACTGGTTTCACTGTGACTCCACCCAGAAGGAGAGGCCCATTTCACCAGCTCATATAGAGCAGCATTAAAAAAGGCAGTACTTTTTAATTCTAACTCAACTGCTGGCAGGGTTGAGGGCAAGATTTATGACTAGCACCTGCCCCAAACATTGTGCACAGAAATCCGTGATGGACACCAAGCTGCCGTCAGCCTTCATGGACACACAGGTCTGCACAGGCAGTGTCAGGAGGTCAGCCTTGTCTCTGGCCATGTACGGGACAGCCAGCCCAGGTAAAACTCTGGTCTTGGTCTGATTCAAAGCTCAGGTTTTTCAGTATCAGGCACTTTACCTTCTTTGGTTGTCAGTAAAACACCATCTATAAATGCCTAAAGAGGAGGTGTCAGGGGATGGAGCCTGGTGCTTCTCAGTGATGTCAAGCAATAGGACAAGAGGCAGAAACTGATGCACAGGAAGCTCCACCTGAACATGAGGAAGAACTTCTTCACTGTGTGGGTGACGATGCATTAGAACAGATTGCCTAGAGAGGTTATGGCGTCTCCTTCACTGGAGATATCAAGAACCCTCTGGATGCAATCCTGTGCAGTGTGTTCTAGGACAACCCTGCTTGAGCAGGGAGGTTGGACCAGATGACCCTGTGTTGTCCCAATCTGACCCTTTCTGTGATTCTGTGATGTCATCCTCCATCTGATCAAAGGCACCTCAGGGATTTTTGGACACCAAGACTCTCAAAAATTGAGTTAAACCCCTGAAGATGTAATTCAGTTGCACACGCTTCGCCTGCAGCCTGCTTTCTGTGTCTTTAGCACACATCACTGTCATCTGGAGGCTCTTTGTGGAGACCCAGGGTCTCCACAAATGCATTCCAATTGGAATGCAATTGCAATGTTGCAGCCAGGTGGCGGCTGACCTCTTCTCCGGGACGACTACCAATAGGAGGACGAGAGGTCACAGTTTTCAGCTGCACCAGGCGGGGTTTAAGTTGAACATCAGCAAGATTTGCTCCACACAAAGGGTGGTTAACCATTGGAATGGACTGCCCAGGGAGGAGGTGGAGTCCCCATCCCTGGAGGCGCTTAAGGAAGAGTGGACGTGGCCCTCAGTGCCGCGGCCTAGTTGACATGGTGCTGTTCAGACTCCATGATGCCAGAGGTCTTTTCCAACCTCAATTACTCTGATTCAAAGAGCAGCAAGCGCAGATGCTCGCGCAGCGACCCGGCCCCAGGACAGGGCACTGACAGACGCGCACTCGCGTCCGGCACAAGGCAGACGTGAGCTCCCTCCCCCCGGGCCGCCTCCCGGGAGCGGCGGGAAGGGAATCCGCCCTCCGCCCCGCGCACGCGCGCGCCGCC
>VYXD01011667.1:230817-296596 GCA_013397195.1 Hylia prasina | reverse complement strand
CCAGGCGCTTCCTGCCCCCGCCCCGGCGCGGGAGCGGCGCGTGCGCGCTGCCAGGGGCACCCGAGGGCGAAGGGGCTCGGCCATGGCGGCCTCCATGATCTGCAGCCGGGTGGCGGCCGGGCTGAGGGGCAGCGGCCTCCGCGCCTCGCTGGGTTCCACCGCGGGGANCTTCTGTTCCTTGGTGACCTGAGTCAAGGCCACCGAAGTAAAAGTACAGACACTGAATTGCAGACGGGGAGATGCAGTGTGGAGCTGTGGAGGGCAGAAATGGGAGTTGTGGCATGGGAAAGCGGCCTGGGATGAGTGGGGGGGAGGAGCTGTAAATACCTAGAAACTTGAGTCCTCGGTTCAGTCATAGAACCACTGAATGGTTTGGGTTGGAAAGGACATTAAAGACTATCTAATTCCAACCCTTCTGCAATGGGCAGGGACATCTTCCACCAGACCAGGTTGCTTGAAGCCCCATCCAGCCCGGCCTTGAACACTTTCAGGGATGGGGCATCCACAGCTTCTCTGAGAAACTTGTTCCACTGCCTCCCACCCTCAAAACAGAGAATTTCTTCCTTCTACCCAATCTAAACCTGCCCTCATTCACTTTAAAACAATTCCCCCTTGTCTTATGCAAGAATGGGTGTGTTTGCGTTGTTGCACGAAAACACCCTGAAATACGAAACCAAAAAAAGTAATCCTCAAGGGTGAAAATACTGAAAGTTCCTCTATTCTGAAGCTGCACCGGGAGGGAGTGTGGGCGTGGCGTAAGGGAGTTGTGCCCCTTTCCTCCCTGTTAACCCAGGTGATGCCAACCGAGGCCGACGTGGTCGGAAGCTTGTGGACGGATTACAACCCACTTAGGATCCTTGCGAAGCAGAAATACCCTTTATTAAAACCACAACGGTCGAAAGAACGAGAGGCCGGCAAGCGCCCCACAGCGCCGCTCCCGCCGGCGCCGGGCGGGCGTCANAGAGCGTCCGTGTCAGCCCAGTCCCGCCGCTGTCCTGCCCTGCTCTGCGGCGGGGCTGGCAGCCCTGTGCTCGCCTTTGGTGTGCGGCCCCCCCGCAGCTGTGTTCTTGCTTGTGGCAAGTCTTCCCTGCGTGGTTCCTTTCCCCTTCCTTTTCAGCGTCCCCGTCCCCTATCTTGTTTGGAAGCCCCCGTGTTTGCATCTCCGCCGTCACCTTGCTCCTAGAAAGGGTCGGGCTGTGCCAGTTAAACTCTTCTCGCACCTCGCCGGCCTGTGCTCTTGGCTCCTGTGGATGCCATTCGGGGGTGCGGGCTTGTTTGTGGCTGCGGCGCCCCTGGGAAGCGGTGACACGAAGGAGCTGGGGAGGCTGCGGTGTGTGTGTGACACGGTGTGTGACGCTCGCTGCCGCTTTCTCCTCCTGCCACGTACTGGGGAAGGTCGCCGTGAGTGCCCCTCTCGGGTTACACGCAGCCTCCCGGGACCGGCGGGTCGCTCAGCGCCTCTCCCTTGGGGTCGTGCCAAGGAAAGGACGTCCTGCTTGGAGAGGGAATCCTTTGGAGGCTGCTGCATAGGCCCTGTCGATCCGCTAGCTTGGAATGCTGTAGTAAAGTTCATGTGTCGTCTGCTTGTTTCCATTATTTGAAGTGAAGCGAAGCCTTAAAAATCCAGCTTGTCAGAAACTTCCTAATACAGGCAGCTTTTTGCAGTGTTTATGACAGTGTTACATACTAAAAAAATAAAAAAATGCAAAAGTTTGTTTTGTATGTAAGTTTCTTTTGTAATCTTTTTACCATGAGTCTTTTGGTGCTTTTCTATGTTCATGGATTAGCTGAATTCCATACGGTTCCTGCTTTGTATGTGTATAAAATTAAGGTCTTGCTTACATATAGTGAAATACAAAAAACGCAGCAAATGATTTTGCATTTGTTGTTGTTAATTTTTGTGCTACAGTCCTTGTCAGTGCTAGCAGCTTCACCAGCTCTTTCCCTCTGCCCAACAAAACCTCACAAAATCAAATACCAAACCTGATATGAATGACTAATGTGGAAGGATAGGATTAAATGTTCAGCTGTTTGCACTGGTACACCAAAGGTGCCTTGTTTAATATGTAGACTTTTTTAAAACCTAAAAAAAGAGGGTAATTTTTCACAACAGTCACATTCTTCTTTCTATTTTTTTTTTCTTTTTTATTCTTTTCCTTCAGGTACTTGCTGGAAGTCCAGGAATACTCAATAATCATGGGTTTCAAGTGCAACAACAGCAACAGAGGAGGTTATCACTCCATGAATACCTGAGCATGGGACTATTGAAGGAGGCTGGCATTTCTGTTCCACGTGGAGTGGTTGCCAATACGCCAGATGAAGCTTACAAAATAGCAAAAGAAATAGGTATAATATTAAAGAGAAAATATACAAATAGGCATGGGATTGATACAAGGTGTACCTGCTTTTTCTGTCTTTCTTGGTAAGATGTTGCTTGGAGTTCCGAATATCCTTTCTCTTTAAGAGAGCCTTCCCTGTGAAGTAACCTTCTCATGAAGAAGGAGTAGTTCAGGTATACATTCTATTAGCTTAGACTAATATAACTACTTAAACTTCTTTGAGATGAGCAATAGACTCTACTTTGTGCAAATCGTGTATTTTTTTCTACTTTCAGCAAGGTTAGAGGAAGTCTTGTGTGAAGAGTTTCAGTGGTGGTGACGATCTCGTATAGATCAGAAGATGCAAACTTCTCTTTAGGCTACAAAAGAAGAGTAAAATCCTATTCCTTTGTGAGTGTGCTTTTCTGGCAGAATGCAGCTACTTCTTACAGGAGGGGAGGGCCTTGATGGCTTCTTGTTATATGCTAAATTCCTGGCTTGTTGATGAAAAAGTAGCCAGTCTCATTTGCCAGGTGCTTAAATACTTAATTTAGAATTGAGCTTTAATTTTGGACTTGACTTTGCCTCTTAATTTGTTACTTTACCTACAATATATCCTAGTAAAATCTTGTTTAATTTGGATTTAATATGGAAGTCAGCTTCTATTGTGTCAGGCATTAGAAGGTGGGGTTTCTTTTGGTTGATTAATTTCTTTCTTTGGGGGATTTTCTTAGTTTAAAGTCTGGGATTTTATTTCCTCCCTGGAAAAAACATATTTGGCTTGTCACAAAGTTTTAGTGAAGGACATTGGTTGTCATATTCCTTTCTCCTGTGCAAATGCTCAGATCTCTGCTCACCTCCAAATGGATACATTCATAGTGATTCCTGAGGTTGTAGGTTTTGTTGGATTCATTTCAGTTTCATATGTAGATTTAGTGAGAAAAGGGAGAAATGAGATCTGAAAAAAATGATAGTTTTTCTTCTAGAGCAAGTTATGCTGCTTTGTAATGTAGAAAAGAATTGAAAAGCTGCTTTTCCCTCAGACATGATGTCCCAGAAATTCAGGAATTGTCAGATACCTTCTTTGTCTTGTTTCCATTAGAGAGTGCGTGATATGAAATTACAATAATTTCATTAATATGAAAGGAAATTGCTAAAATACTCGTGAGAATGGCTTAAATTTCAAGACCTTACCTTCTGTTAAGGGTGAATTTATAGCATGATGAAAACTTCCCAAATCAGGCATACCCCTTTGCTTTAATATCTGCACAGATACTGCTGGAGGAAAATGAGAGAACCTTTGTCTATGGCTCTTTAATCAACAGCCCAGAAACCCGTAGGTCAGGATTCCTTTGTTTTGTTCTTGCTCAGAGAGGGCTCCTACAGCAGTGTGGGTATGTTTGGCTGCTGGTTTATAGCTCTGTGTAATCCCTGTGACATCACAGGTATGCCTCTTATCTGGAGTATGGGTCTGGGGGCAGTTTCTTGGGGATCAAAAGAATAAAGTTGTGGAGTGTGTGAGTTGGCATCCTTTAGTAAAGGAATTTAGGGCTTCTGGTTGCCAGCCAAATACGTTGTTGGAGTCAGTGTGTAGTCGATGCTGTGGCTTTCTTTGGTACTTGAGATTAGGAGGGGAAAAATTCCCAAAAGGAGAATACACACTGAGGGAGCTTGAGGTTTTGAGGCATTGCTGAGACATGTCCAGAACTCATTCTGAGTGGTGATATATTATTCTTTGCTTCAGTGTTTTGGATTTCTTTTTGTAGGCATTTAGCTGCTAGATTTCATTTAGTACTTAAAAAAAAAATCAACAAAACACAAACCAAACAAATCTCTCTCAGAATGAAAACTTTTTTTTGATTTACTCGCTCATTGTTGATTTTTGTTGTGTGGGAATAGTTGCCAGTAAGTAGGAAATTATTTTTTGTTTCTTTTTATATGCTAAACTACTTTATCAAAGGTTTGTCTAGACTATTACAAAGACAGTTGGTAGTACTCTTTGCCCTGTTTCCCTAATGCTGATCTGCATGTTCCTGGTAAATTTACACAGAACAGACTTTCTGACTAAAGGTTTGAATTTGGCATTGGATTTTTTCCTTTTTGCAGATGTTTCACTTAGAAACAGGTAAATTTTTATCCCAATGTATAGCAAATGCAAGCTTCTCATTAACAGAGATTATCATAGGTTAGCTGTGGCTGTAGCTAAATCAGTGTTACATAAGCATCTCACTTAAATTTGGAAAAAAATGAGCTGAGTAATTCTGTCCCAAAGCTTTGATAATAGACTGCAGCATGACTTGATTGCCTTTGAGTTTATGGTTTGCTCTTAGCCATGTGTACATTCCTGCTAGCACTGTGACCAGTTCTGATTGAGAAGCTGATATGTGTGGTTATCAAGAATGTGAATAATGAACCTAAAGACTGTTTAGTGAACAGATGCTTGATCAGGGTAATGGCAGACAGCTCAGCAGAATGCACTGTTTGAAATGAACATTGCTGTTTGTTAAGAGACACCTGCATAGGTGCAATATATTGTTGTAACTCAAGTTTTGATGCTTCCTGATACTTTGCTCTGGTAACAGTTGAGTGGAAGGCAGTGATATATCGTGTGCTTGTCTGGGTTTTTTTAATAGCACATACATGTCTATTCATGATTATTTGAGAAGTAGGACTTTTTAAGAATTAATATCTTGAAGCTGCTTTTGTGTGCTGGTGGTTTTGTTGGGTTTTCAGATAATGAATCCCACAGGTTTATATACATGGCAGACTGTCAAATTTTAGTGAAGTATTAGGCTATGTAAAATAGGAGGTGTTGAGAGAGTGAGTGCAAAACATTTCACCTTTCTACATCAAAGTTCTTGAAAGGAGACTGAAAGCTCCTGGAGTCTGCTGCTTTTGCTGTTGCAGTTTAAGAGGTCCAGTGCAGCTCCATGTCTGTGTGGTTTGTAAAGAATGTTCTGTTTTGGTATGCTTTCTACAGACTGGCTCCAGTAATTGGTTTGGCTGTATTCCTGCTGACAGTTATGTGATTAATAGATGGTTTTTTCAGACCTTTTAGATTTTTTTCAATGTTACTAAAATCTTTCAAGTACTTTTCAGTGTTATTTATTTTTCTGTCTGTTGCTTAAACATGCAACTTGTAGCTGTTAAAAAAAACTTCAAAAAGTAATGCGTAAACCTGGGTGGATTTATAAACAGAATTTTTGATCCCAGGCATGATTTGTCAGAAATCAAAGCTTAAGTACCATGTGTGCAGTTATTTTCTAGATAAAGTACTATCTTTTTCTTTATTAGCTCTTGAAATTACATATTCCAGGCACTGTGGCAAAAAGCTGGGATGGTTTTCTCCTTAGTGTATGCCACACCCACCTTGGCTGTCTGCTTTAAGTTTTTGGGATTTTTTAGTCTATGTCATAGTGAAAACTCATGTCTGTCAGACTTTTATAGTATATTTTTGGTTGTTTTGCTATTATCAGTTTTTCTTGTTGGTCAGTTATCTGTGTTCCTGATGTCTCTTAGGTTGTCTGAAGCTCCAGAGCGTTTATTGAGTTGCTCTAGGACATAGATAATGATCTAAGGTGGCAAACTTAAGCAGAAATGCCCCAGGTGTTAAAAAAATCATGCAATTATGTTCCTACTTACTTGGTCAAAATCTCTAGATAAACAGCAGTAGTAGTTTAGAAACCAAACATTTACTTACATTCTAGCAAATGCCATTTTCTCTGGCATCTGCATCTTACATTTTGCTTCAGCCTTTGCTTTCTTCTCTAGCATTTCACTCCTTTGAAGTTAAAATATCAAAACATACTGTTGATGATAATTCACTAATTAAAATAAACTTGTATAACCAGCACATTGAGATTTTGACCTCTGTATTTTAATTGCTCGACTTAAGCTGTTGCCAGAACCAAACCTGTCTTGTGAGCTGATGACGAACTTGATGCAGTTGATTAATGAGAGGAAGTACTTGTGCAGAAGATATTTTGTAATAGCAATACATCTTGTTCAGTCTACTGACTGGTATGGTCCTGTCGATGGAAGTATGATGATTCCTGGCACATAATTGTTTCAGTAGTTATATTTTTGACTTGCATGCAATGAGTCTTCTAACACTCAAAAATTTCAACTGCTGAAAAAACATGATTTTGAAGTTAAAATTCCCAATAGCTATCCTTGCTAATGAAAGCAGACAATACTCTGAAGAGGTGCTCTGCTCTGTTGACAGAATTAGGGTCAGCATATTTATGTTGACACTCTTGTTAGTTACAAACCCATCTTTTCTCTTCCTTATGCCAGTAAATATACCTGTATTGTTTAAACTTAGTTGTTATGTATCCATGCAACAAGAAAGAATTAGCTTGTGTTATAAATGGAGAGTTAATTTTCCTGCTACAAGAACTTTGAAATACAGACTGAAGCAAAAGTTACAGGTCTGTGTCTCTCCCAGGATAAGTTTGCAGTTGAATGGTAGTTGAGAACTTGATTGACACTTGTTTACTAACCTGTCACTGCCCTTTATTGTTGTCTGTCTTGTTGGAATAGATCAGGCTTGCGTGGCTGTTCAGAAGGGGTCTGTAATACGTGGAAAGAAGTACCCCTGCTACAGATGGTATTGGGCAGAGAGATGGCAATTAATGTGATTTGACAAAAGTCAAAATGGAAACTTGTAAAGGAGAACATTTTAATCAGGCCTTTCTGCTGTAATCCTTGGACTTTCCACTTGCACAGGAAACTTCAGAGATGCAGTGGAACAATGATACTTCTTGCCTCTTAATAGGCTTATTAGAAGATTGTATTTTGCATGGATGTATTTCTGCTTGCCTGCATTCACTGATCTTTCTCCTAGTTCGAAAGCTGAAGTTATAGAATCAGAAATGATTCCTTCCAAAAATAGATATTAGTATTGATAGAAGTGAAGGTAGTTTTGTTTGCTGACTTGTGTAACTCTTTCACTGTCTGGTTAATAAATGATTGTTGAAGGTGAAACCTGTGGTGTTAGTAAATGTATAGATTTTGGTTGTCCTGAACAGATAAATGCTAAGTGTGTGCTCTGATTTGACTCATTCTCATTGGTATCTACTCTTAATTTTCTAAGCATTTCCTAGTTTTTTCAGACTGTTGTGCTTATAGGGCTGACTGCCATTAGCATGGAATTGAGATGCTTACCAAATGCTCGTTCTGAGATTCGTGCACTGGCCTTTAGCTTCCTTGCTCACATGAGTTGTACTGGTGTTCTAGTGCCCTGTGTTAAAGCTTCACAATCCGTTGCTGCTGCTGGAAGCTGAAGTCCTGCTCACTGAAGTTCCTGTGTGCATGTGCCTGTCATATTGTGCACAAGTCTGCAGAAGCCCTGTCTGTCTGCTGGGTGAGGGTTTGCCTTCAGGGAATCACTGTTCTGATACGCTTCAAGGCATGATAGCCCAAGTGTTTCTGCTGGCACAAGAAACGGGGCTGGAGTGAAAAGCTGAGGGCTGGAGTCAGGATGGAACTTCTGTGGTGGTGTCTTTGCTGGCATAAACTGTGTGTGGGTATTTGCTCCAGGGCAGAAACTGCTATTTTTCATTGAAACACAAGCCTAGCAGTGTTTCAAAGTCAAGTAAGCAAAAAAACACGGGCACAACTGTTGATACTGAGTAGAAAGCTATGGTAGATGCTGGTTTCCAAATTTTTTTCCTGGGTTACTGTGTATCAGCAGTTCTTTGTTGTGTCAGATTGTGTGACAGTGCTGCTGCTGGAACACTGCAGATGAGGTATGTGACCAAGCACTTCCTCTTGTTTTAGAGTCATTTTCAATAGAAGCTGTGGGAAAAAATGTTTATTGAACTTTTTTTTTAACTTTCTCCATGGTGGGTTATGGTTTTCTTGGGATGTACTATCTTAAATTTGTTTCAGTTACGTCTGTGTAGCTTAATTGCTTGTAAGCATAGCTGCTCAAATAAACCTTGAACTTGTTTATGCAATGAAGCAGCTAGTTTGCAGTGCTAGAGGAAAACAATTTACAAATCATTAGTAATCTGCTCATTTAATGACTCAGTTGTTGCATAAGGGTTAGTCCAATGATGTTACAGCCAAAACCGATTGTGAAAAATTAAAAGTTGTTTTTCTCACACCCTCTTGGATGTCTATATGTTTAGAAAATATTATAATGCATAATAATAACAACATTTTTAAGAAATATCTTCCGGGATCAGGGCAATGGCACATTTAGCCCACTACTCTGCCTAAGAACAAAAGAAGATACTATTCAGGGCAATTCTTAGCCTGCCTATTTTCTGCAGTTCATTACTCCTCATTTGCCCTCAGCATTCATATTTTTTTGTCTTAAGAATATCAGAGAGAATACTTTGGCCCAGTTCCTTTTGACTCTTCTATTCTTCCTTCATATCTATGGGCAAGCTTCCTTATATTTTGTGTAAAGAAGGGTCTTTTCTTGCTCTTTTCAAAAACTGACTTCCTTGGTAGATGGCCTTTGTTTTTGGCTGGTGTAAAGCAGAAACCAGAACGAAGATGTGCACGTAGTTGTGTGTTTTTGCTCTGTCCATCACAGGTATGTCTGAAGACTTGTAATCATGTTCTTGCTTTCTTCTCATTTGATTGATTTAAGGATGTGCTAAGTTCATTTCTTGTAAGGGAATGTCTTAATTTCAGTGATCATCTTAGTTACCAGTTTATTTTTATTCCCGGAGCTAAATATGTTCCAGCTGAGATCGTACTAGAGCTTTAGATGGGATCTCATTTGACTTGTTTAGATTGTGCTGTTTCTTGCTAGGAGGAATAATTGCTACAAAGAAGATGCCTGTGGGTGAACTTCATGGCTTTCCTGAAAACTTCTCTGTAGTTGCAGCTTTTTATCTTCTGGACTTAGTGTAGGAAATGGAAAACAAGCTTTGTACTTAAAGTAATTGCATAAAAGTTGCCTTAGGTGACTTCTATAAAATATGTTAACTTGATTGCCAGTAAAAAATAGTTATCTTCAGGAACTGAATTAAATATAAGAACCATAGACTGTAGTAAAACAATATATACTTGTGTGTTTATAACCTTCATGCCCCTTTTGCAAAAGAGCTTTAAAATCATGTGCGAATTCAGAGATCTGTTGTTAGGTAGACATTCAAGAAGTAAAATCAACAGATAGCTAACTGGGAGGAGTGACTTGAGTCTTCTGCTTATAGCCACCCTAGCCTGTGATATGGTTTGAGTTTAGTTTCACCTGTCCAGGCAGGACATGGATCAAAACAGGAACCAAGAGAACTTTTGTGTCTCTCATAACCGTCCTCAGTTTATGCAATCGATAATTTTGCTTGAATACTCTAATTTTTCTTAGGCATTTCCATGGTTTCCTTTTAACATCCAAATGAATAGCAAGTTCTTTTTTGGCTTGGAAAGATCAGAGTGGTTCAGCATTAGAAAAAATGGGATGTGCTGGACAAATGTCAATTGGGCAGTTCTTAACATCTTGCAGTCTAGGTGCTCTCTGTACCCTGTGTAAGTGAGCCTGAATAATAACTTAGAACTTCATTTTTTTCTTTTATCCCCCTAAATGACTCGATGAACTCTTTTTCTTTGCTTTTTTTGTCTTTCAATGACAATTCAGAATATCCCAGTTGATTTTTGTAATATTCTCACACTTTACTTTTTAAACCCACATGGCCAGTTTCCCATACCTAGAAGAATGTCTTGTAAACAATTTTTAAACAGTTAAAGCCAACTAAAGGGCTTACTTTGCCTACTCTGGGAAGAACAGTGGGTTTGTTTAGGCCTCTGACTTGTGCAAAGCACTCAAGCTTGTGCATTAGTGCTCTGCTGGATGGAAGCCAGAATGGGCCTGGCAGTCTGACTTGGGTAAGTGCTATAGTTACATATCATTGCTGGGAAGGTAATGGTTTACAGGTATTTGTAGTTGTTTGAGGAAAACCTTGCATGTGGTGTGTCAGATGTTCAGTTTCATCTTGTTAATAATCTGTGAGGTGCTATTTCTTACTGCGTGCTTAATCATCTGTGACTTCAACACATATTTAAGATGATCAGAACACCAGCATTTTTGGATACTAACTTACCAAAGTTTGTTCACAGAACAGCCTAAAGCTGCAAATTGTGGATTATTTGAGATTCTTGGAACAACCTATCTGAATTACAATATAGTCTTCGATTCACCTGTGTGTATTTTGAATGGTGGGCATGGAGAAGGGGGGATAAAATTAAAACAGCCTTTGTTATTCTACCTGAAGCAATTTGCTTTAGTAGTCACAGATGACAAATTTTTGGGTTTTCTTTTGTTCTAGGTTCAAAGGATCTTGTGATTAAAGCACAGGTCTTAGCTGGAGGTAGAGGAAAAGGAACATTTGAAGGTGGCCTCAAAGGAGGAGTGAAAATAGTCTTTTCGTAAGTTCTTTCTAAATTACCCAATCAAGTGGAAAAACTCCAGCATTTCCCATTATGGATTGAACCTATTGCTTTCTTTTAAACCAGTGTTTCAATTATTAACCTTAAAATAACAGAAATTAAATAAGACATTTTTAATGCTGCTTCTGTTTTTACAGTAGTTTCTTTGTCACATTCTGAGCTTCTTTTATTCTAGTCCAGAAGAAGCAAAAGCTGTCTCCTCCCAAATGATTGGAAAGAAGTTGTTTACCAAGCAGACAGGAGAGAAGGGCAGGATATGCAATCAAGTATTTGTCTGTGAGCGCAGATATCCCAGGAGAGAATACTATTTTGCAATAACAATGGAAAGGTCTTTTCAAGTGAGTAATATTAGAAATAGAAGTAAGCTAATTAACTTGTTACAATTGAATTTAAAAAAAAATCAGCAAAACTGTTTACTGTACTGTTCACTTGCTTTTGAAAATCAGAAGTATACAAACCAAAATTTGTTTTCCAGTATCTCTGGCTATATGATTGACTTTGTTTTTAAATGATGTAAAGATGTAGCGCTGCAATTTGAATTTACAGAATAATAAATGAATATTGGTAGCCCCAGCTGAAGTTCAGAGTCACATGGCCAAAGGGAGATGGGTAGAACAAGGGGGTAATTTTCATTTTGGTTTTAATTTGCATTTGCCCACTAGATTATGCAATTTAGTTGAAAAACACAGTTATATGTGTGCATGTAAATGTACACTGTATTTTTGAGTGTCAGAAACAAGATAAGTGACAGTGGTGTGGAAGAGCAAATGGTCCTGCATAATCCAACATCGTTTTTCTCCAATGTGTGATGGTTCCTAGAGGTGCACTGGTGTGTCCCTTGATGTTGAGAGTGCAGGTAGGTTTCTTATCCTAAGGCCCTCCAGGAAATGGGTAGGAAGATTCGGGCCTAGAGGTGTGTCTTCAGAGCTTTCAGGAAAATGAAAGCCAGTCTTTTCTGCATGTATAGGCTGTATGTGTGGGTAATGTAGTTTTTTAGGTTATAATTCAAATGTGGTTACTGAAATATGTCAGTGTTTTCTGACAGACAAGTGTTCTATTTGGAGCATAGAATATGAATTGCTAAGTAACTTTAATGTGGCCAGGATTTGGAACAAATCTTGGAACTTCATTTGCTGAAGCTCAAAAAAAATGGGTTTGGTCTGTTCAGATGTTTAAGAATTTGCGGAGGCACTGGTGTTGGTAGTTAGGGGATATTTAAGTATGAATGAAGTAATTTTCAGTGGAAGAATGAGAAAACTAGTCCTTTTTTTTAATAGCCGTATTAGGAATTAAATATTTGTTCCTTTTTCTTCCTCTGTAGTGTTCTTTTTGATAGGAAAGTATCAGCTGGGTTGAATTATGTGTCTTGGGCACCTCCATTGTGATGTGTGCTGGAACAGAGTAGGGAAGAGTCAAATGTTACCTTATGCACCACAAGGTGGCGATAAATTGCTGTAAATGGACAGATTTTAGACTTAAAATTGTGTAAGCAATAAGCAAGGATGCTTATGGAAATAAAACTTACCGTGACTGAAGCAAATTAGATAAAGAAGGGAAACGTGTTCATGACTTGTTCTTGCTCTTGTATAAAAGATAAATCTTATTAGCATATATTGATCATACTGTGTGGGTTGCTGTCTTTTGATAGAGATGTGCTTTGCTTTTCCTGCTGACTTTGTAAGTTGTGTTTTTAGATGTGCTTGTAATGACTGTAACTTGTATAGGATGCTTAAGATCAGGAAATGCCTTTCAAAAGGAGGAAGTGTGAAGGTTGAATAGCACACAGTGCTTATTTTTGATGTTGCAAACCTCTTCCTTTAAGGAGGGGGAAAATGATTAAAATAGCTGAAACAGGAACTTTAAGACTTGGGTATTATTCGCCAGCAGGGGGTTGTGTTTTAAGCAAAACTGTTCACTTTGGTCACTTCTATGGAACAACTGAGTTGTTTTATGATCAGTTTGTGGCTTACTGACTGTTCAAGATAAGAATATTCAAAAATGTTCATGGAGTTGCACCTTGCTACTGGATGCAGGACAATTTGCCAGCTGTGTATTTCCATTTGGAAGGATGGTAATGGGAGGGGCGTGGTTATTAAGCATGTTCTCTGAAGCAGGGTCACATTTTCTATAATTAATTGTCAGCAGTTACAAGGCTGTGTAATTGTTGAGTTCTGCTCATAGGAAATGCAGCCTCAGTACACTCATGGCCATAATCCATGCATGGGTGGTGATAAGGGATGGTTGATTGAAGGGATCCAAGTATATCTTTACTGTGAACCGCAGGAGAGATTTTTAGGTTCCATGGTAATGAGTCCTTCATGTTTTCATTGAGATTTGGCTTTTTTAAAAATAAACTCAGCTGCAAATGCTGTTGGTTCTGGTTTCTTAATTTCTTTTATTAGTGAATCAGTGCCGTTTTGTTCTGCTATGAGTTACTTTCAGTGAAGGCTTTAGTTATTGAATGTTGTGACCCTATTGAACAGGTGTGGTTTGCAGTAATTTATCACTAAGTTCTGCAGACCTCCATTTGTCCTTGGAGTTGGAGCATGGCAGAATGAATAAATGAGTGCCTGGCATTTGATCTGTGTTTGTGTAGGAGTGAGTGGAGAAGGTAGAGGTGAGAAGGTAGTGACACTTTCTCTGGTGGCACCTAAAAGATAAAATGTGTGTGATTATGAAGTTGAATCTTTCTATCAAAATTTAAAAATAGTATATCTATGTTAATTGTTTTGCTGCTGCTTTACAGAGGAAATTTTTCCTTGTTAAAAGAGAGTGGACCTGACATACACTTTTAATGTTTGGAAAGTATTATTAAGAAGTTTTATATGGAGGTATTGAGTAGATAGTAACACTCTCTTCAGAGCGTACAAGAAAAATGCTCAAATAAAAAAAAATCCAGCAAAAAAGGTTTTATTGCTGTGAAGTATCTTATGGGAAGAACTAAGTTTCAGTTGTGTAGTATAAAAGTACTTATGCTTTTTTTTTCCTTTTTGTTCTAGGGTCCTGTGCTGATAGGCAGTTCTCAGGGTGGTGTTAATATTGAAGATGTTGCTGCAGAGAATCCTGAGGCGATAATTAAGGAACCCATCGATATAGTAGAAGGCATAAAAAAGGAGCAAGCTGTTAGGGTAATTGTTAATGTGGGAAGGTACACATTACTGAGGATGGGAGGGTGACTTCTGATTTTTGTAGAGTGTGAGCATTCAACCTGATGAGTTGTCTTAAACCCTTGTTTAAAACAGATTTGAACTAAGTATTTATAAAGTAAAATATAAAGTATTTATTTATGATAAGTATTAGTTCTAAGTATTAATATAACTATTTAAGTATTTTCAGGTAAATCAGTGTAAATCCAACTGCAAGGCAGTACTTTAGTTTTTATACAACTGTGCAAAGGCATATCATGATAAATTTTCATCAGCTCTTTTTTAGGGTAAGTGCAGTATTCTGTATGGAAAACAATCTGTTCAAACCAAAAAATGAGTTTGGCTTTTTCCCCCAGTAGACAGGGCAGGTTCTACATCTACAAATTCAAATTACATTGAAATAATAGCTAAACTGAGATACCCTAACATGAGTTAACAATAACCATTCTTTTACTTTCAGCTTGCCCAGAAAATGGGATTTCCTCCTAGTCTGGTGGATGAAGCAGCTGAAAATATGATCAAATTATATAATCTCTTTCTGAAATATGATGCTACCATGATAGAAATAAATCCTATGGTGGAAGATGCATCAGGAGTTGGTAATGTTTCTTATTCCTACTCTTCATGTAACACCTAAACTTTTTTGTAAATCTTGGTTACTTGGCACTGATAAAACTTCGGCTGTATACAGCAAGAGGAGTTAGTATTAACATGGTACATTGAAAACCAAATTTAATAAAGCAGATAAATTTGAGACTCTAAATATAGCAGGAATCTGCTCTTAATTGCAAAGTGTGATCTTACGTGTAAGTAACTTCCATTTTTAATTTTTATATTTTTTAATAAAGAGCACATCTGGCCAGGATAAGGCATTCCTGGAAATCAGGTGTTTTCAAAATTCATAAATTGAAACTTGAGCCATCTAACCACCTCATGTATCCAAAATTGTCACTATGACAGTAACCACAATAGTAGCAACTGAGAAATCTCCTGCCTTTATGACTCAGGCATTAGAATAACTGAGTGTGATGTACTGAAAGACTGTAGGGATTTAAGTAATATCTTGATGTTTATCAGGTTTTTAGTATATCCAGTTGTAGAAAATAGTTATTTAATGTTCAATCACAGCCAATTTCATTCTACAAAAAGTAAACCTGTTGAGAGTATTTGTACTTGAACTCAGATACAACAGTTTGAAATTTAAATATGAATGTAGCTCTTTCATCAAAGTGTGTAATTACTGTTACTGGGGTGTTTTTTGTGGATTTTTTTTTTTAAGAAAATGCTTAAATGATCAGGATAGGGCAATCTTTCCTGTCTGTTTCTCATGCCTTGTTATTTTTATATCATTTTCACTGAGAAATAGAAATTAAGTGATACACTTGTACAGACAGACTTAGTTCCAATGTAAAGAATACTGTAGGTTTTCTGCTTGCTACATCTTAAGTAAATTTACTTCTGTGTGTTTTTCCCCAACACTTTTTCTTCCAACTCAGACACTTTTTCACTGTGTTTCTGTGTGCTTATAGTCATGCACACATTATATATGTTTATTCTAAAAGCAAAAACTAAGCTGGATTAAAAAACCTCAAATCAGAGACCTTCTATAAGGATTAGTTTTATGCTAATTACTTGTGGTGGTACATTCCCCCCCTTCTTTTCCAGGCTGCAGTGTGATCTGAGAAAACATAATTTGCCCAGATTTATCAAACAGCTTGTTGTAAGCTTTTTTTGGGTTTAGAGTGTCTCAAGAAATAGTTATCTTTCGTTTTTGTGCATAACTGATTATATGGGGAAACTGGAGAGAATCTTGTGTTTTATTGACAGTGGTACGTGTGTCTATTCAGCAAAACTTTGTGTTTGGACTGCATGACCTAGCTACCAGGTTTGACCTAACATACTTTTTTAACACATTCATGTAGCAGTTGAGTTGTTATTCTATTAAATGATGGTTAGTAATGGTGAGTTTTTTCCCTTTCAGTGATGTGTATGGATGCAAAGATAAACTTTGACAGCAATTCAGCTTATCGTCAGAAGAAGATCTTTGATATGCAGGATTGGACACAGGAAGACCAAAGAGACAAGGATGCTGCAAAAGCAGATCTCAACTATATAGGGTTGGATGGAAACATAGGCTGCTTAGGTATGTACTATTTAAAGAATTTTAAACGACCTCATGGATTTATAAACTGAATTCCTAAATGTTATCTTTATTCTCATATAGTCAATGGTGCTGGTTTAGCTATGGCCACAATGGATATAATTAAACTTCACGGCGGAACTCCAGCAAACTTCCTTGATGTTGGTGGTGGTGCTACAGTGCAGCAAGTGACAGAAGCCTTTAAGCTTATTACCTCTGATAAAAAGGTGAGGGAAGAGTTGGCATATCAAGGTCCCTACATAGTGGTAAAACAAGCTATGATTTGGAAGACAGTGCTTAGTGCATGTTCTCCAGAAAACATGTTTTTTATAAGTACAGAACTAGAAAGAAAGGGGATGGAAATCTTAGCTTAATTTTGGTGCAGAAGGAGGCCTCATAATCTTACTGAATTTTTTTACCTTTTTAAATAATAGGGGGTTTGGCTGTGTACTGAGTAGACAGTTATGTGTCTTCTGATTGAAGTTGCAGCTGTATTTGAATCTTTCCGGACATATTGGAGCCAGAAACTTCCACTGTCTGCTGTTTAAACAGAAAGCAGTATTCAGTTGGTTTTCCACTTTTTTTTTTTTTTTTTTTTTTTTTGGGCANTTTTTTTTTTTTTTGTCTTTTGGATCAGTTTTCCAGCTGGGTCTGTGTTTTGCATAGAGCTGTAGAGATGAGTATTTGCTGTGCTGTGCACAAACAAGTTTCTAAGGTAGTGATAATATGTAATGTAAGATAAAATAACTTTGGAAGGGCTTGGAAGGGCTTTAATGTTTACCCTATTAAAAATTTATCAGAAGTGCTTGAATATTATTAAAATGATAAATTGTTTGAAACTAGAGGAAGAGCTTTTCCACAAAAATAATGTGAAGGTTGGATTGATAATCTGCATAGAGATGCTTATTCCAGGCAGAACTTGGCAGTTTGGGGCTCTTTAAAAATAAAGGAAATTATTTTAAAAGGGGTAACTATAAAAGGTGGAAATTATTTGTGAGACCTGCTAATGGTATGCTACTTTTGCATCACAAATTTGTGTACCACTTGCTCATCTTTGGAAAGGGCTAGAAACAAATAGTGAGTGATATTCCAGAGGAATTTCTTATTGGAAACACTTATTATGAAATGCAGGGGTCTGTAACACGCTGCAAGAGTGTTACAGAATCATGTAATCATTTAGATTGGAAAAGACCTTTAAAATTGAGTCCAACCATAAATCTAGCACTGCCCAGTCCTGCACTAAACCATGTCTCTTAAGCACCACATCTGCAAATCTTAAATACCTTCAGGGTTGGTGACTCAACCACTTCCTTGGCAGCCTGTGCCAATGATTAACAATCCTTCTGGGGAAGAAATTTTTCTTGATATCCAATCTACAGCTCCCCTGGTGCAACTCAAAGCCATTTCCTCTTACTGCTTGTTACTTGGGAGGAGAGAGAACCCCACCTTGCAACATGATTTCAGGCAGTTGTAGAGAGTGATGAGGTCCCCCCTGAGCCTCATTTTCTCCAGGCTAAACACCCCCAGCTCCATCAGCCCATCCTCATAAGACTTGTTCTTTCTTCACGCAAATTGAGGGAACAATGAAGGAGACAGTCACAGAGCACCTGAATTACAGAGAGAAGAGAAGAAACAAGGGAAAATCTGAGGGTTGCTGATTTGGGAAAAGTTTTTACAGTGCAAATTCTCTGCTGATGTGTGGACAGAAGCTGTCCAAATGGACTTAAGACAACTTTCTCCTTTCTTTAAGTTGCTCACTATTGTATCAAAAAACAATGACTATAGCTGGGATTCCCAGTGCTGAAAGTCAAAGAGCAGTGCAGCCTACTGGTGTCATGGACTGTGCTCAGGGTTCAGTTCAGGGCTTGTTTGGAACAGCCTTCTGAGGTGCCAGTCTAAGTTGCCCATTAGTAGCAGGAGCAAGAACAATGCCGTACAGATGAGCTAATCTAATTGCAAGATAATGGGAACCAAGTTACTGTTGAGAAAACAGTTGCACAGGAATGTTTTGTCTTGTCAAATTTGTTTTGTCATCTAAGGCAGTCTACCCATTTTGATTCCTGCTTTGTTTCATCTTTCACTTCTGACCATGGTTCTTTTTACCCTTCCTTTTTACCACTTGAGTTCCCTTAACTGCTGGCTTAATCATCCTGAATAAAATGTATTTCAAATAGCTTATCTCTAAGCATGCTGGCTTTTAAGTAAACTGTGTAAACAGGGTCTTGTGTATAACTTTTTAAAATTTCCTGTTACCAGTGTGGGAAGTTACTGGTGTGGGGGTACCTCTGCTGGAGTACTGTTAGCAATGGAAAGATAAATAGTTGACAAATAGTTTCCTGAAGTAACTGCTGTGCTGTACGTGACTCTGTACTTTTTTTGCTGATGTTCTATAGAACAGAAATGTTCAGTCTTTTGCAGATTAATAAAACTAAAGAGCTTGAATTGTCCTTGGGCTGAAGGCTGTGTGCTGTTTCATCTGATGTGTCTCTGGCCATTTTTAATGTGAATATTGTCATTGATTCTGTAGGTGCTGGCTATTCTGGTAAATATTTTTGGTGGCATTATGAGATGTGATGTTATAGCACAAGGCATCGTTATGGCAGTGAAGGATTTGGAGCTAAAAATCCCTATTGTGGTACGGTTGCAAGGTGAGTGTGCTTCATATATATTTGAATATATTTCTCTCTAATTGACAGGTCTTATTGAGCTTGTATACTGTGTGGTAAGCTGCCTGTGAGTTGAAGTCAATGGAGAAATAAAGCAAACCTTGAATTTAGATGGTGAGGATTGGCAAGTTAATAAAAAGAGGCTTCCTGCTTTTTAACTACTAATGTTGTTTTCTAGAGTTATTCACTAACTTTTGGAACAGGCTTCCAAAAATATGAGACTAATAGGTAGTAGTAGTAGTAGTAATCTCCAGTTCAATAAGAGTGGCATTCTGTCTGTTTCTGAAGGTACACGAGTTGATGATGCCAAAGCTTTAATAACAGCTAGTGGCCTCAAAATCCTTGCGTGTGATGACTTGGATGAAGCTGCAAAAATGGTAAGATAGCTGGTTATGAATATTCCTTTCAGAACATAGCATCTGTTGCAGTGTATTGAAAAGTGAAAACCCCATTTGATCAACTACAGGTAGCTTAGGATAAACCCCAGTGCCAGTTGCTACCAGTGCCTGAAGCAAATATTTTACAAGTTAGTAAGTGCATAATCTGTCAGGGGAACAACTATGCAGTCAGAAGCTATTAAACCCCACAAACTAACTCCACAAACTAAAACCTGATCAATGATCAGGTCAGCCAGTCCCCTTGGTGGGGGAATGGCTCAGAGCTTAGCTTTATTAATTGGGAGAAAGTACTTAAATTGAGGTGGCTGAAAAATGCAATGTAACACTTCCTTTTATCAACCATTGTATTTCAGTGTGCATGATTAAAACTATGGTTGGTCATCCTGTGGCCTTATAAGAAAATTAGATGTTCAGATGTTTAGGTACACTGATTAGTGTGTGTGTGTTGCTTTGCTTTGTTTGTGGAAAAGCAAGTTGTACTAGAAATGTATAGCAAAAGAATTAGAAGATACCTGGTGGATTTTGTGTCATGGGGAAACTGATAATTTTCTTTTTCCCCCAAAGAACCACTTACTCACAACATTTCATTCTAAGCAGGAAATAATTCAGAGATATTTAGTCGTTATGCAGGAGAAGGTGAGGCTCCTTAAGGTATCAAAATAAGGTCCAGAAATGCTTGCAACAAAAACTTGGAGGAGAAATAGCTTCTAGATACGTATAGAACTTCTTGTGAGTGGCCACCTGAGCACCTTGCAAAGTAACAAGGTGGCACATAAAATTTAAAACTTAGTATTTTATCAAGAAACTTCATTATAAATGAGAAGCAGACTTTTTTAACTCCATGAGATATTTTCTAGAAGATTTGATTATCTTTCATTTAAAAGTGATCAAGGAGTACTGAGCTAAATAGTAACCCAACTCCTAATCCTCTCAATACCTTACTGATGATTCCCTGGTATTAATTTTGTTTAAAAAGGTTGATCCAGCTCAGTCAAGTTAGGATTGTTTTGAAATTAAGTTTTTATTTTCTGTTTTTCAGGTGGTGAAGCTGTCTGAAATAGTAAGCTTAGCAAAACAAGCTCAGGTGGATGTTAAATTTCAGTTGCCAATTTGATCTGAGAAATGTCATGCCAGTGTCTAACAAGTTCTCTGAAATACTGTGTTCTATGGAATATTTTAAATTTTTCTTTTGTGTGGAGGTTTTGACTTACAGGCGCACAAATTGAAGCATCTGGTCTTTAATGTTTAATTCAGAATGGTCAGAATTCTTGTAAAAGTGTGTATTGCTGATATTTAGTCTTTCTTAGTTGTTATTCTCAAGCCTCCAGCTTCTGCTGCAGAATGTCACTTGCAATATACTTCTGCGTTGTCCAAAGTAAAGCTTCTGGTTGAAAAAATAATTATTCTGAATAAATTTTGAAATTACTTTACTTGTAAATTTGTATTTGCCTTGGTTAAAAGTAAATATGACTGGATTATCTAGTTGTCCATGTGGAAAAATGTATTGAAACGGTATTTTATGTTGGAGACATTTGTACTTAGCAGTATAACGGACATGAGCAAACCAATCATTATTTATAAACAGATGCATTTGAACTTGATCAGAAATATTTTTAGAAGTCCTTCACTGAAGTGGCTGGTAACTCTTCTGGACAACGTGTTAAATCACTACAAAATATACTGTAGCACTTAGATTTTCACAATTTCTGGTCCTCACGAAAGAGCATTGTGTAGTTTTATATACAAACAAGCATTTACCAAGCTTCAAGGAGACAGGATAAATAGAGATTAAAACGTCTATTGTACATCGCTAATAAAATTGTACATTAATAAAATATCTCCCCAAACTTTTACTGTCTTTCTTTTATATGTGACTATTTTGATAAATTGCATATAGTCGGAGTAAGCCATAATTTAAGACAGCAAATTAAAACCTTTTTAGGAGTAAAGTTGTAGTGCCACATATGTTAATGTTTTTCCTCCCTGAAGTGCATTAAGTGATTAAAACTACGTGAACTCTTGTTGAAAAGCTTGGACAGATATCATGCATATAACATCTTGCTAAAATATAACTCACCTCTGCACAAATAAATATGCAGGAAATTGTTGCTTCTTGGGGAAATACTGCTGCTACTAACAGATTACCATTAATTTTTGTCACTTCACTTGATTTTCACATTACACCGAACTTGGACTTGGATGATGATCCATTTACTGTTTAGTTTCCAAATGAGCACTCATTTTTTGTTTGTATTTTGTGGCTTTTTTGTTTGACATGTTATTTTCTTGGCTAATGAGAGTGTCGTTTTATCTGGAAATAATGAGGCCACCTCTGTGGTGGGAATTCAGTATAGGAAATCATACGGTTATGAACTAAGGACTTAAAAGGATTATATGAAATGTAAGGTAATCAATAGTGTGCTTATGAACAAGTGGGGTATTAATTGAAAAAACTTTATACTAGCATAGTGTATTTCAGTAATCTTTTTGGCAGTAGTTAAGAAAATGAGCAGAAGTTAAACTCTCTCCAAATTTAAACTGGATTATTTTTGGTCCTTGCTGTTCTTTCACAATTGAATACTGTGTGCTGTTGATCCAGCTTGCTAAATTTGGCTTGTAGATGTGCTTGGAATTGCTTTTATTCAGTAGCCTTGAATTGAATTGCAGAGATGACTTGTTTGAATACATCTGTTAAGCATTGAATAATTTAGAGAATATAATTAATTTTTAGCGTGTGTGTTTGCTTCTAGCTTTTTTTCTATTTACTTTGAAACTTTTGTCTATTGCTAATGTTAAATGGAGATGATCTTTTCACACAAATCTGTAGTGGAATGGAGGCAAAATGAGATCCTGCTGTTGATCCAGAATTTGCTTATACCCTGTTTGAATTGTTAAATGTAGTGGAGAAGGGGAGAGGGAGCCAAGGCCAAGTCATGTCCATCTTTGAGAGGAATGTGAAATACTGACATTCTCAGTAATGTATTTACAAGCAGACTTGTCAAAGCAGTATTTTGCAATTAGGGTATTTCTAAAGCCCATAGTATTCCTTCAACAGTGGAAGTGGAATAGGTGTGGGATATTTGTAGTCCAAATACTTCCGAACTGGAAAAAGTGGAATTTCCCTTTGGAATTGGTAGTAAGGGGCTGCAGATGGTGTTACAGACAGGATGGGAGACATGGGAAGTCTGTGACCAGTAATGCTGACTGTGACCAGGACAGCATATATGGTGTGTATAGGTGTCAGGCATGGCCCTTTCCAATGATGAGTCTGCAAATATTTTTTTAAATTATTTATTTCACATAGTGAATAAACAGCATTAAGGATTGACTGATTTGTGGTATCTTGAAGCTAACTAGGCATATGGAGGTTGCTTTAGTTGAGGTATAAGAGTGCTATGGGACCTTTTAATTACATGTATGTTTTAAACATCCTTCAGACTGTTTTGCCTAAAAGCATGTTGCAGCCAAGGAATGTTAGTTCATTTGGTATTTTGTTGATAATTGAAAGGCCAAAAGCTGATATGTGGGGATCTATTTAAAGCCTTATAGACAACCTCCTTACCCATACTGTATTGCAATGTTAATAATCAAAAGGCATGTAGGAATGGAAACTTGCTAAAAATAGTCTGTACAGCCAGAAGCAAAATTCTCAACAATGTAATCAAAACATGAAAAAATGTGTGAACACCTTGCAGATGAGACCTTCAGAGGAGCAGGAATTTTAATGACAGTAGTTTATATTAGATGATTTGCTGTCTTTTGATCCAGTTGTTACCAGTGCAGACTTTTGTAACTGTTTTTGAAATATCATGAAAGCAAATGTATTTTTGTAAGAGTAATGTAACCACTACCAGTCTTGAAATTCAGAAATTAGCTGGTCTCATGTTCCACAGCAACCCCAAGTGTTGGACTCGGGGCCCTTTGTGGCCATTGTGCTCTGGTGAACGTTAAGGGTCAAACTTACTTCCTAAATATTAAGTATTAAATTACTTTCTAAAATGTTAAGTGTATTTTTTTTAATGTGTTGTCTACTCCACCAATTTCTATTTACTGTATTAATCCACTTTCTACTGTGATACTTTGGTGAAGTAGTTGACCTTCCTGGAAAAACACAGTAGAATTTTAGGTAGTGGTAGTATAAATACTGTTGGGAGATGTAGTCAAATTTGGTCAAAGCAATTCTTAAAGCTAGATTCCATTGTTGAACAGTTGTGAAGAAAAGTATAAAAAATGGAAGCTCTGGAGGAGTTGGGAATAAAGCTGTGTTTCAAACTGCTAATGGGTCTAATGCATTTAATGTGAGGGAAGGACTATATATTAACACTTTGAAAAAACCTCCCTGCGGCAAGGAGGAAAACTCCGATTTCATGGAAGTGAAATTGCTAAACTTCAAATAGCTGGCTGGCTTTTTGCCATGTGCAGATGAAAGAGTAGCCCTGGATTTAATGGAGGCTTAATTGCAAGCTAGGACTACCCTATTGAAAAATAAATACTTAAATGTCAAGCTGATACAAACAAAGGAGAAAATCAGTGTAGTATGTGCATGAAGCAGCAGCTCACCTTTGAGCTGTGTGGGGGCTGCAGGCCGAAGAATAGTTGCTGCTTTTTTTTTGTAAAAAAAGTATTTTGTAGTGAGGAACCTGTGCCTCAGTCTACCAAGGCTTGCTTCTAAATCCTGATTTCAGTCTGGCTGATGAACTTCTTTGCCTAATAGAGGCTGTCACTGCAGGTGGTGTCTTCAGCTGCTGTATCCTGACTGAGGGAAGCTGCAGCATAAGAAAATGTCTGCCCTGGCTGGTGTTTTGAGAAAGATATGTTGCATGGTTTTCATCTTGTGAGGGCAAATAGGGAAGAGAAAAAGGTGCAGCTTGACCTCCGTAGTGAACAGAGGCTGGGGCCGAGGAGGAGGAGACCCCAACTCTTCTCCCCAGCAAGGTGCCTGGCAGTTGAAATATCAAACACCTGAGAAATGAAGAGTTTATCACTAGATTTAATTTGAAGCCTGGCTGTTCCAGCTTGTCTGGATAGACATTGGCAGCCTTGGTGCATTCTGACTGCAAAACTTAAAATGAATTGTAAATATCACTGACATTCCGTAACTGCTGTTCTGCATCAGGGCCTGACTCCGAGGGTCAGGTGAAATGCTGACGTAGCAGGGGATGCCTCAGAAAGGTGTTGGATCTAGATAAGTAAAAATGTGTGAAACAAATGCACTCTCCTGTTCAGCAGTGATTTCGGGTTTGGAGTATTGTTAGTGAGAGGTAGGCACAAATGAGGCAAAAACCACTCAAAACTGGCAGTGGCTGCACCTTGGAGTTTCTATTCTGCAGGTGAGCTTTAGCACATCAGGCACATTTATTTTCATTGCAGGTGAATAGCTGAAACACCCTGCAAACCAAATTATATTTTAAAAAGACATTAATTTTATAAGATATGGTATGTCATAATTAAGCAATTCTTAAAATGTAGTGAAAGATTTTATTCAAGCATGTATTAGAGTCCAAGAACTTAGTGAAGTGTCCATGCACATAGCTCTATTGCTTGGTTTGTGACTTCCCCCCTCTTCCATTTACAACTGAGCAACTTAGTTTCATGAGCAGGGAATCCTGAGGCAGTTGTGGTTTTTTTCCATAAGGAACAGGGAACAGAGCAGTAAAGTTGCTCAGTTTTGATGGCTGATATTAGGCCAGTTAAAAATTCTACTCACAAGAATAAAATCTAAAGGACGGAATTTACTGAGAATTGATTTTTGACAAAGGGTTTTTGGGTTTAATTATTTTTACCTTACTCCAAATTTGATGTGTTAAAATAGCAGAAACTTTACAGCTGTCTAAGAGCAAGTGTGCAAGCAATAGATACACAGCAGTGGGGATAGTTTTTGCCTGACAGAGTTGTGGTCTTAGGTGTCTGCAGGGCAGGTTGTTTCAGGACGGTGTCTTGGGTTTCACAGGCAGTAATTAGCTCCTTGGCTCTAGGAGAGCAGAAATTCAGAGTGCAGGCAGAGAGCCTTAAGGCACTGCGTGCTGGACTTCCTAACATTTCTGATAATTCAGTTTCCTTAAGGGAAATTCACAGTGTTGGATTTTTTTTAATTGTTTTGGGATTTATTTTATTTTATTGTTGTTGTTCTTAAGGGCTTTCCCCCCCTTACTTTCTTCTGGACTTGTATCATGCTGTGGACTTAAATGATCTTGTTTGGTCTCCATCTGCACCCACGTTCAAAAACATTGAGGGGCCTTATCTGTGTTCCTGTCTGCCTGCAGTTTCTCTCCTGCTGTAGCTTCTGCTGCTGTTGATAGAAATCTTCACCAGTCTGTCCTTTTCTTTGCAATGGTGGCCAGTTTCTGCAACATTTGAGGGAAATGAGAAGGGATCTGAGTGGGTACAGCCTGAGTAAAAGACTTCACTGCAAATAACGTGAAACTACTGTTTGTGTTTGTATTTTTACTGTTGTTTTTATACTTCACTCAGATTCTGAGAGTGAGAACATGCCCTTAGTTTCATAACTGTGTGTGTCTGTGTGCATATATGTGCATATGTGTCGATGCATGTGTATGTATAAACCTGCTGAGATTAATACAAATGAACTTGTGAACACTTTATCTGTTTGCATGCTGTATCTCTCTGCTCCTACTGACTGTAACCCAATTAAGTGCTGCTTGCAGCAGGCATGGATTGGCAGATCAGTTGGTAGCTTTGAGTGTGCTCAGCACTTGGGCAGTTCAGACTTCCAGAGAATGGAGTTCACTGAAAAATAACATCATTCGTGAAAAACAAAGCCAGATTTGGGGGTTCTCAGTCCCATGAGTTAGCAGTAAGAGAGCTCTCCTTTTTCTACACTTTTGACTTTTCCTGAACTAGGCAACATAGATCTTTTCACTGAAAGGAGTTGCACCAGCTTGTCTTGGCTGGATCTACCCTCTATGGCTGGGCAGGTGGGCAGCATTCATAGTCCTTGCAAAGTTGGCTGATGATAGAAGGCCTAAAGCTGCCTCCAGGCTGGCAAACTCCAGCAGCAATTTTCAGTATTTACTAGCTGCTTATCCCTTTTCTCTGAAGTAATCATGTAACTTGTTCAGGAAAATAGCACATGTGCTTCTAATGTTTTCCTTATATTCCCTTTAATTTACCATGATCCCAAAGGTAAGCAAGCTGCAGGGTTGTCCTTGCAATAGAAGCAAGAAAATTAAGAAAAAAAAAACTAAAAGAAAAGGAGCTAAAACTAAAAGAAAAGGAGCTGAAACATGCAGCTGTGGGATACTGAATGGTGCTGTCATTACTGTCACAAGACTGATGTACCCTTTGCCCTCCTGGTCTCCCTGGCATGACCTCAGCCTATCATTGTCATGACAGGTCTATTGCAGTTTGGAGCAGCCCCGTAAGCAGTGTCTGCAGATCACACATGATTACCTCTGACACCTGCCACTTCCTTTCCTCCGAGAGAATTGCAGCTATGACCTGTAATCAGACTGGGTCCTTGAAACAAAATCACTTGGAGCAAATTCATTTCAAAGAAAATGGATTTAAAGCAGCTCCTGTTCCTGGTGCTCTTGTAAGGAAACTAATGTCAGTACAGCGCAGCTCTCTCTCAGACACTGACAACTTGATACTATTCTACTTTAAAAAAGAAAACCAGGAAAAACCTCTCTACCCCAACCCCCCTCCCATATTACTGTTTTCTGGTGTTATTTCCTTTCATTTATAGAAGCTCCACTGCATGTTCTGTGTTTAAAGCACACTACTCTCTTTTGCTTGTCCTTTTCCTTTGACTTCCCCACTGCTTTCTGGCAGCTTGCCTCTCTCTCTGTGTCGTCTGTGTTGCTTTGTCGATTGATTGTTTCCCCCCCACATATGTCTGTCAAAATTCTGTCTTCCAAGCTGACAGTTGTTCCATGACTGGGCATCAGTCTGCTTGTGGGAGGTGGTGAGTGACTGCCTTTGCAGCACCTATTAAACTCTATGTTGACTCATGAAATCTTTTGCTTTTATTCACCCAGCTCTTTCTCCCCTCTCACTGGGGAGGGGGCCAGAGCAGCTGTGTGGATGCTTGTGTAGCTGTGGAAAGATCCTACTTGAAATGTGTTGCTCTACCCATCAGAAAGACTGATTATTCAAATCTCACTTGGAATAAGTATGTTGTGAAGACCCACTTAAATTAAAAAAGGCTTTCTCCTAAATATGTATGGCTGTGCCTTAAAGTAAAGGTTCCTAGTTTGGCTTTTCGTGTTGTTTTTTTTTTTTTAAGTTGTTAGGTTACACAGCAGTTGTTGGTGTGATCCTCAGGTCAAAAGAAAGGTGTCTGTTTCCCACCTAGCTTTTTGTAAGTGGTTAAGCTGCTAGACACTAGTGCTATTTGTTTTGAAATCACAGGCTGTTTCAAGGGAAAATGATTACTTAACTCCCCTGATGTAAGACGGCGCAGACCAGGCCATTGAGATCTGAATTGCTCATTTTTATAGCAATTGACCCACGCTTGAATATGACCTGTCCATCCCAGTGTGTGCTTGAGTTTTGTGCTAGATGGTGTGGTGTCAGGTGTGTTTTCTCTCTTCTTTTTGGTATTTTGACCTCACCATCATGTATTCATTTATTTCATATCTTTGTGGTGAAGGTGATTGGGTGTCCTAGTTGGATTCAGGGCTCTGTATTACTTAACCACAGCACACAGAGGGGAATACACAGTTCCCGCTCATTTATTTCCAATTCAACTAGAATAAAGGGGGAGCAAAATATATATATGCCATGGAGTGATGGGGGATAATAATAGGAACATGCTGCCTTCTTCCCAGCCCCCTTCTTTTAGCTGTTCCTGCTCTCTTCACATTTCATTGCAGATAACTTTTCTTCAATTTTTAACATTTATCTTCAAGAATCAAGCCATCTCCCAGCCACCCTCTGTTTGTTCACCAACCACTTCCTTGTCCTTTCTTAAAAGTAAAGCTAAAGCCAGGTCACTCACCTTTGGTTCTGAAGTGTTGTCTCACCCAAAATCCCACCTGGCCTTCCTTGCTGATGGGTAACTGCTCCAAGTAGGTGTGATGTGTATCCTATTTACAGAAGATATCTTGCTGAAGAGGGAGCAAAGTCATGCTCTGGTCTGTCTAACTTTAGCTGCATTTGTGAAGAGAGGATGTTCACATTAAATGTATAGATGGCATAAAGCTGGGGGGAGGCACGTGTGCACTTGAAGATGAGAGAAAAATTCAAAATTAATTTAAAGGGTGAAATTTGAGAGACAAAATGAGCTGTTTCAGCTGAACAGTGGTAACAAACACCAGGGAACCAGTGGCCAGATGGCAGTTGCAGAAAAGGAGGAGAGCTAGACAGCTGAGGTGTATTATTGTGGAAAAGGAATATGTTTTAAAGGGATGAATAAAGAGAAGTATTGCTCTACTCAGTATCTTCAGTGAGGTAACATAGGCAATTTCCAACTTATCTGGAAAGATGCAGCTCAGTGGGACAGAGTGGAGGCCAACATGAGTGATCTAAGGTTTGGCAAACCTGACCTGGGAGGAGAGGGAGAAGAACACTGGGAGTGTTTAGGCTAGAGAAGAAGTGTCTGACAGCAAGCAAAGCTTATGAAGGCTGTTAAAAAGAGGGTTAAGGAATAATCTGTCCTCCATGTTTGTGGTAGATGGCATGAGGAGCAGCAGGCTTAAAGCATAACCTCTCAGGTTGTGAGTAGATACTGGGAAGAACTTTTCCTGGTAAGGACAGCTTGACTGGGACACTGCTGGGTCTTGCCTGCAGAGACCTATAGAAACAAGTAGAGGGAGATGGATTAGACCTTGCCAAATTTCCTTTAACCCTGTTTTTCTGTGTTTAACTGCAATGAGGAACTTTCTGGTGCTGATAAAACACCAACAACCATCTCTTACCTCCTTTTTTTATGGGATGTATGGGATGTTCTTAACTGTGGGGGTGGATTTGTCTTCATCCTCCAGATGAGCCTGTAGCTCAGGGCTGAGAGGTTCTGAGCAACCTCCTCATGAAACTGCATTTATTTCATCCTAGACTGTCTTTGTTTTCCAGAGTGGGCATTGCTGAAGACAGCTTGGCCTCCATGTTTATGTCTGTGCTCATTATTAAAAATCAGGGATAGTTTTGCACTGACCCTTCTCAGGGCTACTTTCCTCCAGAGCAGATACATCTTGGAGAAACCTGGTCAGAGCGGCCCAAAACAGAAAAGCAGCGATCAAAAAAGTAATCAGGGTGGGCAATGAGAGGTCCTCAACTTGATTTGGTTTAACAGAGCAGATATACATTAGATCTTGCTTCTACCCTGACACACATCCCTCTTTCTTCAAAAATGATTCTGCTTCCTTGTTTCTAGCAGGCAGGAAAGCTCATTTTCTCCCTCAAATTTTCAGCATCTTTGACAGCTGAAATTAAATTCCTTCAAGTCCCCTGAGACTGCTGCTCTTAGAAACCCAATCTACACTCCCTAATCACAGAGGATTTAAAGGGAGAGAGAACCACTGTGATGTAAAAAGAAAATAATGCAGAAAAAAACTGAGGTGAGCAGGCTGGAACTACAGATGAATGACCCTTGGGTTTAACTGCATCATATTCAGGTTGTATTATCCAAATGTTTTACTGAAGTTTTTTCCTGCTTTCCCAGCTCACCTCGTCCTTCAGTGTGGGAACCTGTGACTGTGTCTGAGGGCAGCTGGTTCTTCCTGAGGCCTCTGCCTCTGCCCCCCATTCTCTCTGCCCACGTAGCCCTCTGCACAGAGCAGCTGCTGTGCTCAGGATTCCCATGTTCCAGTAGCATGGCTGGCAGCAGGGAGCTGGGAGGGGGCACAGTCTGGACAGTTGATCCCAACTGACCACAGGGGTATCCCATCACACTCAGCACATAAAGCTGGGGAAAGAAGAGGGGAAGGGGGGACATTTGGAATCATGGAGTTTGTCTTCCAAAGTCACCATTATACATGATGGAGCCCTGCTTTCCTAGAGATGGCTGAACACCTGCCAGCCCTTGGGAAGTGGTGAATGGATTCCTTGTTTTGCTTTGCTTGCATGCATGGCTCTTGCTTTAGCTATTAAACTGCCTTGATCTCAACCAATGGGTTTTCTCACTTTTACTCTTCCAGTTCTGTCCCCCATCCTGACATGGGGGGAGTGAGTGAGCAGCTGTGTGGTGCTTCGTTGCCAGCTGGGGTGAAACCATGAGAGCTGTGAAGAGAGAGACCCCCAAGACAGGATCTGAGATGACATGATGCTGAGTGACTCAAAACACAATGCTGCTCAGATGAATTTTTAATAGGTTTGCAAATATAAGTGTTCAAACTGACTAAGGCCAGAAGGAAATTTTGACATTTGCCTCCTTTGCATTTTTTTTGTCTTATTCAAACAACTGAAATCCTGACTGAATTCAAGACTGTGCTTCTGATCACATTCCACAGTCAGATTTTTGTCAGCAACTTCCTTTTTTTGGTATTAAACCAAGTCTGATCCACAGAGACATTCACATGCACATGCTGAGCAAATGGAGTAAATTTGGGAGTGATAATGAAAATAAACCAAAAGCCCCAAGTTCACACAGCAGCAAGGCAGCAATTGAAAAAGCAGAGACATACCTCATCTCCTTATTTGGGGTACTGAACAGTACAGAGCTGTGCCTGCTCCAGGAAAACTCCCCTACAGCACGCCTTAATCTCTGCGGCTCCATATGCATCCGTCAAGGCAATAAGCATGGCACCTCTCTCTGGCTCTGAGCTGGTATGGGACTGCCTGTGCCCATACTTTTATATTTCCTACACTCCAAAGTCTGCTGCTGACACAAAACTGGGAGGAGCAGCTGATAAATGAGGTGGCTGCGCTGCCATCCAGGAAGATCTCTGTGGGCTGGAGAAATGGGCTGAGAGGAACCTCTGGAGGTTCAGTGATATGAAAAGCAAAATCCCACACCTGTGGAACAGCCCCAGTCTCCAGTACACACTGGGGGGATGGATGACTGGAAATCAGCTCTGCAGAAAAGGCTTTGGCCTCCTGTTGGGTGACAAACTGGCCACGAACCAGCACTGTGCCCTTGCAACAAATACTATCAGCCTCCAGGGCTGCAACAGGCAAGGGGTCACCAGCAGGTTCAGGGAGCTGATCCTTCCCCTCTCTTCAGCACTGCTGAGGCACATCAGGAGTGCTGGGTTTAGTGCTGAGCTCTCTAGTACAGGAGAGACATGGACATGCTGGAGCAAGGCCAGTGCAGGGCCACAAAGTTGTTAAGGGACTGGAACATCTCTTATTTAAGAAGAGGTTTGGAGAGCTGGCACATCATCTTGGAGAAGAGAAGGCTCAAGGGGTCTTATCCATACGGATGGACACCTGATTGGAAGAATAAAGAAGACAGAGTCAGGCTGTTCTAATTAGTATTTAGGTAAAGAACAAGAGACAATGGACATAAATTCTATTTAAAACACAACAAATTCTGTTTAAACAGAAGACTTTTTTGCTGTAAGCATGGTCAAACACTGTCACAGATTGTCCAGAGAGGTATTAGAAACCTGCCAGGATGTATGCTGAGCAACCTCTGAAGTTGTTGGGTGAAAGGAATCTTTGTATAAAAGAGTTATTGGCACCCTGGTAAATTCATCTGGAAATGAAGAATTTTTTTCCAATGAGATAAATAGCATTTTAATTTATTCATTTATTTTTAGTATTTGTTATTTGTCACATCTCTTTTACCAGTATTTCTCACTGAACCAAGAATGTTTAGCCCAAAGTGTGGAATCTGCAGACCACTTATGTCTGTAGTGTCACTTTCACAAGATGAAAACTTGCAAAATGAGATACAGAAAAATTACTTGCCATGAAAAAATTATTTAACATATTACCTCAGTGCTTTGTTTTGGGTTTTTTTTTTTGCCTACTTTGGGGCCAACTCTCCTTCTTCAATATTCCAGGTTTTTGGATGAACATTTTCCCCATTTTTATTGCATGTAAACAGGAGAGAAGGAAAGGCTGCAACTTGGATGGTAATTGCTCTCCTGGGCTATCTTTTTGATTCATATTCTGTCTTATGCAGTATAAGAAGCAGTTTGAATTGCAGAACAGAGAGAAGGATTCCCAAGGAAAGTGTCAGCGGTTGTTTTCCATCAGATGAGGGACTGAATGGAGCACTTGAGGGAGCTATTGACCTTCTCATGGAAGTGGTGAGGAGAAGGAGTACCCACTAACTTAATGAAAGAGGAACTATATGAAAATTATAATTTTTTAAAGAAGCATCAGTCATTAGTTTTAGGGAAAACCAGTGCTGTTATAACCCTGCAAACAGAACGGCTTGAAATACATAAAACAAAGCACTGCTCTGGGTAGATCTCGTCTGAAAGGAACCTGCTTACACTGGAGTTAGTATTAGAGTGACCCTTAATGTCAAGGGTCAATTTAAGTTATTGAGTTAAAACATATTCATTACAGATTCTGAAAGTTTGTTTTCAAGTTGTGAGGGCTGTTTGCACAGAGCAGCTGTAGGCACATAGCTCTGTACCTGCAAGAAGCCATACCAGGATGAGCAAGAGACAAAAGCTAATTTCAGCAGCAGGAGGCTGGTTCTGTTGATAATCAGCAGATAAATTTGAGCTTCATCAAGGGGAGCAGCAACCTCATTTTGGGGCTTTCCAAAAGCCTCTGTTCTCAGTCTGTGCTTTTAGAGGAGCCTGTCTCTATTGATGATATGAGAGACTGTCATACTTTTAGTTGTTGGCAGTTGCTCAGTTCCTCAAGCGAGGTGGGACTGGGAAGGCAATTAGGAAAAAAAAGAGAAATCCAACATGCATATATTCTTATGACATCTCAGTTTTTCTTAAAGTTTTTATAATCTTCTGTGCTGCCCTTTTAACATATTTTTGTGAAGGCTTTCAGAATTGAAAATCAGCATTAGACTTAGTGCTTCTCTTTGATTTCAGCAGCCACCCATGCCTGGCAGATTATTTGCTAAGTATCTTTAACAGGGAGGCCCTCTGCTCTTTTTTGGTTTTACCATGAACTCCACCCATTTACTGGAGACATCTCTGGTATTTACTGGGAGTAGGGAACACCAAATACCTGGAGCAGGGATAAACCCTGCAGATCATCTGGCCAGGTGGAGATGTAATGTTGAGCCCTTGGATGTCTGGGAGAGACCTCAGGAGCTTTGCATGAACACCCTCAAAATGTCAATCCCTCTGCTGGTGGAAAACGAAATTCCCTAAAAGTGAAGCCAGGTTATAGTTAAAGCAAATAAAAATGAAAACTTAGAAAAATCTGTCATATGGGTTTATAAAAATACATTTAAAACAGAAGAAACCTAAATTTTGCTGATTTATTCTAAAACCATGTCTCCTTGCTCTGTAGTTGGCCACACTTGCTGGTCTAGCTCACACTTCACATTCCAAAACAGATTAAATACTATTCAAACTCCTCTTCAAGGTCTTTGTGGGATCCCCTTTGGATTTTAGTCTTCTCCAGGTCCCTCTTTCACCCCCACTCCTGAAGGATCTCTAAGCATGGCGAAGGTCATACCTCGTCCATATAGGAAAAGCTCACCTGCTGTGGCAGATTTTAAGTTCTCCATGAGACCAAAAACAAATCATTAATCCACCCAAAGCAGAAAGGCTCTTCTGTCCCTTAGAAGGCAGAGTGGAAATAGCAAAACAAAAGTTTTTTAAGCTCTTCACCTTGTATTTCCTATTACTGTACAAGCTATAATCCATGTGTGATACACGGAATTCATATGAGAGGTTTTCCACTATTTTCTGGCTGAGAACAGGCATGTTGATTATTCCCTTGCCCATGAAGTAGCAACCAGGCCATGTCTGTCTCAGAGGGATATGTACCATGACAGAGAGGGACAGGGAAACAGTGAAGCCTTTTTTCTCTCACAGTAAAACTCCAGTTCTGGGAGGACACGGAAGAGAGAGACCCACCAACTTGCTGAAGATGGGGATCAGGAGTTTTTGATGTGATGCTGGAAGGATGAAGGCTGGAAATCAAAACCTAGCAAGACAGATGTACATGAGAACACTGGAATTGTGCTCCACTGGCTTGGAAAACCAGGGCAAAAGGGTTGGTTCTTCAAAAAGCCAAATGTACTGTTTTCTAGACAAAAGTAATTTCTTGGCTGTCAGTGACAGCTCCTTTTTAGGAGGATCCTGTTTTGTAGCTGTGAATGTAAAGAGCTGCTTGGCAGCCAGCCAGCAGCACAGCTACTTAATTTACCAATGAAAACTTTGAAGAAACGGGGGGAAATTGCTGGAAAGCAGGTCTGCAATACAGCAGGCTGTGTTTCTCCTTGCAACAGAAAATTTGAGAAATATTTGAAGGATTACATAAATATATTTTGTGTACTCAGATTTACTGATCCATATAAAATTTAGTAGCTAGAATACACAGAGTAACTCTGCATTTACCTCGGTCCCTTCTTTTCTGAATGCCAGCTCTTGGACCACCTCCTTGGATTTGAGGCAGTCAGCCAGGAGCTCTTTGTGTAAGGGTAGACTGGCTCTAGCCTGACATTGCTGGAGCCCTGTCAGACAAACATATGGATAAAAAGTAATTTTCTGGTTGTTCCTTCCTGGGATGCATCTCAGTGCCTAGAGAACAAGTGAAAAAATCTTCCCCACAGCAGAGCTTTAGTACCTCGATGTACATACCCCAAAGACACCAGCACGAGCTACAGGAGGACAATTTCAGCCCTGTGAGTAAATCCTCTGGGGAATAAAACCTGTCAGATCATAGCATGGCCAAGAGCTCAGTGCTACATCAGCAGGACACTCACATCCAAGCAACTGGGAAGAGATAATTTTATTAATGATAGTCCCTGCTGCTAGAGCATGCTTCCTTTTGGAGATTCTCATAATAAAGGCCCTCCGTGCTGCCTGCTGACACCTGTCATCTTTATGGGGTTCACGATGAGCTGGCCACCGAACTGGGGTCAGAAATGTAAATTTTCCTTGGAACATTAATTGTCATATGACTCCAAACACATACATCTCAGTTGGCAACCCTCCTTAAGCATAGGCTCATGAGGCACTCCACGTCCTCCTAGTCTACCTCAGCTTGCTGCAGCTGGCGTAAGAAATAAACTCTGTGGTGTGCATCCCTCTGCCTTCCCAACATTAGCCTTGCATTTTGTTTAATTAATGGTGATTTTGGAAGACCCAGGTACCAAAGTTTGCGCTCCATTTTCCTGCACGTTTGCCCATGCCTTACATCCCCAGCAACTCGAGCTGTCCTCTTTTCACTCTTACCAATACTCAGTGTTTTCTCTAAAACTTCTGTAAAGCCCTTTGGCATTTCCAGCTTGAGATTCTGCAGCAGAAGGAAAATTAAAATTTAGGGCACTATTAAGTTAATTAAACTCACCATCAAATTAATAACACAAGAAATACTGTGCAGACTACATTATTCATTGTCATGTTTTATTCAGTAAAACTTCAATTTTTAATTCTTTTAGTATTAGTGGAGGATTTCTACTCTGCTCTGCTAGAGTTACATGGCACACAGGGTTTCTCAGGTTCTGTATATAAAGTCAATGTAATTTTCACTCAAGTCTTAAAAGATCCCAAATCAGTAAAAGAAATGAGAAGTCCCACATCTCTGGTTTCTTGGAAGGAAATAGTCAAACATGGACGATTAAATTCCTGTATATTTAAATGAATTAATTTTAATTCATTACCTTTCCTCTTGTTTTTTTGCATTCCTGCTATTCTCCCCTCCATCAGTTTTGTCCATCAGCAAAGATGCAGTTCATCTCTTAAAGGTTTTTCTGAAGGTTTTAATGCTGAAGCCTCATTGTTCCACCATGGCACATCCCAGCATTATCTCTACAGCTCTGCTCCTGACCACGCTGCAGGAGGTCATTATTTATGAATAATGCAGTGAAGCACTACATGAGATATGAGGTTAGGACTGAGAGGCTGTGTGCTCCTTCAGGTTTTTTTTTTTCATTTAAGTGCAGCCAAGCAAGAGCTAAATAACATGGTTCAAAGAGTTCTTCCATTCCAAGGGGACTGTGGATCACAGTCCGAAAGAACTAGTGCAAAATGAAATTATGGGCACAATAACCTAATGCAGGCTTTGAAAAGATGCAGTGGGAATGTAACTTCCCTTGGAGAAGGGAAGGAAATTAATGAAAACTGAAACCATGGCACAGAGACAACATTATTAAGAAGGAAGGCATGAGGAAGGCATCATCAGGAAACGCGCAGCTCTTGCTGTGACACAGCACAAGGGAGAAAGGGAGCTCATACAAGCATATTAGAAGTTCTCTTGCTTAATTTCTGTGTTTATTAGAGGTTATTGTCGATATGAAGTTTATTGTTGATACCAAGATTATTGTTGATTCTTCCCCCTTCTACCTCCTTTGGCCATCTGCCCTGTTTTTGTTTGGCAAAGTCTTATCATTTACAGTATTATTTTCCTGATAGCTGGAAATAATGTTTAAAATGTTCATTTTTCAAAAAAATACAGCAAGAACCTACTCACCCAGAAGAGCTCAGGGTATTCTTCTAGACCAGCTTCTTTATTTCCTTTAAAGCAGTTTTTTATATTTCTCAGCCACTTCATGAATTTTTATATTCTATTCTGGTGTCTCTCTAGCATGAAGGTTGGTAGACCTTGCCAACATGCTTCAAGCCAAAAGACTTTAGAGCATCTTTAGCATCAAAAATAAAAATCTCTTCCTGTGGCTCTCTGCAGAAAAGTGTGAAAAGCAGACTTTCATGGTGTGATATTCAAGTGCTGCAGTGCCCGGAACAGAACTGATGTCTCCAGGAGAGGAATTCATGAGGCTGAGTGGCAATGAAGGAGGGAGAGCTCCTAACCAGTGAAGGAAGGAGAGCTGGGTGCTTCAAAGTTGGATTAGCATCCTTCATCAGTCTGAGTGGGGAAATGAGAAAGAACTGAAGCTATTCCTGAAATAACTCTCTACCTGCTACTGTGTTATTTATACTTACTCTTTGATGTGCATAAATTGGGGCCTTCTCTTCTGCTCTTTAGAAGAGACGGTGTGAGAAAAGATTATATTATTAAAGTTTATTTGAGTTCTTGGTCAGGAAATAAGAAACATGTTTTCTACATCCTCTTCAACCTGTAAAGACTTGAACCTATATTGCCCCTTTCTAATTTTTGCTAAAACTTTCAGACAACAAAAACTGAAAAAAGCATCCACTCACAGCAATCCATTTATCCCATGGAAAAGCTGGCTCCAAGGGCTGCACTTTGATACTGTTGCAACTTTAAAGAGATTTCAAGAGATGGAAACTTGAGACAAGGGGAGACAGAAGCTGCCTTCAGGAGATCTACTGTGTTGTCCAAGAGCAGACCTTCAACATCTACATCCATTAGGATATTTAACCCAAAACCTGGCAGCTCTCAGTCCTAAGGGGATAGAGCAGGATGAGCCACAAAATATGATACAGGGTGCGCTGCTGGAATGAGGGCTTGGCTCAGGAGCTGTTGCCTTGACTGACTGTAGGCTGGACACTTCCACAGAAGGAAGATGCTGCTCACAGCTGCTTGGAAGCATTGATTCTGACACAGGTGCCTGGTGGGCTCAGGAAGAAGGACATGGGAGGTTCTCCCATGTTTGCAGCTCCCGTGGCCTTTGCTGGTTGCTCAAGGCTCCCATGAATATCCTGTGGCAAGCGTATTTGAAAAGCAGCAACCTGGCCGTGTACAATAGAGGGAATAAGTGCTACATCACAAAGTCATACCCTGGTCTGATTTTCACAGGCAGAAAATTTAACATTGGAAGGTGAGGGTGGTTAATAACTCACTTCTGCAGGGAGGGTGGTTTATCAGCATCCCCTGCTTGACCATCAAAGTTTGCATGAATGTTGCAGCAGCCCTCTTGTTAGAGGGTAGAAATGAGCTGAGGCACAGACTCCTTGTTAAACACAGCATGAAAACAGTCCTGGTTTATTCTTCTTTACAGCTCAGCCATCCTGACTCCAACTATTCACTGCCTCTGGCTGCAGAGAGCTCCTGCTGTAGGTTTCCCTTGCAGCCTCTGACTGCTGGTTATTTCCTGCTAAACTATGATGGCATGTATTGGTTTGCAGACTGACTGCAGGCTTTTACCTGCCAGACTGTCACTGCAGGTTCCAACAACAGGCTCTGACTGCAGACCCATACTGACCTTGCAGCAGTGATTCTCTCTCCCCAGGATCCTTCTTCTTCATGATTCCTCCATTCATGATCCTCCCCTCACCAGCTAACCCACTCCCTTTTATCACACTTATCTTTTTTGGATATAGCTGTTACTCATCATGGGTGAGGCTGTATTGGTTAATTTAACACAGCTGTTAATTATCAGGGGCAAGGTCACCTGTATTCCCTTCTCCTACACATAAAGATCAATGTTTGCCTGACCATACCTTCGTGACAGAGACATAAGATACAGCTGCAATTGAAAAGGATCATGAACCTAAGTTTAGTTTACAGCATGCTGTGTGGGCTCACTGACCCATTAATCAGTGACATTTTTGATTTACTGGCCATGTAGTATGACTTGATTTACAATATGCAGCTTTGGATACCAACTATGCCAAAGAGGACAATCAGTGTGGAGTAGTTAGGAAAGCCACATGACTAGGAAGTGGGTCTTTTTCTATTTGACAAAGACCCATAGATGGTGCAGTGGATCATTGAAAGAACAGAGCACTCCCAGCTCCTTTGTGTTCATTCCTTTGTGGGAGGGTGAAGGAAATCAGCACCTTCTTCATCCAGTCTGGAGATGAGTTTTTGCAACAGCAACTGCTTTAGCTGTTTCATTGTTATCTGAGTAGCGTCCTCATCCTCGAGAGAAAATTCCAAATGGAGACAGCTCATGGCCATGCATTATACAGTGCCCTGCTTTCACATTAGGACTTTAAAGCAGCAGTGGAAATCCAAGGCTGACAGTTCAAAGTAACTCTCCTGTGTCTCGTTGCAAACACTGGAAGAGAGGCGTTGCTATGTGGTGGAGTGGGCCGTTGGACTGAATAATTAATTAGATGCTTTTGGATGCAAAGTTCATACAATGGCAGTTGAGGATGCTATTCAGTAGTTAATTCTGTGAATAAAAAGGCATCACTGAAAGCATTCCAAAGTCTACATAATAACTTTGGATTTGGGCTTGGAGAGAGACTTGCGGCAATAATACATGTCAGCAGTCTTTTGGGGAGGCTGGCAGTGGAGGAGTGCCAGCTGATCAGCTTTGGTTTTGTTTTTGCATGTTTATCCTGTTCGTTTGGGTTTTCAGGCTGAAGTTCAAGAATCAATCAGCAAGCTGCAATGGACATATTTTCATTATGGCACAAGGTGCCTCAAGTGTCCTTCACTCATGTATTACACAAATGGATGAACAAAGAAGCCATCTACTACGGCACACGAATCCCAGGATGTCTGCACAGCTTAAAAATACAACAAGGTCCAGGCAAAGCCTCCAGTCTCCTGCAGTTGCAAAGGCAAGAGTAAAATTTTGGGTTATTGTAGAGGTGAGATCACCTGCCATTTTTCTTTTAAAGCACTGGTAGATGCTGGAAGCAGAGGTGCCAAATGTTTGTTTGCTTTTGAAGTGTCTTTAGGATGGACATTAGGATCCTTTCCATCTCTAAACAAGGACCATCATCTCGCAGTGAGAACTGAGCAGCAACCACTGAAAGACTGAAGATGTTTATATTTGTCTGCCACAGAAAAAAATACAGAGAGTATGCTAAAACCACCTGTGTGTGTAACAGTGGTGGAGACTAATGCCCTGTGAGGGACTCAGAAAGAATTATTCCAAGTGATTCCCATATTCTCCAAATATGATGAGAAGTGTTTTCTGATTTTCATTTTATGTGTGCTTTAAGAGTTTAATTCTACCAGGGAACTCCATATTTGCATTCACTGAAAATCAACAGGGAATGGTTTATACATATTTTCTAGGATTTCTCATATCAAACCTTGAAGAAAAAACCTCTGCAATACTTTCTGAAAAGCCCATAAGGTTGGGTTTACAGACGGCATTTTGTGAGAAATGTTGGCTGGTGTGCAACTGGCAAAACAGGGAGCATGCAGCAAGAGCCCCAGTGCTTCCTTGGAGAGCCATATCCTGGCCCTGCCTCTGCCATAGATGCAACATGTGAATGTTTCCCAGTCAAGTTTTCCCTGTTCTTATGCTCTTTATTTTCTAGATAGCTGAACTGTGGGTCAGAGCCAGCATGCTAAGAGCCAAAATTTTGGTCAGGAGGTGAGGGTTTTTTTTCAAACTGTGCATGTAAATTGCTATTTAATACCAACTGCTCTAAGGTCTGACTTTGGGTCTTTCAATGTAAGGACTTGAAATTTGCAAATGTCCCTTGGTGTCATATCTTTTCCTCCCACCTTTGAAATGGAAAAATGTTTCCTTGACACAAAGGGGCTTTGTGTGAACAAATGAATGTGATAATGATGGATCCATACAAATATCTTGGTGGCCACAGCACAAATATCTTGTGTCAGGGGCTGAGCTCTGTGCAACAGGAAGAGATCAACATGTTGACTTGCTGTTCATAAGCTGAGCACCTTCCAGTGTGTGTGGTGAGGGAGGTGAGTGTCCTAGGGTGAAAAAAATCCTGTAAATTTTTGTGATTAAATACTAACATGACAAAGACAATCAGGATGGGTAAAGTGCATCCTGCACTTTCCTCTGTTATCTGCTGCATCTTTCCAGAATGCTGCTGTGTGTTCCCTAGCTGTTCTCCCTTAGGGCAGCAACATGTGCTTGAGGAAGTGAAGTGTGTCCTGAAGTGAGTTTATGGGTTTATTTACTTTGTGTTGACTTCATCTTATGGCTACAAACAGACTGGCACATGGCTGTTTATTTGTCTTGTGGGTTTTTTTGGACTGTCTACATCCAAAGTCTTTTTTCCCCTAAAACTGTTCAGAAGTGTCTCTTTGGTGGGTTTTGTTTGTTTGTTTGTTTGTTTCTTAAATTTTATTAAAACATTTTATATATCTTCACCTTGGTAATTTTTTCTACTTTTCCCAGTCACCCTGTTGGCACAAGATTATTTTCTTCTGGGTTATTGTTTTCTTTGTATTTTAAGCAAGACTCTTGATTTTCCAAATAAGGATATTAAATGGGGAAGAAGCTCATGGTTTCCATCTGTTGTAAGCTTCTCACTGAAATTGCTGTCCTATAAAGCTGCACTATGCTACAATTTGCTCTGAAACACTGCTGAAGGGAGGAGAAGGAAATTAACTTCTTTTACAGTGTCTTTAGCAAAAATTGGGAAAAAAGGTCATTGTTGCAGTTATAAAGATTTGTCCCTGAATAGGGATGGAGTGTAAGAGTCCACAATGGCCTGTGCCCTGCCCTTACAGACTGCTGTAATTCTAAAATGATGCTCTGCAGTACATACTGACATAGTTTGACTAGTTTAGAAATTACAATATTTCTTTCTACTTTTAGTGCTTTTTTCAAATGTTACTAGAGTATTCAGAATAGTGACTACTACTACTACTACTAACAAAGGAACACTTTAAGAATATGTTTCAATTTGTTCTAGGAAAGAAACAAGCTGGCTCTAAGCAATCACTTTCCATGGGTAAGTGGAGGGATGAGAATTTGAGTCATCCTTGACATCACCAGCAGATCGGGACATGTCACTATCAGTACCTGACCTGTCAGGCACACACACTGGAATCCCAGGTGCCATTCTGAAATGAATATCTTTTCAGAAAGGTGCTGGAAATCGGTATCAGAAGAGCCTCTTCATGGGGTGCCCACCTCACTAGTAACAGGTGAACTCTGCTGCCAGACCAATTCAAGGGCAGATTGGACTGTCTAGGCAGCCCACACTTAAATTGGACTTTCCTAATGTAACTCTAATAATAACCCAGAAGAAAAACAGTAATCAAGGCAGCTAAGAAAATACAAGACCTAAACTTTTTTCCAACTTTTCCTCTGTTGCCTGTGGTGACAAAACATGTAGGTTGATGCATTCATCACTACTTCTAAGTGTGCATCCAAATGAGTTTGATGGTCTAAAGTAGTATTCCTCAAACATTTTGCAAGTGTAACACGCTTTCCACTGCAGCTGTGTTCTTGAGATAACCCTTTAGTGTACACCTTTAACTTTTAGTTGTTGGCAGTTGCTCAGTTCCTCAAGCGAGGTGGGACTGGGAAGGCAATTAGGAAAAAAAAGAGAAATCCAACATGCATATATTCTTATGACATCTCAGTTTTTCTTAAAGTTTTTATAATCTTCTGTGCTGCCCTTTTAACATATTTTTGTGAAGGCTTTCAGAATTGAAAATCAGTTCCTCACTTTGCAGACACAAGGCACCTGCATTGCTTGGTGGGCCCCAGCCTTGGGTGTTTGTTTTCATTTTTCCTGAAACCTGCTCATGTGTCCTTTCTGCATTTCCTGGCATAGCAGAGCATAAAGCATCTGTCTCTTACAGGCACAGGCACAAAGATGGATTTACTAAAATAAGAGAAGTAATTAAAATTTTGATTTTTTTAAAAAGCTATTCTAGCTCCAATAGAAATATTTTCAAGAACAGAATACAGCAGTTTTTCTCAGGCCACCTCTGACATATGTAAGCAAGACCAGCTGGATTGTTATCCTGGTTTGGGATTTGCCAGAGCTCATTTTCTTTTTAGGACCTGCTGCAATGTTGTGATTTTGATTCAATATGAGAATAATGTTAATAACACTCTGGTGTTTCAGCTGTTTCTAAGTAGTGCTTATCCTAAGTCAAGGACTTCCCAGCATCCCTGCTAGTGAGGAACTGCAAAAGAAACTGGGAGGGAACATGGCCAGGATGGGTGACCTGAGCTGACAAAAGGGACATTCCACACCACAGAACATCATGTCCAGTATACAAACTGGGAGAGTTACCTGAAGGGTTTTGATCCCTGTTTGGGACTAGGCTCAGTTTGGGGCATTGGTCAGTGGGTGCTGAGCGATTGTATTGTGCATTACTTGTTTGGCTTCTGTTACTCTCTCTCTTTCTCCTCATTATTATATTTTGTTTCAGTTATTAAATTGTTCTCATCATGACCCACAGGGCTTACCTTTTCTTTAGGATTCTCCTCTCCACCAGAGGGAAGGGCATGGAGGGAATGACGAGCGGGTGGCTGCTTGGTACTTAGTTGCCAGACAGGATTAAATCACAACAATTGTTTTCAGTTATTTCCTTTTAGAAGTTTTCCCAGCAACAGTGTTCACAGAGGCGTTCATCTTTCTCCAGATTGCCTGGAACCAAATCAGAAGCTGCTTTGTTCTTTAAGAATCATTACTTTAGTTTCCACCTCACTTAAAACACACATTTGCTCTCCAGTGGATCAAACTTTAACAAGTACAACAGACCTTGAAGTAGAAGAGCATCATGAAAGTAAAGCCATGCCAATTTCGTGCAATCATCTTTTTTTTTGCGCAGGAAGATGACTTGTGTTCAAATAAAGGCAGCTTTATTATTTTCTCTCTTATAAGCTGGTTGTAGCTGAAATGCAACTCCCTCTTTGGCAAGGTCAGCACTGCAGATCACTAAGCAGTGCCAAATTAAGACAAAGCACGTGCCTTCACTAGGAAACCTAGAGGTGTGTGTTATAGTTTAGCACTAACCAGTGTTAGAGTTTGAAGCATTGGGGCAATATTGAGGTCTAGGGCAGTCTTTCTTCTGTCTCTCCCTTGACCCTTTTGCCAGTCAGGGGACTCATGCTGCAAGCTGACCTAACACTTGGAAATGTGTTCTGAGTGATGAAAGCTCCAGGTCCTTTCCCATAGCTTGGCTTAATTAACCTCATCCATTTCCCTCCAGTTCTTCATTTGCACTGGAAAACCCTGTGCCTAGCAAGAGTTGTTGTTCTGAGCTGATTTCAGGTGAATTTCCTTGATTTTGTGTCTGGTATCCACAAGAGTTGAGCAGACGTATCACTGGGAGCTACCTACAGGGTCATGAATGATGCAGGATGGAAGGGACTTCTGGAGTTCTTCAGTGCAACCTACTTCTCAAAGCAAGGTCGTCGCTTTCATATTAGACACAATTTATTTTGTCCTTGATTTTCTCCCCTCACTGATTGTTTTTCAAAAGGAATTTTTTGTTAAGGTCAAGACTGGTCATCTCCCCTGCATAGGTGTGGACAAGCACTTGGGACAGCAGCAGTTGCCATTCAGCAGCTATTTCCATTGCATGAGTTAGGCCTTCTATCTGCAACCTGCTGGGGGGGCTGACCTCTAAGGCAAAATGTTTGCATCACAGTTGTAAGAAATATCTGAAGTTGGCCACAAAGATCTGAAATAGCCATGATAATTACATGCTCTTGAAAGTTTTGCCCCCTCTACAGTAAAAACTGCTCTGAGTTACTAGAGGAAAAATGCTGCAGGCTCTGTCAGGTCTTTTAATTGTTTTACTTCCATAGAGAGTGTTCAGGAGGTGGAAGGTAAATGGAGGGAAAAGTGTGTCTTACCTGTAAAGGTATAGATGGTACCTATTTCAAGAATAGCTGATCAAATTCTGGATCCCTAATGCTTTACAAACCATACATCTGAAGTGGAGGATTCTTGTACATCTGGTGAAGAAAAGCAGCTTTGATAGTCATCAGCAGTGCCCAGTAAAAAAACCAGTTTTGAAGCATTATGTGGTTTATAGCAATGAATCTATTTCTTATTTTAACTCTTAGACATTTATGTAATGAAGTCATGTCCAAATGTATGACCCTAACAATTCTGCAAATATCTGACAAAATCCTTTGCACAATTCTATATCCCATTCAGTAGGAAGCATTCCTGCTTGATTAACTTAAGAGGCAAGCTCTGCTATATCTGGGATTCTTGTGCTAGTCTGTATTAGGGATTTTTCATTATAGGTAGTAGATAGTTTTAAAAATCGATATTCTAAGCAAAAGAAAAGAGTATCCCTCTTTTCTGTAACTTTTTCAGAGAGCACAATTGCATCCTTAACTATGAAATTCCTTGCACAAATCATTGCCAAGAGGGTTATTTCCTAAGGATGTTCCTTTTAGAACAAAAAAGAATGCAGGAAACTCCATGTAAGACAATTCGACACTTTTTGACCTATCAACTTTGAAAGAGAAAACCTCCCAAACTCAATTTGCCCTTTTCACACCACGTCTGCCAAAGTTCAAGGATTAAAGTGATTAAAATGAAGATGCCTACTCTTTTTTTCACTCAGAGATGGCTCCACTTCAACTGCTCATGGTATCTTGGGTTTTCAGTGGCATTGATCAGCTTCACAATTATAGCTGAGGACAAACACAATGACTTTGTGACTAGGTGAGTAAATCCTCCCTGGAGCTGAGTGCAGCTGTTGGTGCTGATTTTCAGCCTCTGGGTTGACCTTGCTGTGCAGAACAGATTTTCTGGATTTGCATTTAGCTGATGTCCTGTCAGGATGGCCAGGTCCTTTTTGCTCCTGAAAAGATGTCTGGTCAAAACAGCGCTCTTGCAGGAAAGCCATGGTGGTTTTACAGCAGGTTTTTTTAAACTGAGGTGCTTTGGGCAAAGCCACAGCCCTTCACCAGTGTTCTTTGAAGAACTCTGCAGGTCCTTTTATTGGTACCTTACCTTGTCTGCATTGGAATATCCCCAGTGTCACTGTGTACAAGCACATCCTCCCTGGTTCTCTGCCTGAAGGACTGGCAACAAGCCCTCTTCTCTCAGCTGCTCCCTAAGAAGTCCCTCAAGCAGGTTCCAAACCTTCTCTGAGAAAACTCCAGGCTGTCCCTGCCTTGTCAGGGCTCCACAAAATATCCTACACGGGCATTGCTCTCTGTTGTTTTACTTCATTTGAAGCTTCATGTGCAATGTTACCGAGGTCTCTGTGTTATTTTTCATCACTGATGCTTTGCAGTGTGGTGGAGAGAATAAGGGTGGAGAGCGCTGAAGGGTCTTGCTGTCAGACCAGTTAGTCCTGGAGTCAGGGAGATGAGAGCAGGGCTGGGGAAATGAGGTGGATTTCTTGCTTAACAATCTGAAAAGCCAGAAGTTCAGGGGAAGTGGAGAAAGCCAAAAGCAAGAAGGAATAGGGACAGCCCTGGCTAACTTGCTGGCTAGGTGCACCATATGCATATGTAGTGTCTCTATACAGTAAAATCGTGAGAGAAAAGGCATTGCTTGATTTTTTCTTCTCTTTTCTCATTAGCATATGGCTAGACCTATTGAGAACAAGTATATATATATATGTATATATAAAATTCTTTAGGAGGAAACTTCCCACACAAATTCACACTATAAAAATCTTGATTACACGGGAGAACACAGAGGCATGCTTCATGAGCTTCATTTCCAGGAACACAGCTTCATTTCCAGATACCAGATTAAGTTTGTAGGGCAGGAAGTTAAAGGGCTTTGTTATGCTTTCGGGCTGATAAAGCCTGCCAGGACACACTGGAGAAAGACATGGATCATTTCAGAGCTCAACTGCTTTGCTGGCAAGTGACACTCTTTGTTAGCTGGTTTAATAACACTGACAAACAACACAATTTTGTGCAACTTCCCTTCTGATAAATGCATGGGAAAAGTGTCAGTGGTTGATGTGTTGTGGAAAATGTATTCATCTTCTTCATAAGCCTTGAGCTGCCAGGTTTTTTCACAAACATCTTTCAAGAACAGATTTGATTAAGTTATCCAAAAAGATCAAATCACTGTATTAGTTTATTTTCCATGAACTTTACTGAAGTCCCCCTCCTAAGGAACAAAGACAAATAATCAAACTGCTTTTTGAAAGACGTGAATGACAGGGGCCAAATGAATGACGTTGGACTACAAAAATAAATGCAAAGTATGAAAAGATGCAATTTATCACAGGCATTGTAACCAGACTCCTTGGACAGGCCCTCTTCAGCTTCCCTTCTGAAGAGTTTTATTCTAACCAGCGACAGTAATTTTTCTACATTTAATGTATGTTTTGTCTTTTTTTGTCCCTCCCTTTTTCCCCCTGAGAACAGAACAGCCAGAATTTATTTTCTATTTAAAGTTTTTTCATGTTCCTGCTGGTGGGAATCTGTTAAAAGTGAACTGAAGGTTTCTGTAAAAGTTCAGGTTCAGGACTTCATCACTTGCTTTGTGTAGATGTCTTTGTAGGATTCCTGGCTCCATTACACAAGGTTCTATGCAAAATAGTTTCATTAGTTTACAGCCCTCCTCCCCCACCTCCTCCCTCCCCAATGAATAGCTCATAAAGCAGTTTGGCTTTTGGGCACCTTGTACACATATTACCTTAGCTGCAATTATTTCCTCTAAATAGGTGCCTCCTCTCCCTCTCCCTCTCCCTCTCCCTCTCCCCTCCTCTATTTCTTGGTATATAGGGCAAGGGAGGCAGGAACAGCCTTTTTGGGCAGGCTGCTTGTGCTGAGACACTGCTCTCTGCTGAACAGAGATGGTAGCAAAGTACTCTTGTAAAGTGTTCAGGGAAGCCCCAAAGGCCAAATAATATTTTAATTTGAGGATCTCCAGAGGGATATTACCTCTGCCTGGTGTCAGTGATAAGAGAGACATGTGCAGGCAGAATCCTCTTCCTCTGAAGGCCTTTGAGGACACCTGTTTCTGATACAAGCCTTCCCTGTGCTCTAGGCAGGGTACTGGCATCTGCTTTGGGGGGTTGGCTCAAGCACCTACAACTCAGATGTGAAATGGTTCATCCCACTGCTTTTGTGCTGTTGTATTTTATAGCCAAGGGCAGTAGGAATGAAGGGGCTGAGTCATATCCTGGCAATTTGAGCTCTGCTTCTACCTGGCAGGCTGTCTCTTACTCTGAAGCAGGTCAGATCCTCCTGGAAGCTTTTATATGGCACCAACCATTATGCAATTCTGCAATTGAAGGCTCACAGAAAGCACTGTGGTATTTCAAACACTGTGGGGGATTTCAGCTCACGTCAAATATAAAATATACAACTATTTAAACAAGCTGATAGTTTCTCAATTAAATATGTGACCAATCTTTGTAAACCATGTATTCTACAACTCTGTGCTTTGATTTAATTTCTGTGCCTCATTAAGGATTTCAGTCTTTGCTGCTAATAAAAGTTGTTTGTTATTCTTTGAAATTATGTAAGAAAATATTAAGCTCTTGATGAGGAATTAGGAAAGAAAATAAACCATTTTCCTGTTTTCCTAGTTTGAATAGATATTTAATTAAAGTGACATGCCTTGGGCAAAACCTAATTAATACATCATCTCTCTGTAACTAAAATTAATGGAAGACTTATGACTGCTGAGCTGCAGGAGGGACTGAAATTTTTTTTCTGTCTTCTTACTCATTTTTCATCTGACCCTCCATCATTATTTTCTCATTGGAAGAGAGAAGCTTTTTTGCTGACATTAATTTTTAATGTGTACTGATAGATGATTCCCTGCTAGCTCCACCAACTTTTCTGTTTTGATCATTTCCATGATGACTTTTAGCCCCAGCAAATGCTATGGTAAGGCTTTGCAGTGGAGGCAGCAAGGACCCAGTCAGCCAGTGCTTCCTCAGACTAACAGTTTCCCTTGCTGAAGGCACATCTGTGGGTGTGCTGCATCCATGTAGGAAGTGCTGCCTCCTGTCCTCTGCTTTCTGCTGGATTCTGCCTCCTTGGATTAGGGAGTTTCCTGAGGAACATAGGGCACAAAGCTGCTGGGAACTGCAGGGTCTCTTGGTGAGTTCATGGACATTGTCAGGAGAGGTTTTGTGCCCTCTTCCTGGGATGGGCTTGTTACAAGCTGAGAGAGGGCAGAGAGGAGTGTGGATCCATCTGGAAAACACAGATCTCTTGTTGTGAGGCAAGTGAAAATGGCCATCTTTCCCCAACAAAGCACCAGCTCTCATCTCTTCTCTGTGTTGCACTGGAAGCATTAGCAGCTGGGGAGTAATTAATGTCACAAAAGGTCACACCACTCTTTGCAAGGTGAGGCAGTAACTATTAGCACAAACACACAGTGGTGGTGTGGATGGACCTTTTCTCCTTTAGGATAGACCCAGTCTAGAGTTCCTCTTCCTTGCAGACCTTCTTGAAAGCCGCAATTTTGAGAGCTTCACCAACAATATGCTTGTCTCTATCTTCTCCATCCTCTTCCTATTCCTCCTAACTCCTGTCCATTTTTATCATTGACATGACCAGCCTTTCTGCCTTTCCTCTCTTATTTCTCTGTGGTGTGGTCTCATCTGTTCACAATGGTGAGAGCACTTTCCAGCCTCAGCTCCTTTTGGTGTGATCTACCTGTTGCCAGGATGCCCTGTATGTATCAAAACTCACTGATTGAAATGAGAAATGTTGCTCTCCATAACACTGCTGCACACTGTTGCTCAGATGCTTTGTTTCACTTTCAGCCTCTTGAAGTGGCCTTTAATTCCTCAGGCTGAAGATCTTTCCCACCTGATTTAGTTTTATAGGTCACAGAGAAACAGGGGCTGATGGTATTGACACAAGTCCAAGGCCTGTGGGGATGATGCTATCCCCACAGAGTGGCCAGGTGCTGGTGATGAATAGTAGAGCTGGATTCATTGTATGGTGGTACTCTGTATGGACCCTGCATAAATGCATGCCTGTAATGCCGTGGCAGGATGTCTCTGAGTGTGATGGTCTGAGTAGGAAGATGAGAAAAGTTGTACATGAATGAGAGCAAGATGTAGAAGCTGACTCATCCTGCACTATGGAGGGCTCATGCTTGAGAGTGAATGGCAGTGAGTGGATAGGACAATGGCCCCTGCTGCTGTCCATGAGGAGGGCTGTTGGTTTCAACACGATGGCAGGAATGTGGGAAAAAAAATCCTGAGAGTCTTATCCCCTACCTTGGACCTCGTGGCATGACAGAAAAATTGAATTTCTCTGGATTTTTTTTGATACTCTCTGTGCAGATTCTTCATTCTTTTGAAAAGAACGGTTGTGGACATCAGCTGAGGAATTTCTGTGCACTAGGGGCAATGGCTGTGCAGAAAATTTTCTCACCCCTTATCCTGCTACTCTGCCTGTGACTCCTATTCCTTCTCCAGGGAAGGCTTTATGAAAGGGGACTGTGTATTCTCTAGTGCACATTTCCACAAACTGCTCCAAAAACCACTGTAAAGGAAGAGGTGCACCAGATTGAGACCCTCAGCTTTCACAGCAAAAGGAAAAAGGAGGGGAGGAGAGAGGTGTGTCTGAGAACCTGAGAAATTGGAGAGGCATCTGGTGACAGAAATAAAGGAGTGTCAGAAAGGAGGGGAAGAGGGTGAGGGAAAGAAGAAAAATTTAGAATACAAAACAAAATCAAAAAGTGAGGATGTGTCTTGGTTTGAAAGACAGGTTATCTGCTAAGGAGGGGCAAGACCTCCTTAGGAAGTGTAGAATTCAAACCCCCTCCCTCCAANGAGGCATCTAGTGACAGAAATAAAGGAGTGTCAGAAAGGAGGGGAAGAGGGTGAGGGAAAGAAGAAAAATTTAGAATACAAAACAAAATCAAAAAACGGGGATGTAAGAAATAAACATAAACATGTTATTGTAGCTTTTCTTATTATCACATTTGTATTGCATGCTGACAACAATTCCTGGTAAATTTTTTAGATGATTTCCAGACAGTAGCTCCTAATCTGTTGGAGGAGTTTTTATGAAAGCTTGTTCTATTTCTGCTCTCCTAGGGATGGAAGTTCACTTCAGTGGAGGTCTGAATTGCCCTCTACAGAACCTCATGCCTTTCCTTTAGCCTCCTAATTGAGAAGACATAGGCTTGCTGGAATAAATTTGCACCTTGCACTCTCACTAAAATAAGGAAAATAAGATTGAAGTTGGTAAATCCAGTGATTTCAGATATAGGATGCTTTGCAACATGGAATCCAGTTCAGCTGCAGCATTTGATGGTGGAATGAAGCATCAGGTTGGGTGTTTCACATGATACTGTAAAGTATTATTGCATTCTCCTCCAGAAAGTCATGTAATTTGCAATTAAATTTAGTTTTGCTGCCCTGTAGGGCAAATGGCTCACATTGTGCCATGTGGGACTTTGGAAAATTTAATATTAATTTCATATTTCCTTCCTGGCTCCCACAACAGTCGAAGTAGGGCACTTTTGTGCTCCGGCTTCTCTGGCATGCCAACTTTTATTTTTTTGGGTGAAACTTTATATATGTGTAACATTTCTTACTTCCTGGATCCCAGAATGGGTGTGAAACATTCAGCATATGGAGAAACAGAATTATTAACACAGCAAAAGTGAGAGAGAGGCTTGTTCCTCTTTGAAGCTTGTGGGATTAGGCAATGGGTGAAGGGTACACTGATCAGCTCCAGGGTTGGGTTTCTGGCGTCCAGAAGGCTACAGGCATAAGGATGGGGTTGCAGACCTGCCAATTGTCTTTGCTGCTGTTCTCATCCTTCCATGTTCACAGATGTGCTATCCTAACTAAGAGGATAGCACTTCACACCCATGGTAACACACAGATCTGGCCCCAGGAAGTGCTAATGCAGAGCCTAACTCTCTCTTCCTACAGGTGTGACCAGGCAGCAAACTAGAACTGGTCTGAGAGAGCCAGAGGCAGTGAGATGGAGAAGAGATGGTGAGACAATGTGTGAAATGTGAGTGGGAGCATGTGGAGGGCTGGAGCAGGGAGAGGAAGAAAATTCTGTCTTCAGCATCCCATGGAGGAGGGATTTTCCTAGCCCTGTATGCACACAGACAAGGTAGGAATTTGGCTTTCCACAAAGAGGGCTGTATGGTACTGTACTGCAGGACTGAGCTCCTTGTGGGTATGGCTTTGTGAATCTGCCTTCAACACAGCCCTCAGGTTTATTTATGGTGTTTTGACAGGAGAATCAGGACACTGAATAAGACCTTTTTAAGGCTGAAGATAACATTCAACATTCATAACTGTATTTCCAATACAGCAGCAAACCTCCTCTCTCCCTGTCCTACCCCCCAGCACAGGCACACATTTCTCAGCTTGCAGCAGCTCGAGCTGTGCTCCTGTATACAGCTGGCAATAAATAGCATGGCCAGGAAGAGCAGAACACTCGGCTGGGGAAACATTCAGCTACTTAATGACAAATAAAGACCAGAGCTGGCTGGCCAGCTCTGTGTAAGGGTCAGGCAGCGGCATTCCACCAGTTTTCTCAGTCTCCTCCATAATCCAAGGATGAGCAGTTTCAGAGACAAGACACCCCATCTGTCTTGGGATGTGAGATGAGAACCTACTGTCTAGATAAATGTAGATGACTGAACCCCTGCTTTCTAGATGGATAAAGATGCGGAGATGCGGTTTAGTGGTGGACTTGGCAGTGTTAGGTTAACTTGATGTTCTTACAGGTCTTTTCCAACCCAAATTATGCTATGGTTCTATGAATCCTGCTGACTGCAGTGTGGTGGAAATCTTTCCAATGTCTTAGTCATTCAAGGTGCTGCCAGATCACTGGAACAGTGGTCTGGACAAAGGGACTGGAACAAGTGGTCCATTAGACTCAAATGCATAAACATGATTTCCCCAGTGAAATGAAATAAAGATGAACTTGTCTAAGTTTTGATGATCTTGTTCCCTGTTTCGCAGCCTTGTCTGTGTTGCAGAGAGAGCCATGGTGCTAGGACTGAATTCTGCAAAATCAACTGCTTCCCAGTCCCAGGTATCTAGGTGATCACCAAGCTGTGGTCTTTGGTACTATCAGAGAAACAAGCACTTGGATAACAGCTTGTTGTTACACATCCACACAAAAAGGAAGCTTTCAAGATCCTTTTGGAATGTGAGTCATCCTGTGCCTTTTCTGTTCAGGCTGTCATCATAGGTTAATTAATGGAGTACCACAGGCTTTGCTGGAAGAGGAACGGGCACCAGTGCTTCTTTGTGCTTATGGATGTGCAAAGATGGGCCCTTCCTTCTTCTCCCACCTGACTTCCATCTTCCCTGGAAAATCAGTGATATGAAAGTAAAAAAGGTCATTTGTAAAGGCATGAGACAAACACAACTGAAGGCAGTTCAAGCAGTTTTTAAGGCATTTTGTTTACATTCCACCCCCTTGTATTCATAACCAGTGCAAGCTCAGCCTGCACTCAGATGGGAAAGGTGTTGTCTGGCACCAGTGCCCTCAAACACTAGGAAAAAAAAGCCAACTATCCCAAACAGACAGTAACAAAGGGGGGGGTGCTGTAACAGCAGTGGCCCTCTGTTTGTGATACTATTTCATAGACTACCTAATCTTATTTGTTTATGATAAAGATACCACTGGTCCGGCAGGCTTCCGCTTTTTCCTAACCCTGGGTCTGAGCTACAAGTGGAAATGACTATGGAAGGTAACTGGTTATTTTGGAAGCATTTCTACTACACCATTCTAGACTAATACTGTGGAGAAAAAAAATCACGGTGTGATTTGATCTGGAAACAGATACTTAGCAGAATTATTATGTTCTTTACCCACACACAGCAATTCCTCCACTCGTTATGAGAGACATTGTGTTCAAGGCTGAGCGACAACAGAGTGGGCTGTGTTTCTATGGGCTGAAATGTCAGGAAAGGGCTCTTATTCTGCTTTTGCAGTGTCAAGAAGAAGGAGAAATGTGATACAAAACCTTCTTACTTAAACATAAGCTTGGCAATTACTGCTGCACAAATACTTACTCCTAGGATTGGCCACCTCTGGGGGTGGTGGTGTCATACCTTTCCAGAGAAACTTGCACTGACATAACACCTGGCTAAAAGTCACACATCTGAGCACCTGGCATTTTTCTCTTCACCTGCACGGTGTGATTCTCAGACTATTTCCCAGATGTGGAACTGTGTATGGGTGGAAACAGCGATGTGGCTGTTGCCAAGCATGGGCTGTGTTCTCCATGGTTATTTGCAGCCTGATATTAGTTTTTATTGCTCATATTTTAGTTTTTTTCAAATGAAAAACGCCTTTTGATGATGACCCTCAAATTGTGTCTGTATTCCTGCAGAGCTCCCACTAGCTAAATACTTTCCTTGCCAAGTGTAGTGAATGTCAGTAATTACTTTTTTTCAACTTACCACAGTTCTCAGGATTAAGATTAATAAAACACTGACTGTCAGCAAAGAAGTTTAAATAAAGGACAAGTACTTCAAATTCAACCTGCTATATTGATTAGATAACTCCATTTATTTCTTCCTGCTCACTGAAACAGTTTGAAGCTGTTGCATAGCACAGACAACTAATGACAGCTGTACTTGAGATGAAGTTGTTTTGGCTCAAATGCTATTGAGAATAAATTTAAGCATTGTTATCTAGACATCACGGAAGTGACTAAAATCTAGAATGTCAGCCCTAAAGTAAAACAGACGGATAGCTGCTGAACACGGGGCGAAGTAGGAGGGCTGACTCTAATGAAGCACATTAGACTATTGTTCAGGCTCACCCCATGCCACCATGGGCTGGAGCAACAGCTGGAAGCAGGAAGAAAATGCAAGTGAGAGGATTGCTAAAATCATCAGAAGTGAGAAACAAGCACTGATGCCCAGTGGCAGACATGGCAGAGCCTCTGGCTGGATTAAAGAAATGCATTCTGCAAAGCTATTAAGAACTTGTAAGGGAAAATGAGAAGGACAGGACAGCAGAGAAGATGACTCAGCAATATGCAGTGTCAGAAATAGCACAGGGATCTCACCTCTCCTGAAGTGACACTTTTTTATTGGCACAAATAGATTCTACATGGTTGTTTGTCCTACTGTATAATCAGCAGTAACTGCAAATGCATTTTTACCACCTTAGCCATTTCTGTCTCAGGGTTTGGGAAGCAAATGAGGTTGTTGCTCTCTTTCTCTGGCCTTTTTTGACCTTCAACTTTTATTTAGGGCATTTGCAAATTTCTACTTTGCAAAATTCAGTGGCATTCACATTCAGAAGACATCTAGTGCTCACCTTGCAAGATTTATGTAGTATATGTTTCCTGTTATCTCATGTCATCAACTCACAAGTGAAATAGCTTAGGTAAAAGTATGCAGGTACAAGGCATGACATTACTCAGAGTAACTCTTAAAACGTCCCTTGCTCTGTGGTGTAAACTGACTGCTAAAAACCTGGCATGAATATATTTGCTGACATTTCTGTGAAAGACCATTCTGTGGACTGGGACCTAAAGAGCATTTTATTTCAAGTATACTCACTCAATAAGTAGCATGAATTGCTCTGCCCTGCCAAGGGTTCATCTTTGAGCACTTCATTTAATAAACAATACTAATCCCATCCCATCTGTTTTGCCTTCTCCCAAGCTTTTCAGAGGTACTAAAACTGTAGGTTATTCCCTGGGGACTTTAAAGGGGAAAGCAGAAACACTATGGCATTGTATATGCCATGCTGAAACCACAAAGAATAGTGGTTCCTCCAGGAGGAGTAGAGGAATGAAGGAATTTAATACAACTGGATACCCAGTTTTTCACCTGAAGTTTATAATTACTTTTATGTTGTGAACAGTTGAATTTGTCTATAAACATGTAAATATGTGTGTGGGAAAAGTTTTTAGACAGCAAAAGGTTTCTGGTGGTCTTTTTTTTTTTTTTTAAGGTTTACATCCTTACAGAAGAGGATAATTTGGTTTTGAGTAAGCAGAACATCCTATATGTTGTACTTTAAAACCTCTCACAGCCCTATGGCCTCTCCAAGGGTACAACAAGAGCTCCCTGTCTTTGGACAACCTTTGTGTGCAGAGCCTGTGGCTGCTGCTGGAGATGACACTCTGAAGAATGAGGGAAAGTTTTTGGTTCTCCTGTCATGATTTCGCCCTGGCTGGCAGCAAAGCACCATGCTGCCACACGCTCACACCTCCCGCAGTGACTGGGGCAGAGAATCAGAAGGGTAAAAGCTTGGAAACCCGTGGGTTGAAATAAAGGCAGATTAACTGGTAAAGCAAAATCCAAAAGTGCAAGCAAAGCAAAACAGGGAATTTATTCACCACTTCCCATGGGCAAGGCAGGTGTTCTGCCATTTCTAGGAAAGCAGAGCTCCATCATGTGTAACAATGACTTGGGAAAATAAAATGCTGTCAATCCAAACATTCTCCCCCTTTCTCCTTCTTCCCCCAGATTTACATGCTGACTATGATGGCACCCCTTTGGTGGGGTCAGCTGTTCCAGCTGTGTCTTCTCCCAGCTCTTTGCACACCCCCAGTCCCTCTCACTGTTGGGGTGGGGTGAGAGGCAGAAAGGGCCCTGACCCTGTGTCAGCCCTGCTCAGCTGTAACAAACACATCCCTGTGCTATCAGCTCTCTGATGGTCACACATTCAAAATACAACCCCGGACCAGTTACTAGTAAGAAAATTAACTCTACCCCAGCCAAAAGCAGCACATGCTGAAGTCATTAATTATGATCAGTCTGTATCAGTGCACTGATCTGGTTTTGTATCACAAAATAATTGTGAACCTCTTAATCAGGAGAAATTCTGAACTGTCAGGGTAGGAGCAGGTGTCAAGGCTGCACCTCATGCAGAGGCTGTTTGGTGACACAAATAGTGATGGTTGCTGTCAATCTGCCCTCCCTTCTTCCTTGTACCTACAGGGGGAAAACCTTTTACTGTCTTGCTTCCCATCTGATATTTTTGCAGAGTTGGATGATAAGAAAAGCAGCAGAATTGTATTTGAACCTTTTTGTTTTTGAAATCCTGGGTTCCTCTGCCATCATCAACAGCCAAAGGCATAACTAAGGCAGGGAGGAGAGAGGATCTGATGAACTTTCCCTTTCTAACACTGGGGGTTTCCAACACAACAGCACTTTTCATTTAAGGTTTCAACTGTGGGTTTGAAAGAACGTTGGCACATCAGAAAAGAAACAGTGTGCACAAAAGACTTTAAAAGCTGCCAGTCCAGTGTTTCAAGGGTCCATGGAATTTTCCAAGTTGTACAAGAGGTCAGTGCAGGAGCCATCAGGTGCATGCTCTTTCTAACATGTACAGTCCATCAGCTCTCCCTTTCCAGCTCCTGCTGGTGCACTTTGCAGCTGAATGACAGACGATGTCCCCCGCAGGGGGACACACGAGCTGTGGCACATTTCTCACAGTGCTGCCTGCATACATTACAAAACACCTCTCTCTTTGCCTTAGGACAGCTGTGCCAAAGCATGCTGGGCATTGCACTGGCTAAAGATTTAGAGTAGGGACAAATGTGGAGAGACAGGGAAGACAAATATGAGGGAACAGTATTAGTTTAACAGGAGAGCCTGGGCCCGTGAATGGAGTGCAAAGCACCAGCTGACAGGATTGTGCTTTCTACCAGAAACCATGTAGCCCAGCCAAGAGTTATTAAAAAGGACTGAGACCAGACATGAGGGACACGTAGCATCTTGTTTCCCATCTCATTATATGCTGTGACATTATTGTATTGTTATTTTATTGTGAAAAATTTGAGAGGAAAGTGCTTTGCTTCATCAGAAAGTTTATGTCTGAGCTTGGTCTCAAATTTTTCATGAAGACCAAAAAGCATAAAAGGAAAGCACCATGGATGAAATGTAATTGTGCTATAACAAAAAGAATTTAAACCAGAGGCTAACTGGGTTGGAAAAGATTTCATAACAGTCCCACTTTGGACATTGCATGTTATCTTTCTTGACACAGGTTTAGTACAAATACTTGCAAGTTGTTGCAGCTGTTCAATGTTGTATTCTTCCCAGGTCTTCTTAATGCAGACCTGTTTAGAATGAACACCTCTCTTCAAGTAATTGACCCAACAAAAAGGCATATCTGAAATACAGTGCTGTCACTGGCTTCAGCAAGAGCAGCACTAACCCAAAGCTCTGACATGGCCAGTCCATAGGCAGGATGAAGGTTTCTACCCCAGCTCTGTACAATGTCCCTCTGTTCATCCATCCTAATTGCATTACTGAGCAGGTACTAGTTCTAGTTTGGCTTTAAGTGCTGTTGAACTGTTTCCTTGTGCTCCAAAATACATGCTTGGCTATAATGATCAAGCCAGGAATGAACCTTCACCTAATTATCCTGTTACAATTTGCTTTCTCCTATATCCTTGTGGATGGAGAGCTGGACATGAGCCAGCAATGTGCCCTTGCAGCCCAGACAGCCACCTTCTTCCTGGGCTGCATGAAAGGCAGTGTGGCCAGCAGGTTGAGGGAGGTGATTCTGCCCCTCTCCTCTGCTCTGGTGAGACCCACCTGGGGTGCTGCATCCAGCTCTGCCTCATGCTCAGCACAGAGACCAGAGTAAATCTGGCCCAAGACCCCTGCCCAGGAACTGGCTGGGCATCAGTCAGCAAGTGGTGAGCAATTGCATTGTGCATCACTTGTTTTGTATACTCTATTTATTTTATAATTGTTTTTAGAATTATCCCTTCCTTCTCTGTACAATTAAACTGTCTTTTTCTTAACCCATGAATTTTACTTTTTCTTCTTCCCAGTCCTTGCCACATCCCACTGAGGTGGAGACTGAGTGAGCAGCTGTGTAACTGCCCAGTGGGTTAAACCATGACACTTCCTGATGCTTCTAATGGCAGAGTTCTAACAAACAGAACTGCAGAATACCTCAGGTCAGAAGTGACTTTGGGAGGAATCAAGTCCATTTTCCTGCTCAAAAGGAGGGCTAGCTTCAAAGCCAGATTAGAAGAAAACATTCCAGTTACATTAAAAATAACACATTGCAGGTTTGAGTTAGCCAGCAGTGAATGTAATTCTTAGTGGATGTTGTGTTCATAAATTTTCAAGGAGAAAAAGGAGGGGAAAGCACTTTAGAAAGCACAAGTTGTAATGGCCTCTTTCTTCATTTGAATTTATTGTCCTATGCCTGGAAAAACACCTGGCTTTGACTTCCTTACTGGAGGCAGCCTGGACTTGAATAGTGGGAAGATCAGGACAAATGACATAAACAGCCTGGAAAAGGGTATAGGTGATTTGTTTCTTTGTTGGCAGAAGGAAAACAATGGAAAAGAATGTGGAGGGTGGGTAGGTATTAAGAAGCCCATCTCAGTGTAATGACATAATTTCAGTCATATGTGAGTAGAGCTGCTTCCTCCCCTCTCCTGTAAAAGTGTTCAGCAGAAGTCTTAAGTGATCTTATGGAGGGGGGAAAGCAACAGAAATAATATAACCATTTTTATTCTTCGTGTGCAGATAGGATGTCTCTCATAAAATCCTTGGTAGTTTTCTGCTATGCCAGGCTCCTTCTTCAAAATTTATTTCAAGGTAAACACATCTTTACAGACAAATGTGTTTCACCCAGCCCTATTAGCTGAAAAAGTGTTATAACGATGTATAGCTTGATAAATGGGATATAATTTGATATAGAAAGCAGTCAAGTACTGCTTAGAAGCACTCTGGGGTAGCCAATTGGGCTGACTTTGACAAACCCATCTGTGGAGGAAGCTGGGGTTTCTTTTGCTGCAGTATGGACAACAATGTGGAGAGTTATGAGTTCTAGGGGCTTTGTCTGACCTCAGATCACAGCTGATGTGAGAGGAGCAATTCTACTTAGTTGCTGCAAAAAATTTCAGCTTGCAACAAAGAAAAAAATGCTTGCAACCAAAAAAAAAAAGTAATCTAGACAAGCAGAAACCAATTTTTCAGGCTTTTAATTTTGAACTTTATTGATCTTTTCTTTTTAATGCTCTGAATGTTTAATGCATTTACTACTTCTTAACATTCAGGAAAATATTAATATTCCTTTTTACAGGTTAGTATTTTTGCTACAATAAAATGCAGTGTCTCTTCATCCCATTGAAAAGGATAAATTTCTTATTCTATTTCTGAATTTTATACATATAATTAACTTCGGAAAGTAAATCTTCCTTTTAAAAGGTATTTTAAAATCACACTTAGAAAAATATTTATCAGCATTTTCTATGCCTTTTAGTGTATGAGCTCAGTTTCTTAAATGCACATCCAGCAGGCATTTCCATGCTCCTTATTCAAGTAAACTAGTCACCAGCCTTTGGAGATCAGTTTGTGCTTCACAGTTCATCAGCTCCCTGCCAGAGCCCAGATGATCTATCACTATGATGGCAGCAGTTAAGAACACAGCTGTGGCCAGATTTTAGGTGTGGGTTGAACTTCAGGTACCTTCCTGAGCAGTCCTGAGCTCAGCTCCTGGTTAGGTAAGTGGCTGAGCCAATACTTCAGCATGTGAGTTCATGTGCTTTCCTGAACTGAAGGCTCCAGCAGGCTCAATGTGAAGCTAAGAGAGTTCCTTCTAGATCCTTTAAGATATACACATCATTTTGGAAATCTCTCTGTATTCACAGCTAGCATGTCATTGCATTTACATTATTATGGGTTGTGCTTCCAAAATGGAGTTTGGAGATGCCCACATGTCCCAATAGGAGCACACCTACCTGAACATCAAAACTCCAACTGTGGCTGATTCATCAGTGTAGATCTAAACACTGATGAATTCCTGGCATTTTTAGTTTACCTGATTATTTTCTAGGAAAGAAAATGATTACTTTTTTTAAATTGGAATAATTAGGATAGTTAAATGATACAGTAAACAATTACTATGGGTTTATTATACCTTCTAAAGAAGAAATGCAATACTTTTATATGCTTTGGGAATACAATTAAAGCAGAAAGTTTTCTAAGCCCTTGCTTAGTTTTAATTATTGCTGAAACCTGGTAACAGGAACACAGAAAGGCATAGAAGTACAAAGGATGTCACAGGAAGAAGCAAACCATTGGAGTGGCGTGTAAGTTGTCAATGCACTTGCCTTTCACTTTGCTGACAGGCATTGGAGCTAAATTTTAGCAAGAACCTGGTCATTTTCTGAACCATTTGTATCAATTCTCAGCTGCTGCTCCACTTTGGGTAAGGGAGTGGTTTTACGTGCATCAACTACACGGATGAATAGTTTTAATGTCTTCTTGGAATGACTGCCTCTCACTTCACTGAACCAAGGGATATAATTACACACTTTATAACTAGCTACTAGCAAGTGAAAATTGCAGTAAACATTTGAATATTTAAGTTATGTTGTCAAGAATTGGCCAATTCCAGGTCCAATTGCTATGCTTAGTACCTAGGAGACTGTAACTTTATTCAAGGTAAATAAGAAAGCTGACAGGGTTGCTGATGGTTATTTTTGATTTGCCCTTTGGTTGCAATTCCAGAGAGAAAATTTCCAGGTGAAGACATTTCCAAAGTAGGTCACTTCTCCAGCTGTAGCTACACTAACAGCATTCACTGCACTATAATATGCCAACCACCACTCAAAATTACCATTATATATTATGACTTCCATTTAAATTCCCAGGATGCATCCACTGAAGAATATTTCCCAACTCATTTTATTTTTCTTATGAATTTTAAAACACCACTAAAGCCAAGAGCTTATCTTTCTTGGGTTTTGTTATCATGAATGTTGTTCATGCTCTGTAGTGGATCTGCGTGTAGCAACTGCTAATCAAATCCTATTGTGTACCAAAACAATGTCAACTGCATCTGAAATTTGCACACCTCAAGGGCTTTACATTTCTTTGTCTTAAATGTCTAATTACTTTAGTAAGGAAAGTGTTCAGGGGAGTGCTAATGCAGTAAAGCAATTTTCTATCTCTGTAATTTTCCCAGTCTGCTTTTTGACAATATATGTTGTTTCAAGTGCCTTGCAAGATAAACAACATTCCACAGGAAAATACTGCTGGGTACTAGAGAGGGCTTTTGAGCTGGGAATGCAAGATCTGTGAAGTGCCATAGTTTCAATAAAGGGCCTCTTGTCTATACCAGTTTTTATTGATTAATTATAATCATACTACTGGAGACAGTGTCTGCATGCTTAATGGATTTATTTTGACACAGCTAAGCCTTTCTTGCTTTCTCTATTTAATTGTAAATATGAGTTTTAATCACTTCCCATAATTTCTTGGTTGAAAGGGCTGATATTAATGGTGGGGAATGACAGATGGATATTAATTACACCATGAGCATTTCTATCTGCTATTTCTCTTTGTTAAAAACAAGCAGGACTTTGTATGTCCACACCTTGGTGCAGGCAGTGTTGCTAAGCTACAGGTGTGCTGGCTGGCACATGCGGGCAGCATCCTTCAGCTGTGAGGATCAACAGTACCTGAGTTGCCAGCACATACGACCATTGCCTTCATGTATGTGGCTCAGGTAACTTAACACCTGGGGCTCAGAATGACAGACAATGAATAGAAATATAAGATGGAAAAGCCCCAAATCAGCTACTGCTACCTTCAAAGCAATAGGCTCTGTGCATTGCCCTGTGTCCCCAAAGACAAAGTGCTTAGTGCCAATAACCTTGTGTGGTTAGTGAACAGTCCCCGTGCCAGCGCTGGGACAAGCTGAACAAACTTCAGGAGAAGGAAGATGCCTCTTCCCCCCAGCACTAAACCTGCCAAGCACAAAATTCTCTGAAGATCTCAGACACCCCAAGTGTGACCTGGGCAACATTTTTATGCCTGAATCTAAACCCATGTGTCCTTCATGCCCAGATTGAAGAAGCCTTTTGTTGATGGTGTCTGTGGACAGAACTGAGGCTTCCCAGAGACCCCTGAGCCCATGTGATGGAGATACCTTGGGAAGGCTGACCTGAAACAGAGACTGGACAGAACTAGAGAGTAAAGTAGGTATTTATTGAAAGGCCTTCAGGATCCACCTTGGGCAGGACAGGAGCCTGACCAGGGCTACACCCAAGGTGGGCTAAGAATGATCACAAAATGGCTAACTAGTCACAAGATCTTACATTTTTATAAGCTTTGGTCCGTTTGCATATTGAGGTTTTATTGTCCAATTACAGCTTCAGATTGTGAGGTCTCATCCTTCTTGTTTTCTCTCTTCAGTCCACTGTTGTTTATGCTTTTGGGCTGAAAGTTGTCCTTAGTCCTCAGCAGGAAAAGGATTTGTTTTGTCTACCTGCTCTGTGAAGAGAGCTTACTGGCACTTAATATGAGGCTCAGAACTACACCCCTAGGCAGCACAGAATCTGAAAATATGAAAGCTGAAGCTTAAGGCATCAATGGATCCATGTGTGGTACTGGCTGGCACCCAGACCAACCATTAACTGGCACAGAACTGCTCATCCTTAATGGGAAAAGTAGAGAAATCTCTTTCCTGCCCAGCTGACAAGCCTGTGTCCTGGAGCTATAAGTACAAAAGCCTCTCCCCCAAACCACAAAAGACATTGTACAGGCCTACTCTAGCTGAATACATAATTAAAGTACAAATATGTAATATACAATAAAATATATCATACACAATAAAATACATAATAATGGTACTTCAGGGCTGGAAACCTTGCCTTGGTGACTGTAGCCCCACATGGGCACTTGCACAGGTTGTTCAGAGAAGCTGCAAATGCCCCATCCCTAGGAGTGTTTAAGGACAGGTTGGATGGATCTCTGAGAAACCTGGTCTAGTGAAGATGTCCCTCTCCACAGCAGGGAGGGGCTGGAACTAGATTGTCCTTAAGGTCCCTTCCAACCCAAATCATTGCACAATTCTTTGATTTTATGGTTTCTAGAGCAGTGTTGTTACCAGTTGTAGGACAAGCTAAGCTTGGAGTAGCATAATATGATCCTTATGAAACAGGAGCTGGAGGACTATACTTGGGATTATCATACAATCATCAAATTGTTCAGGTGGGAAGATGTCCAATCTCATCTGTCTAATCATTAACGCAACATAGCCAAGTCCGCCACTAATCCACGTCTGTAAGTGCCACATCTACATGTCTTTTAAATACCCCCAGGAATGATGACTCAACTTCCCTGTCAGCCTGTTCTAATGCCTGACCACCCTTCCCTGAAGAATTTTTCCTAATATCCAGTCTAAACCTCCTCTGACCATTTCCTTTTGTCCTGTTGCTTATTACTTAGGAGACCAACCCCCACCTGGCTCCAGCCACAACTTCCAGGCACTTGTAGAGAGTGATAAGCTCTCCCCTGAACCTCCTTTTCTCCAGGCTAAACACCCCCAGCTCTCAGCTGCTCCTCACCAGACTTGTGCTCCAGACCCTTCCCAGCTCCATTGCCCTTCTCTGGACACGCTCCAGGCCCTCAGTGTCCTTGTAGTGAGGGGTCCAGGACTGAACACAGGATTTGAGGTGTGGCCTCTCCAGGGTCAGGTACAGGGGCACAGTCCCTGCCCTGGTCCTGCTGGACACACTATTGCTGATACAGGCCAGGGTGCCATTGGTCTTCTTGGATGAGGTGCCTCTTCCTTTTTTTCATACTAAAGGGAATGTGGGCAGCTTGCTCTGAGCTTGCAACTTCAGCTGATGGTTTGCATCTGGTCACTTAGTGCTGTTTAAGTTACATTATTTAACCTACACTTGACAATATCTTAAAATGGGAGACTTAAACAGAGAAAAACATGTAACTTTGGCTCTCAGTGGATGCTTTGAATATTTGATAAACTGCCTAGGTTTCTTTGCAGCTCTTTAGACATGATCTTTCAGCTTTAGCAGTTGTTTTGGAAAGGGATATGAGGATAAAGCCCCAGGATATGCCACAGTAACAACATCATTTTTTCTCTGTTTTAAAGGATGGATTTGTCACTGAGAGACAAGACACTGTTGTGATTAAGCTGGTAAGCTTTGGCTTAAGACCTTGGGCTCTGTTTCAGTTCTGCTGGAGGCTTTATTTGCAACATTAAATTTTTGTGCCCTGGTCCTCTATTCACACATGAGATGCCCTTTAACTACTGATTCTCATCTATCCAAACATTCCCTACTGCTCGTACCTCAGTGTGTTTCATAGGCATTCTATGGTTCTACAGTTCTCTTGGCAAGAACTTTTAAACATCCCCCAAATAGAGCAACAATAAAACAGAAGCAAACCATGAACAGCCTGCAAAGGGAGGTTACAAAGTTGAAGTACACATTCTACCAAGGGCGGTGGACAAAAACAATATATCATAAAAGCCTCTCTATTTCTGTTTTCTGACCACGTCTGTCTCAGTCTGACATCCCTGTGGGTAATTTCTTACTCCTAAGAACCACCTGCTTGATAAAGAAATTCGTTAGCAAGATTGCCTGCATTTGTCTTTTCGAAGGGAGTTGCTGAATAGCTCCACATCTGAGTACACAGTCCAGATTGAGCATAAGTCTGGCTACATCAGGAAAAAGATAAAATAGGCAAAATTCTTTACCTCAGAATTGCCCTTTCTTTCTGAGATTTCATGAAGAAAACTTGTGACTGTGTCTGCTTCAGGTAACTTTTTGCAGGCTTAAACCAGCTGGCTCACATCCTAGGGATGGCAGCACAGGGGACTCGTGGGGACTCAGAGAGGATACTGAGGGGATACTGGCTGTCACAGGCACCCTGCTCCCAGAGACTGTGCTGCTGTTCCAACCTGGGCTGCCTGGTTTTGCAGTAAGGTGGCTGCTTTTCTAAGACTATAATTTCATCCTTTATTTTTCATCAGTAAAATGTCTCAGTGACAGCTGCAAGGAGCTTTCTTGGCTTTGCTGGTGACCAGAGCTCTGTATGTGAACCCCTCTGTGCCCATGGGACACACCCCAACTGGCCAAACCTCCCAAGGGTCTCAGTAAGTTCCATTTGAACAACTGGGTTTAGAAAAGTATAAGATGAAGATCCATCCTCAGTGGACCTTTTGTACCAGCCCCAGAGAGCTCCCTTTGAAAGGCACTACTCTCAGAGCATGACTCTCTCTGCTAATGAATGTGCCAAGTAGCTCCTAGAGCAGCTGGCAAGGAGCTAAATAAAAGACTGGAGTGTAAACACTGGATTGAACATGTCTATTTGGTTTTTATGGGTTTTAACCCTGTGGATTTCCACCATTCTTTAGCTGCTGAATGAAGTAACAATGATCAATGCTGGAGTAATGCTCTTCACAACAGCCCACCAGTAAACTCAGTTGATTATTTACAGTACTGCTGGGGGGGAAAAAAAA